>VXBZ01001077.1:84757-178457 GCA_013399135.1 Heliornis fulica | reverse complement strand
TTTTTTTTTTTTTTTGTGCTGGTGCCTGTCTAAATATTATTGTTAAAGTGAATGATAATACATTTTTGTTATATTTTATTCTGACCAATATTTATTGTTTTATGGTCCAGTAAAAGCATGATCCATCATACCATTATTTTGCCTGTAAATGTTTCTAGATTATTTTTTCATTTTTAGTATATAACATATGTGATTCACTGGCCTAAATATGTGTGAATATGTATAAACATGAGGAAGCACAAATGACAGTACCTTGGTACAGGTGTGGAGAAGTAAAAGGTAGAACTCACACTTGCAATGAAAAAGCACAGGTATATTTGATTCACTAAGGTGAATCCAATTTAAACTGGCTTTTATCTACATCTTTCACTCTGAGGTATAAGATTCTCCTGACTATCTATTAAATATAGTTACCAACGGGTTTGCTTTTCATAAGAATTTTCAGCACTTGTGTTGAGGAAATTTGGGAAGTATTATGTTGACCAAACTAGTGTTACACCTGTACAATACATACTGACAGCATGTTTTGTATTTGATCATAGCATATTCACCTAGTTTTAAGCAATGAACGACCTGAAATAGAAGGAACACTCTAGTGTAAGTGCTATAATGCTCTAATAATTTCCACATCTGGTACTTTCTTCACTATTGTTATACTGAAAAATGTTAAACTCCTCAGAAACCTACCAATGTTGAATAATTATAAAGTTTCCACTGATATGAATCTATGAGGTTTCATATCTAACAGAATATAAAGGCTAGATAGTGTGTCAGACTTCTGAATGCTGATAGAAACTATCAGATATGAGTGTGCTTACCTTAAAATCTTTCCTCCCCTGGACATTCTGACATTACTGATAAATCCTGTGTAATTAATCAGAAAGCAGAAACCAGTCAATAGAATTCCTAAAGCAGCCTTTGTCTTCTAAATGGGATCATCTGTCATTGGCTTTTAGGAGAAATATATTTAGAAATAAGCCCTAAATGCTATTTAACTTTCCCTTCTAATACCTATGAGATTCATCAGTAAGAATAAACTAACTGATAAGAATAAACTTAAGAATAAACTAACTGTAGTAGTTTATTGTAAGAATAAACTAACTGTTTGTCAGCAATGTTTGAAGGGAGTATACCTTGCCATTCATTTTCTCCAGTGCTTTTTGCATTGGATACCTTTAGGAACTCTCATTACAAGAGAACTGTTTGCCATATCTTATCTTTAAATCTACAGGAAAATGATCACTCTCCTTTTTGCTAGGATAATGGGAAGTCTCTTCTTGCTTTATGACAAACAAGATAGGGCAAATCTCATAAATAAAATGTTCATATATATGTCTGCTCAGTTATACATATTTTTAATAATAGCAAAGTCAAAGTGACAACAATATTTACATTGAAACTAGATTATATGGAATGAGTCGACTGTATATTTATGTAGTGCCTTCTCTATCCCCTTAATATGAATTACCATGATTCCTAAGGTGATGGAAATATGAATTCACACCTAATCACAAGTGTACCAGTGGTGTAGTGGTATCATGCAAGATTCCCATTTTTGCAACCTGGGTTCAATTCCTGGCTGGTGCAGGACTTCACCTTTGGCAGCTGCTGTAACTCCATGGATTCTAAGTAATCTTGTTATGCTGTACTGCCTCAAATAACCTGGATTTGCTTTCCCTTTATTTTCCCCTCTATTGTGCTCTTGAGAGATCCCACCTGGAGTATTGTGTCCTGCTCTGGGTGCCCCGCACGTTGGAAGAACATACAGATGTTGGGGTGAGTCCAGAGAAATCCATGAAGATGATACAAGCTCTCATGTGTAGGCAGGCTGAGAGAGTTGGGCCTATTCATCCTGGAAAAGGGCAGGCTTTGGGGAGACCTTACAGAGGCCTGCCAGTACCTGAAGAGGCCTGCAAGAAAGCTGGATAGGGACTGTTTCAAAGGGAATGGAGTGACAGGACAAGGGGTAATGACTTTAAAATAAAAGAGGTAGATTTAGATTAGATAGAAGAAATTCTTCCCTGTGAGGGTGGTGAGGCCCTGGCACAGGCTGCCCACAGAAGCTGTGGCTGCCCCCTCCCTGGCAGTGTTCAAGGCCAGGCTGGATGGGGCTTTGGGCAACCTGGGCTAGTGGAGGGTGTGGGACTAGATGAGTTTAAAGGTCCCTTCAAGCCCAAACCATTCTGTGATTCTATTTTTACATGAACTTGTAATCTGTCCATTGTATTTTATGTATGAAAGTTTGTATTTCATAAAACTTCTTGTCCATTTAAGCAGTACATTATTTTCTAACTGTAAAATCTGCCTTGGAACGAAATATGCCAGAGTTAATCCATCTCCATCTATCTTTACTTTACTCACCCATTAGATCACATCCACCACTTGTAGCATATTTTTAAAAATAAGCTAACTCTCATTGGCATGGAAGACATGGTTGTTTAAGAAATAATGTGATCTGGTGTGTCAATAGTCCACATTTAACAGTTTCTGAATTATATACTAAAAGAGCTTGTTGTGTCAGAGGCCTGAAAACATGTGAAGATCTGCTTCCTTTCATTGGAAATAATTTTCTTAAGAAAAAGGGGGAAATAATTTTACCTTTATTATGAACTGAATTTGAAATTCTTCAAGATATAAATATGTTACTTTTTGATATAAGTTCTGTCTTTATTGCACAGACATTCTGATTCTGGCTTATTTTAAATCTTGCGTGACACTGTGCAACACTTCAAAATGAATTCAAAACATAACAGAGTGTATTGGTAGTGTTTCACACCTACACTGGAAAATTTCAAGACACATAATAGAGCCAGACTCTGTAGCAGCTATTTTATAAGGTAGCTTAAAATAATTACTGGTATTTTTCCATCTTGAATTGATCAAAACCTTGTCTGTGCAATTATTTATAAAATACTTATAGTGGTGTAACCTAAGGTAATCCTTGCTTAATTATATTGATCTTCATTTGATCCAGCCTTTCTCTCCTTTGCCCTCTCTGTTCCTTCTTACTTATAATCAATCTCCAAATACCTCCTGCTTAAAATATAGATACTCATAAAAGTGTCTCCTTAAGTCACAGGAGTTGGAGTGACAGTAGAAGCTATTGAAATGTACCAGAAATTAAGAACTATGAAGAACATCATCACAAAAATCCCAATGGATATAGGAATCTACTTTGTTCCCAAAGCTGATTGTCCTGGTCATTCAGGGACATGCAGATTGGGGAAATTTCAGAGATGACTGAACGTTTCTGGGTGGATTATTATCCATGAACATGCCTTTCCCTGACTTGAAAGGAAGGAAAAGGCCAGCCATTCCCTTTCTCCCAAATATGAAAATTGATATCTTTTCAGTAAAATTCAATTTTTCCAATAGGACAATTAGAGTGATATTTCTCCTCATGCCTGATTCATATTTACCTCACTTGTTTGAGTGTTAGGAGGAGATCATCTTAGACAAAACATTTGGAAAAAAAACCCATAAAGTGCAATAGGATGACTATAATGGAGGAAAGTGAAATTTTATTGCATATGCTTATGTTTTGTTTAGAATCCAGAGAAATTAAAGTTTTTGAAATTTTCAAACAGAAATGCATACAAACATCTATTTCTTCTGCTCAAAAATTATTTTTCCAGCCAAAACCACAGTAATTTTTTGCCTTCAAATGTTTAAAGAAAAGATGGAAATGTGCTGCAAGAATTAAATATATTTTGAAAATAAGTCATAAGTAAGACATTATTGATGCTTTGCCTACCATTTGAAGTCCTTAGAATAAAGAGTTTTTTTTCATAGAATTAGGAAGGGAGAGAGATGTTTTGGGTTTAACCTTAATGATCAAGCAGTGATTGGTGTTTAGTGTGGTTTCTATCTGCTGTAGCCTCCTGATGTCATGGACCTCTCTAATCAGAGAACTTCTACTCAGAATGAGATTGCCTCTGCCTCTTTATTTGGATTTTGATAACAACAGATTTCATCCTACTGAAATAAATGCTAATTCCACAAGCTGTGAATATTTGAGTTTGGTGTTTCTTACAGCAGTAGAGTTCATTACAGGCCATGGTAGTGAATGTTAGTGTGCAAATGAAATATTTTCTGTTTATTTTGTCCCTGGGCAATTGACACATTCTCTATGTGCCTGAGCCACTTATCATAGAATCATAGAATTTTAAGGCTGGAAATGACCCCTAAGATCATCTGGTCCAACCATTAACCCACCGCCACCAAGTCTACCCTTAGACCATATCCTCAAGCACTGCATCTACCCGTCTTTTAAACACCTCAAGAGATGGGGACTCAACCACCTCCATGGGTAGACTGTTCCAATGCTTGATGACTCTCTCAGTAAAGAAGTTCTTTCTAATATCCAACCTAAATTTTCCCTGTCGCAACTTGAGGCCATTACCTCGAGTTCTGTCGCCTGTTACTGGGGGAAGAGACCAACCCCCACCTCACTGCAACCTCCTTTCAGGTAGTTGTAGAGAGTAATAAGGTCTCCCCTCAGTCTCCTCTTTTCTAAACTAAACAACCCCAGCTCCCTCAGCCGCTCCTCGTAGGGCCTGTTCTCCAGACCCTTCACCATCCTCGTTGCCCTTCTCTGGACACGCTCCAGAACCTCAACATCCTTCTTGAAGTGAGGGGCCCAAAACTGAACACAGTACTCGAGGTGAGGCCTCACCAGTGCAGAATACAGGGGGATTATCACCTCCCTGGTCCTGCTGGCCACACCGTTCCTGATACAAGCCAGGATGCCATTGGCCCTCTTGGCCACCTGGGCACACTGCTGGCTCATGTTTAGGCGGCTGTCAACCAACACCCCCAGGTCCCTTTCCGCCAGGCTGCTCTCCAGCCACTCCTGCCCAAGCCTGTAACGTTGCCTGGGGTTGTTGCGACCAAAGTGCAGGACCCAGCATTTGGCCTTGTTGAACGTCATTTTGTTGGCCCCTGCCCAACAATCCAGCCTGTCCAGATCCCTCTGCAGGGCCTTCCTACCCTCCAGCAGATCGACACTCCCACCCAATTTGGTGTCATCTGCAAACTTACTGAGGGTGCATTCAATCCCCTCGTCCAGATCATCTATGAAGATGTTGAACAGAACTGGTCCCAACACCGAGCCCTGGGGAACACCACTGGTGACCGGTCGCCAGCTGGATTTGGCTCCATACACCACCACTCTCTGGGCTCGGCCATCCAGCCAGTTTGTAACCCAGCGCAGAGTGCACTTGTCCAAGCCGTGAGCAGCCAGCTTCTGCAGGAGAATGCTGTGGGAGACGGTGTCAAAATAGAGAGAATAAGTTATGTGGAAATGGAACTTATTAACATGTGGACAAATGTGACAGTATTGATTTGTAAGGTACAACAACAGAATGTTCTTCAATCTATATTAAGCAGCATTATTTTGGAGCTGTGGTAGGACACATCCTGGTGCTGTGCTTGAAAATGTATGTTACACTGTACTGCTAAACCAGTAAAAATAAAATACCTGTAACTACCATTTCCTGTGATCATGGTAGTAATTTCCCATTTTATTTTTTTTAATTAAAACTGTATTTGTACAATGTATTTACAAAACCCAGATATATAGCGTTTTGAATATTCCTACAAAATTGTTCAAACTTTCTTTTTGCTCTAACTTATCACAGAATGAAGCAGTACACCAGAAAGTAGTAGAAGCAAAAGTTTTAGTAAACTTTTAAAGACCAGATATCAATTTTCTATATGATACACTGTAACTATTATTCATTTTGATTTAACTTCTTTCTCATTGTATTCCCCAGATACAATCCTGACCAATACATTGACTTAAGTAGCTGATATTGTAGACAGATGTTAGCTCAGATCTGCTTGGATTAGTTTTCTTGCAGAAATTTACAAATATGGACACATTATATGGACATCTAAGTTTTCAGAAACTAATGTATTACAGATACACTTTAAGCTGTTCGGACTGTGTTTGAAAATGTTTCTGCATTGTGTCATATTAATTTGCCACTTGAGAACAGAAAGGGGGAAATGAAGAGTTACTGTCACAATCAGCTACTAGAACACAATTTCATTTTAATATTAGAAGGTCACATTCACAAATGCTGCTGATATTTTTTTTAGCTCAGAGGAAATACGGGAAAGGTGTTATGCATTCTGAGCATCTGGCTTCTGTTTCTGACTTTCCTATATTTCTAAGAGTCATTATGTATTAGTTTGTAGGGCCAAGGAAGAACAAATGACAGTACCAAGTAGCCAAAATAAATCATGTTCCCCTTCTAGCTCCCATTGTTTTTGGAACTTCTGTAGGGTCCAGTTACAATTTTACTTTAATACTTCTGGCTTTTCTTGCTCAGTGTTCAGGAAGCAGATGAATGGGGACACTGTTGTCTGTATTGTGGTAGGGAGGTAGCAATTCATCTTGGACAAGGCTGAAGTGACTGCAAATCCTTCCCCCTTACACCACCCACTACTAAGAAAAATGAAATTTGGATGCACTTCAGATCATACTCTGAAATTCGGGAAAAGATATGAATTTTTTATGATACTTTAAAATTTTATTTTAAAATTACATGGCTTTTAAGCAACTTAATTTCATTAATTTCTGAAGGACCCACTTAGTTGTAATTTGGAGGGCATGAGAAAGTAATTAGGCCTAAAGTCTGTACTTTTAGGTCTGCTCCATCTGAAACACACACACTGTGTTTCAACATGCGTGGGGTTTGTAGACCTCCTTACTTGATCAAAGGTGAAGGACAAAGTGACATAAAGGCAGAAATCCAAAATATAGGTTCTTAAATCTGACTCACCTGTCACGCCTGAAGACAGATTTCAGTGGTCATTCCCAGAACTGCCCCTGCCCTGGCAGTGCTGTGCACCTGGGTGCTCACAGGCCTTGCTCTGTTCATCAACCCCGAGAGCCTTGATCCAAAACCATCTCTCAAAAGAGCTTTCTTAAGCAGAACCTTACAGAAAACACAGGAGAAAGTGATTTTTGGATGTACCTTTGCTGACTGGTCCCATGATGGTAGTACTCAAAAGAGACACTGAAAATTCAGCTTCAGCTTCTTTCTCTAACCGAAAGAAACATGAAAACAATTTCTAACATTGATACTACATCAAGCATCTTGGGGACTTTCTTTTAATCCCCCCTTATAAGTTTCTACAAAAATCAGGTGCTCTAACAAATTTCCCAAGTAAGAAACTGCTTTACTGGTTAGGATGTTTTTTGGGGAAAAGGTATAAATTGCATGTACCAGTGTTCAGAGATGCAAGACGCAGAGCCCCTCTCTCCTCCCTTTCTTATAAAAGCTCTAATTGTTAAAATACAAACTCATTTACCTTAGCTTACTTCCTGACCAAAGTGGCAATGACTGAAAAACTTTCTCACTTCTAGAGCACATTCCTACATCCATGATTAGAGCATCCTCCTATTAGTCTGGGCCAAAGGATGTTATCAAGATGCTTCAGGTGCCCACATGTCTCTCCTCAGCCAACAGGCTAATTTAGGTTGCTCAGCAGGATGGTTTTCTATATGCCCCTCTCTTAGACATCAATTGTCCTCACTCTGTGGGTAACTTAGATTATCCTAAATAACAAGATAACTAAGAGTAAGAAAACAAGGTACTTACCCTGGTAGCATGCAAAGTAATTTGCATATTTTGTTCTATAATCACCTGCTTTAAAAAATATTTATATGTCCTCAATGTTCCACAACTGACTAAACCTGCAAGAGTTTGGAATTTCTCGTACAAATACAAACAAGAAAGTGAATATATGCTTACAACAATTCCTCTCCCTTTTCCCCTCCTCCCCCCCCCCAGTTTCAGATATTTAAAAGCAAAGGTTAAGAAGGCTGCTGAATAAGCAGATTGAATATATATTCCTTCTTTTGGAGACATTGTACTTTTTTTTTTCTTCATTGTTTATTTTAGCCTTGTGTAGTCTAAGCTAATATTTGTTGTTTTCACTTTACCAGCACTACAAAAAAGATGGCACACTTTAAATTGCAAAACCAAAAGGGTGATACCCTTAGGAAAGAATAATTTCTATGAGGTGTGACACCTTCTCTACAAAGACAACCTTGAGCAGTGTTTTTCCATCAATCTAGCCCTATGTTCATCTGTGGTCTCCTGCAGATTATGAGACTTCTTTGTTTGACTTCTAGCCTACATGGTTTGTGGTTGTTTTCTTTATTGAATACTGAGCATATTTATTTAGAGGTTTTTTTTTTATTATTCATATAATTCTCTCACAGGCTAAAACCCTATTGAGTCATACACAAGCAGTCATCATGTACGAGTTAAACTTTTTAAACGAGGGTCTCAGTGAAAAGGTCCACTAAACAGGAGTTTTGAATTAAACTCTAACATCCACCACAACAGCCGGTGTATTGTGGCAGGTCTGAGTGTGGAGGTCAAGTCCAGCTAGCATCATTTGACCTAAGGAGTCACTCAGGAAGGCTATAGGAAGCCTAGCAAGAAAAATTATATATCATGGCCCTTCTGTGAAGAATAATAAATGTAGCCACTGCCTGAAATGCACGTGTATGGCAGTAGCTAAAGTTCCTCCCATTTTTCTATCTGGGACTGTATTTACAGTGAGAAGACCCAAGTGAAGATCTTCTCGTGTGCTGAAACGCCTTACCACACTTTTCAACCCAGCACAGAAACAGAGGCCCAGATTTTTCACTCTGATCAGGAGGCTTCTCTCTCAGGCAGTACCTCCTGAGGTGATACTTAAAAGTAGGAGCAAAGGCACATTTTAGTCCTCTTCATCACACCTTGTCTGAGTATTTCTAGTTCTTCATCTTTAATCTGTGTCTGCCTTAACTGTCCTTAGCTTGAATGTAATATTCCAACATCCCTCTACTCCACTGGGTGCTCAATCTGCCTACTCAGTGGAGCTCCTGAGACGACTGAGATGTTGGCAGAAGAGGTTCTGGATTAGAGGAATTTATTTTCAGGCATGCCTGTGAAGTGTCAGTCATGCTGTTAGCACTAGATAATCTGAAACTGGCAAATGTGAGGAAATTAAATTTAAAGCTGGCACTTCATCTTTAATTCACTGTTCTGCATGCTGTAATGATATAATTTTACAGCAGTGTGAATTAAGGTTGGAGCAGGATAAGACTTTAATCTGACTTATCTGTTTTTTGTCATTTTAATCTAGTTTAACAGCATGTTTAATTTGGAAGACTTTCTAAGTCACCTTAGGGAATTGCCTTGTAGTTCATTGCAGTATTTGATACTGAAATCTAAAAAAACGATGTCATCAGAATCTCCTTTCTTTTACCTGATAGCACTGATATTAGAACACGTCTTGGAGTACAAAGTGTCTGTGCAATAGCTATAGGCTATTTGAATGCTGGACCTTCAGCACCAAAAGTAAAATGCTCAATTATGTTGAAGAGAAACTTTTTGAATTAACAGTTTGTTAATATAATTTATGCCAACAATAGATTATGAAACAATCATTAGCACTAGGGAAAGGTATTATGTATCCATACGCTACCAGTAGGATTCTGCACATACTGTAGGGTCTTTCCTGATATAAAAGCTCAATATACTTTCCTAACTTCACATTTTGCTGGACAGGCTTCCATCTGAACTTAATAGCAGATTTATTTAAGCTTATTTATGCCTACTACATGTTTTTTCCATATCTTGTCAGCAGTAAAATAGTTTAAACTCTTAACCCATGACCTCACTATATTTCATTCGACTTCATTTTTAGGTGAACAAGGGGAAATGCATACATTATCCAGGGTGGGTTTCTGTCTGATTAGATAGTCACAGCCACAGTAGCAGAAGGAGGGTGATAAGCAATATTCTAAAAATCAAATGATTTACCATGTGTCATGATCATAGACCTTTCCAGTGAACATATTTTATCACTTATGGAACCAGTGCTTTACTGAAGCTTGGAAAGCATGGGCTAGCCAAATCAAGCATAAATCAAAGAACTGAAAGAAAATCTGCATATCTTGCCAGATATATCCATCAGTCTGCTGTTCTTAGTTACTTGGTAGCAACAAAGTGAAATGAAAGATCAGCACTGCTGGAGACTCTATCCAAGGAAAGTTATGAACTTGGATTGAAAGTAGTCTGTGATAATGCATCTTTGGACCTCAGGAAAGTGAGCTAACACTAGTAGTTCATTTTTTTATGTTTTGTGACCCACAAGTAGACAGAAGAAAAGTGAAACTTGGAAAGGTTCATACTAAAATGTTTCATACTAAAGTTTTCATACTAAATGAAGCTGATCTCTTTTTGTATGAATTGTTCCATGAATACCTTAAAGCTACAGATACAGCTTTCCAAGTTAGGGGTTAGTTCTCAAACAAATAAACAGCAAACTATTCTAGGTAGATTTTTTTTTCGGTTATTGCAAATATGGCTGTCTAGTTTCTAACTAGCCAAAACCTGATATTTGGTTGTACAGTTTACTTATGAACACAACATGAAAAGGTGTTATTTAAACATGAAAACATGGGATTTTATATACTTAGCTTTAGGAAACAAGTATGGGGATGTTGGTGCATATCTACCACATTTATTCAAAGGCATTTTGTGCCCTCTGGTGACCATTTGGAACTCCATTTTGCAAGATTAGCTGCAATCTTTTTGATACCAGGACTACTGATAAGACTTTCTACTAATAGGTTGAGCTAAAATAAGTTTATCAACAAAACAAACAAAAAACCCCACAAACCCCAAAAAACTAACCTGACCCTTCAAAAAACCCCCAAGAAACACTATCAAGGCTAGCTGTTTATGCAGTCTTTTACATACTAGATATCATATGCATTTGACAGATTTTCGCCTGAGTCAGGCTGGCTTTACCAACTCTATTTTGGTCCTGTAATCAAAGCATCTAGAATTGATCACATGAGGTTAAATTGGGAGTTACTGATTTTTTTTTATATAACTGAACTACCTCTCAGTGCAAAACTAATTTTATCAACATAGGAAATTCACAGATAAAACCAGCATGTCTTATATTACAAAAAGATAATTTACATACTAGAAGATTGTTTTACATACTAAAGCTTGACAACATCAGTGGGTCTCTTACATGTGAAGATCTTGTCCAAACGTGTCTTACATTTGAAGGAGGCCCTGCTAGAACCAAAAGGTAACCACATTTGGAAATGAATTATTGCACTTTCAAACATCACCCAGAAATTGTTAAACTGTTCAGCAAACCAATTATTTTGTGGCATATAAGTAGGCATGTGCATAAAAAGAGTGATCAAATTAGTAAGTTAATACAACAGTTAAAAAAATACTGAGGTATTCTAAGAGGCACGAAATAACTAGAATTTATTTGGATAGTTAAAGTTGTCATTGATACTTTTGCAGAAAGTTGTCTAGAGGAGTATGGTATGTTGTCATACCACATCGAGGCACTGGCCAGTACTGCAGGGTAAAACCATCATAAGCTATACTTCTCTGAGATTTTCTTTTACTGTCCAACTACTACCATGATGTAGGAGAAAGGACAATTGGTCCTTGCCCACAATGCCACAACTTTTCTATATCATTGCAGTGTTATATTTTTACTGGCAGTAGCCCTGATTAACAGTCTGATATGTCTCTGTGGGCAAGTCAAAGCCCCATGAGGTCAGCTGAATGGCTCTTGCTGATTTTGCTAGGTTTTGGGTCAGGCCTTAAAGGAAAGTGGTCTGGCATGCTAAAAGAAAAAAATCCCAACCAAACACAGGCAATATCAGTTCGTAAGTCTCCCATGGATATAGCATTGTCTTTTGGGCAAGTCTCTCAATTTGAAAAGATGTCAGTCTATTTAACTGGGAAAATAGTAGTTACTTAAGCTATTAAAATATTTGGAGAATTAATGTTTATAAAGTTTGTAAGTGAGTTAAAGGTGTTAGAAAGTGCACAGAATTTTAGTATTGTTAGCAGGTTTATTTTAAATAAATCCCCCTTGATCATAATTCATTATCCCTCTGAGAATTCATCCAAGGCTTTTAGTCAACACTTTCTCCAGCAATCCATATTAATTAGCAATATTGGTCTGTTGGTTCTAAAGTATTTACCATTTTTCCCTCTGGTTTCAGAGCACTGTAATTAAAGCATTCCTAAGAGAACTGATTAATGAATTGACCTGAAATGCCTTATTATAGATCCTACACAAAACTTTAAAATGTACTACAAAGTTTTGTAGAGTTTAGCTGGAAATCCACTGGAGCCTGGAGCCTTATTCGCTCTCTCCAAAAGAAAAAGCAGCACAAAGTATAAAACTTAAATTTCCTTCTACCTCTGTGTGTAAATCAATCTCAGAAAGTGCGACATTACAAAGAGTGGCTCATGTTAGAGAGTGGCTTTTGCTTATGCAAAAGATTAGTTTTTAATCCTCCTATAAGAAGGACAGAAATATATTTCTGCTTTCATCTGAAACTCCAGCAATTCCATTAAAGTTCTTGTTATGGACTTGGCATTTCATTCTTAGTTTATTTATATCACTGTGATCTTACATACCCTCGCCCCTGTCTGCTAACTGTATACAAGTAACGCTAACAGAAAACGTTTATAAGCAGCTTTCTTTTTCCTGTCATCACCAAGACTCTATGTGTTACTTTTAAGAATTAGAACTCTGGGTATTTTGAGGAGAAAGAAAACACAAAGATACTACTAGAAAGTATCCTCTAGTCTAACATGCAAATTGTAACACAGACAGTTTGGTTATGCAGACATTTTCATTCTCACACTTCTCCGATTAAAATGAATGAAAACCATTCACTTCAGTATTTTTCATATGCTGGATTCTTGTTATGGACAAAAGAGAAGCAAACAGATGTTTATGGAATTGTAACGTTGGAAAAGAGAAAGGGCCATTCATGGATGGATTTGGAGAGGGGTGAAAGGGGGATAATATAATAAGTTGAAGTAAATTTTCTTTATGCCTTGGGGAAAGAAATAACTCAAAGTGGGAGCACACAAAGTTTGCTTATTTATTTTATGTACTCATACATTAACGTTTCATTATCAATGCTAATGTAACTTTAAATGTTATGCCTTTGGACTATGCTCAGGAGAAGATCATTTTTCATTTAACCATGAAGCTAGTAAATTGGATTACTGAGAGATAAAATTCATATGTAGCTTAATAATGCATTGCTTTGGTGCTAATGACCAGATTCCACAGAAAACTGGACTTGTATGAAAAACTGGGAGATACTTGAAGATGACCTCTCAATGCAATAATCTGAAAATACTGCATACATTTATGGTAGTCTACTGATGTGGTATCATTTTTCTATAAATAGAAAAATTCTATCACATTAGTCAAGAATTGGAGGGTGTCCAACAGTGTGTCATCTTAAGTGTCAACAAAAAATAAAAATAAAAACCCCAAACAAATGAAAGAAAATCTGGAGTTTCCATTCATGTTGGCAAAATGTTAAAAAGTCATGATAAATTTTAAACAGCCCTAATAGACTGAATTTACAAAAAAGTTTCAGGAAGATGAATGAGAATGAGGTCCCTTATGAAGTATCCCATATCACATTCAGAGCTGAACACAATGCCTTATTATTCCTCCCCTGAATCCACCCATCCACTTGTTCAACAAATACATAACTCAGTCCTCCAAGCCTGGTATTAAATGTTCTCTGCTGAAATCCAGCTGAGTTTAAGCCTTTCTTGAATCACAGGAGTAACTCAATATAGTAAAGTCCCTTTAGCTTGGACTTTGGCAATGCAATTTTAAAGGGGTGGAATTTTATATTCCTTGATTTCAATAAGAAACTGTATGCTTATAGTTAGGCATGAATTATAGTCCCCAAACTGAAAAAAAAGTTTTAAAAACTGAAAATCATAATTCTATCTGAAGGCCTGAATGCATCTTTAGATGACTAATACTGACATGCTGTTTCATATCTGTGCTTTGAATCTGATACGTAACTAAACTGCACAATCCAGAAATACACATTCCAGTGTTGAATGTGAGTAGAAATACTAACATACATTAAAAAACATATATAAACCTCTTTGCTAATTGGGCCCTACATGTTGTATTCAATGTTTCAGGAAGAATTTAGGAGCACAGGAAAATGTGAAAATTATTTTTTAAATTAAAAACACCCCCATAGACAAATCCCAAAACACAAACAAAACAACTGAAAGCAATTTGGAAATGGTACATGTGAAAGAGTTAAGGAACATTTGGAATACCAGAGTTCAAGAAAAGATTTCTCATTTAGCCATGCTAACTCACTACTTTCCTAGTAGCCTTAAGGTTTCAACCCCAGAGCTCCAAAGATTAGTAACTCAGTTTTAAGATCTAGCAAAGTAGGGCCCCAAGGCTATGTGTTATATGCCAGTTATCAGATTAAATTTAATGTCAATTTTGACTTACCATAATCGTTTTCTTACTACTGAGCAGCGATGAAGTAACTAAGTGTGCTAACTCATTAAGCCTCAGAGTTGATGTTTCCCACATCTGTGCATCAAAAATATATAGTTTTACAATGTGGTAATTCATTTTCTCCAAGCTGAATGGTGATAAGCTCTGCAAGTCTGTTGATCTGCTAAACAAAACCAGGGCCATTGATTTCAAGTTCATGAGAAAATATACAAAAGGACCTTAAATGGCTTAGTATGAAAATAGTTAAATGTTGTCACTATTTTTTTTCTGTTTCTTCCCTTGAGAAACTTTACCAATTCAGCTGGGGAAACTCTGAAATTCAAGATGCAGGAAGAATTATTTCAATTGCATGTTGCAATACTGACTCCATAGCATTGTTAAATATTTTTCATTTTATTAATTGGAATGACCCCAAGAAATAGAACCAGTGACTCCTGAATTTTCCAGAGAATGAATCTTTTCATTTGAACTAATGGTAAGTTACCCCCAGAAAATTGAGTTTGTGTTCATAATGAAGTTATGAAGTCTACTGCTGAATTCATTAAATTGGAACAACTTTTATTTCATTATTGTAACAAACACAGCAAATTAATTTTCTCAACTAGGCATCAGTATGTGTTTTTAATAGAGAACACTATTATGTGTGAACAATTAAAATCATTTACATTTGGAGAACATTGATTATGAATGATGTTATTGTCCCATTAATATAGCAAAACCAATCAAAACTGAATGTTAAAGAGTTGAAATTGTGCATTTAAACTAATAAGCAAATTATGTGCAGATATAGATGGGAGACTGGAACTTTGGTACTAAATGTTGGCTGTGACTGGCACATACGATTAGCAAATTTGCACTGTCCCTTAAGGTCTAATTAAGCACTATACACTGTAAGACAGAAAGCTGCATACACATAATTACCCATTGTGTGCTTGCTTATCTATTTAAAATATTACTTTTGTTGTATTTAATTATGTGTGAAAAATGATGAATGTCACTTTATCTGTGTAATCTTATCAAGTAATCACTCTGCCTGTCAAGAAATGCCAACATTTTAATTCTTTACAAAGGAATACAAGTTGAGGATGTAAAATTACATTTTTCAGGAAACTCTGGTATTGTAAATGTTATGATTTTGTATGTGTGTGTGTGCACGTATTTTATTTCTCCTACCAATATCCTTTTGGATAAATTAAGAACTATATGTAATTGGATCCTTTTCTGTTTTTTTTGGTTTTTTTTTTTTAAATGGGTAATAAAAATACAGCAATCCCACAATGTGTTATGAATACTCTGCAGTGAAGAAAGGGCAGGTCTCTGCGAATATGGTCTTTGTTCCCTATCACTTTCAGACTCCTAAATTTTCTCTACATCAGATGTAGCACAACCAGGGTTAAAAAATTTACTCTCATCTGTGGGCACCAAAAATTCAGTGAAATTATGTGTTAATCCAGTAAAATTTCTAATATTCTCCTTGAGGACTCACACTGCCTGAAGGATTGCAATAAGGCAGAGTAGGGAAAAAATATAAACAAAGTGGTAATAATTCTGCCTAAATATCCATTCTTTACACAGGCAGCTATGGGAATGATCTTGGCTCCATAGGAAGGCTTCTGCTCTATCAACCAATCCTCCCAAGAAAATTTAGGTCGCATCCCACTATCACAGCAAAATAGAGTTGGAAAAAGACTTTTGGAGGGCATCTTGACCACTCACTGCTTTGCCTGAAGGCAAGATCAATGAATCTTGACAGATCCTAGTCTCCCTGAAATGGGTACAAGAAGGTTTTTTTTTATCTTTGTCAGTTCTTAACTTTCACAATTGCCTGGGAGTCAATAAGGTGACTACTCAAGTGTCTTGCCCAAGTCCCCTTTCATTACTGTGTAATTTCTCATGTAGTCCTTTAGTGTGAATCATACTTGCTTCCTTCAAGTGATGTCACTTAAGTCTAAAAATAATAATGAATTTTCATTAACCAGAAAATAAAAATGCTCTTGTAGGTGCTAAGGACTCTATGAATTCTTTGACTATAGAAAGAAAGGATGTTCAAATGAGTGGAAGGTTGTAATCTGAGATCAGAATATTCCAATAAATAACACCTGAGTGCCAGAAGCAAGGTAAATGTATGAGAATCCACACCTTCTTTTTCAGGAAAAAAAAAATTTATATTCACTTTGGTGCCTAGGAAAATATTAGGAATTTTCTCTTCCAAGAATAATAGTGCATTTCATATGCACTCAGCTGAATTGTACAATAGCAAAGGGTGAGATTTTTCTGATAGCCTTTAAGAATGTAGCTTTTGAGAAGCGGAAGAAAGTCTTATTCACATGGATGTGACACTAGTTGCACCACAGCTCTGCTGGTAGCCATCAGGTGCTTGTAGAAGCTTATCAATAGACAACTCCTTTATGCTCTGAAACTGTAGATGTGTGTGCAACTGATAAATTCATTTGCCTGTCCTTTTTTTTTTTTTTCTCATTAATTCTCAATTATCACAGCAAGGTACATTTTATTTGTTCAGGACATTCCCATATTCATCCTTCAAGCAGCTGTGATATGAAGAAGTATGTACCCTACATGGCACAGAGCTATCCAGGACCTTCCAGGTGCAAATGATGTTTGTCATCTTTGTATTCATCATCAGATGTACCAGGAAATGTCACTTGGTGGGTCTGAGCTCTTGTACTGGGCAGCTAGGTTGGCTATCTTCCTGACACAGAGCAGAGTATGGATCTGTCTGGATGTGTGAGGGACACCCTGTTATGACAGGAGTTACAGAGTACTGGGACTGTAGTCACTTCTCTGTCTCAAATGCCTGTTCAAAACAAAGGTTAGCTTCAGCATGACCTACCCTTCCACCACAGGCAGTGGATCAACAGAGTCAGCTGTAACATTCTGCCTAAAAAAAAAGGAGGTTAATTTTCAAGAGGAAAGATGAGGTCTTTCTTCTATCAGAAATGAGTGGCTAGTCTGTAATCACTTGGTGCAGAAAACTTTCTTGGCAATACTATAATTTGGGTATCAAAGATGCAATTTTTTCCATACTGGGTAGACTATTAGTAGGACTATAGTTTGACTGGCTGTGAGATCATGGTCATTACAGAATTCAACAAATTATTTTTGCTCTCATTAATTTCAGCTTTTGCCTGAATTAGTTTGAACCAGCTGCAATTCATCTAGGCTTTGGTCTCCTTCCTGCACTGAGAGATAACTGGTAAACAGCACCATCTGCATGGAACAAGAGCCGAGACTTCTCTTTCAGTTAAGGATTGTTGTAAATAGTTTTGTTTGGCTATTTTTTTTAATTTTCTTTTTTTTTCCAAAACACGAAGCAACACCAGCTGAAATTAATCTTTATGATGAATAAACAATTAATTCACTCCTTATGAACACCCAGCGGGATTATTGGTACAGGAAAAGATTTACACTAAGTAGGAGATTGCACTCTACACCAGACATAGAAACTACAACTGCTGGTGCATGATGCTATCGGTGCTTGCTAGTCTGGTGGTCACCTCTGCACCACTTATGGTATCGTGTCAGAGGGTCAGCTGGGGTAAATTAATGTTCTCCCACTATCACAAGTGCAATTCAGCTTTATGTTTGGAGTATTTCTTTCAGAGGAAAAAATATACAAATGACTGTAGTAAAAACAAACATAGCTAAAACATATGTATGCAACAAATGGATTTTATCTTTTTAAATCAGAAAACAAATCCAAAATGTCTTTCCTCCTGTTTGTCTCTCAATTTAGATTAAAAATATATTTATAATTGTGAGTGAGGCCATGTAGCAACAACAGGGGAGTTCTCACATCAGTGATTGGTTCATAAGCCAATGAGAAATTATTTTCTCCCTGGCCCAGATTACAGTGGGATAAATTCAACAACAAAGTGGGTTGGTCAGATCAACTCAGAAGCTGATGTCAGACAACAGCATATGGTAAAATAGAAGCAAATCACTCACAGAATCTCTAGAAAACTTAAATTACCTTGTCATCCAGTTACTCTGACTTAAAAAAAAACCCTCAAAACCCAAAGAAAATATTTCCCTTTGCTATCTCTGAATCAAATTTTATTAAATATAGGATCTGAGATTGTTCATTACATCCCCAATTTGTGTAAATAGAAGCTGTTCCATAAAATTTTGTTTCAATTTTTAAGTAACTGTCCTACTGTCTTGAATTTCAAGAGAGTTTGTGTGACTATAGTTCATGCACAAAATTGTCACCTATTAAATATCACAGCGATTACACATGCTATTAAAAAATTCTAGACTCACTTGCATTTCCCACCCATTAGAAAATATTTACAATACAATTTCCATAGCTCAACAATTCCTACCTCCCCCATCTTTCTGCTTGACACATATAAGTAACTACAGAAGGACAACTGTTTATTTAAAGTGATTGTCTAAACTAAACTCTTTACAAGGTTTCAATGCTTTTTCAGAAAAATTTTGATCACTTCCTAAGTGCAAAACATTATTAAATCAAGGAAAACTTGGCAGGAAATGGAGTATCTTTCTAAGATTTTTTTTTTTCAGTTGAAGAGCTTCATGCATGAACATTTAGAATAGTATTTTCACAGGCAAAACCATCTGTTTAGTGCAACATTAAGTAAATAGATATTTTGTACTCTTAACATGTTAGATCCTTCGGGAGATTGATAATGAACCAGAATTATTTAATTAAACAAAATATATAGGTGAATGATTACTAATTTAGAACTTTCTGAGATTTTTATGTTTTACCAACCAACCAAGGGGTTCAGAACAGTTGTGTAGAAGTCTGTAATAGTCTGATGCTTCATTTGAAACTTTTTTTCCATTAGTGGTGACTTCAGCAGTTCTGTCACTTTTGGTACGTTGGCAGGGTTAGACATTCACTGTTTTCCAGTGTTGTGAGAGGCAAGTCCAAACTTGGGCTTCCCCATCCATGCAGAGTCACTTCAGATACGACACTCACTTAGGGACACAGTTTAATAAGTAATGTGGGAGGTAGGGGGACAATTGGACTAGATAATCTTGGACGTCTTTTCCAACCTTAATGATTCTATGATTCCATGATTACAGATTTCATTCTAAATTGAATTAATTCCTGGGGTGGTTTCTATACCACTGCAATATGACACCACCGAAATGCAGCACTGTGCAGTAATGACAAAAACATCACAAAGTGATAAGTTGTCTAACAGTCCACATGTACTGACTGTGAGCTGTTTCTCCTTCCATGAGTGCTTCAAATGCTTAATATCCTAAGTTATAATTTGTGGGGTTCTTGGTCCTTGTTTGTTCTCAGTTACGAGCTTCCTATCATATGCTTGTCTGCCATTATTAAAAGGTTGCAATTATACATCATCTATTTATCATGCCACTTTTCCTAGGTGTCATTGTCTTTTAAACATCCAGATACGATATATTTGCTACATAAGTCTGATAACTGCACCTGCATTCCTTTTATACTGACTCTTATGCATTGTACTTGGCAGACAACTAGTTCTGCTTTCAGTTCAGCTGGCAGTTAAAAGGAAATCCTATATTTCCATATGTAGCTGCCACAATAGTGGGTCATATCAAGCTATCCTTGACTTACAAGAAGGAATGTTGCTCTGTCTCTGATAACAAAATCCAAATATAATTTGTTTCTCTTCACTTTGTTAATAATTTTAGAGTTTAAATTACAGCTCCAGGATCCACTGGTGATGTAAGCCCACCTCCTTTGCAGTCCACCCTCTTCAGAGTTACCTTCTACCTTGTGTGAAATGATAAGCTTATTCTTGTAATTTTAAACTTGCCTCCTGTTCCCTTTTTTTTAAGCTGTATCCTCTCCAGTCTCAGACTTCACATTATTTTCCTACTACCTTTGAGATGTTTTGGTTCTTGACTTTCACAGATTTTACATATGTTTACCCTTTGTAGTTCTCATAACTATGTCCATTGTCCACACAAATCCATGTGTTTTCTAGGCTTTACTTTAATCTTTGCTGTGGTACCTTAGCCTTTCAGTTAATG
Organism: Heliornis fulica; assembly: GCA_013399135.1. Lineage (NCBI taxonomy): Eukaryota > Metazoa > Chordata > Aves > Gruiformes > Heliornithidae > Heliornis > Heliornis fulica. The sequence goes on along the minus strand of VXBZ01001077.1, from coordinate 158,078 downwards.
AATGTGATTGTTAACTTGGGTTCCTAACTTCCATTTCAGCGGAAAGGCTGTTTTACCTTGATGGGTTACTTTCATAAAGCTCCCAGATGTCTTCTTTAAAACAGTTTCAGATTATTTAACTTGTAATCCTTGCATTTTACCTTTGTTGTTTATATTCTCAGTTGTGCATAGGCATGGCAACTCTGTATAAATGCCAAATTGCACATTCAGTCTTGAAGAACCAAACAGATGATTGCAATGTTATATGGTATCTGTTAACCACTTTATTTGTCTCAGCTTCCTACCTGAGATCATACAAAGCACCTCAAAAGAGAGTAAAAAATAAAAGGAGGTCTGGTAAAAGAGGTTGTAAACCTCCCTTCCTGCTAGCATTCTCTGTTGTGGTATGTGCCTTACACCATGGAAGAGTGACCATATAGTTGCTCATCTCTGGCAATCCTGCTGGGAGCACATCCACATTCAGATTTATGTGTGAGACTAATTCCTTACTGTTGCTAAGCCACTGTGAAATGCTTGGAGCCAGATAGAAATGTTGCTGGCAGTACTAGAGAAAGCCTTGTATTTGGATGAAGACAAAGATGCAGGCAGGAGTTTGGACTTGTAGAGACAATGACAGAGTTGTCTAATTGAAATAGAATCAGGATTCCTAAATCCTGACATCCCTCACATCTCTGCAGTGAGTTGACAGCTGCAAAACAAGAATGCCTCTCCACATTCCCACCAAACGATCAGGCAGAGATTCTCCAGAGTGCTGTAATAAGATCCCAAAGTTGCTTATATGCTGTGAGGATATCAGTGTGATTCTTCAAGAGGAAATTTCTAATTTGCTTCAAAGAATTCTAGGGAGTTGCATATCAAACATTACAGAAAAGATCATTAATGTTGCAAAGCTTGGATCCAACATACAGGCAATGTTAGAAGTCGGTTAAGAAAGTTTGCATTAGTTACCCTTTGTTAAGGCATGGGTAGAACATGTTTAATTATGAGGTCACATACACTCCCACTTTCTGTGTGGGAGGTGGGCCTTATTTGTTTACTGGCAGATAAATCAATGTGTTCTGTCAATTATTCCTTCCTTATTGGAAAAACTCAGATACCACTTATCAAAGAGCAAAGGGTAAATTCCAGTGTCAGAGGTTTTCAGGAGGAAAGGTAAATAATATAAAGACAAAGGTTTTTCAAGGTTTTAAATCTAAGATATTTTGTATAGTATAAGAAGAAGAAGAAAAGTCAGGCTAGTGGACATGGGATTTGTGAGGGTTGGAATCCTTTCCACATAAAACATGCATATATTGAATTCAGACATGGAAGAAAACATAACCACAATAGGTAGCAGATGTGATAGGGGTAACTGCTAGTGTGGAAAAACCTTCCAATACTCAAACCTCAAATTATTTTCATTTTCAAAAATTCTGAACCACAGCATCCTTATTAATGCCTTGATATGTTTTGAAATTGTGCAGTTGGAGAACAGTTTTTGCATTTGTAGGCAAGGTCATGTGATGGTACAAATTAGAAAGGGTGGAGGAACGGAAGGAGAGGAGGAAGGTTGTAAAAATACTGCTGCATCCTGCAATCTGTGGTGTGACATATGGGATAGCAGTGCCTGTAGTCTGCTCTGTAAATCCGCTTTACAAGCACAAATGATTTCTGAGTTGGAAAGCAGTCTTGTGTGGGATCAGGTCTGCAACTTCTTCACTGACTGTCATCTTCATCCCAGAGACCAGTTTAAGATCAATGACATGTGGCTCATAGGCTAAGTACTGGGAAGTAGGCTTTTGATGGAAGACTGTCTATATTACTTTTTTAATTATTTGTGATAATAATAAGAAAGTTTTGAAAAGTTATAAAGAGAATATTTTTATTTGTGTTTTTGCACTTCTTTTTGAAAAGTCAAATTTAAGTGGTGCCTGGTATACTTTGGGGAAGGTTAGAGCCAGATACTAGGTTTAGTTCTTGTCTGTATAATGAATAGGTTAAAGTCTAAATTTCCATGAATTTAGAAAAAATATTGGCTTTAACATGGTGGGGTTTATTACCACATACATTGGGACTTATTTTTTATGTAAAGTTTAAGATGAGTTTATGATTTCAGGATCTCATTAAATTTTGAAGAAGAAAAATGAAGAGCAATGAATTATTATTTTATGTGCCGCTTATGCTGCAAAATCTTCAGCAAAGAAACTATGCAATTTTGATCTATTCAGTGTTAGAGATAGAAACCTCTATAAAATGAGGATATACTATTTTCTCTATAGTTCTAGTAGTCAATATAGTCAACAAATCTAATATAAAATTATTAACTACTGATTGTATTTTTCTGCATGTCTCTGCTACAGTTTAACCCCAGCCAGTAACCAAGTGGTGCCACACACTTGATCACCCCGACACCACAAATGTGACAAGGACAAGAATGGAAAGAAAATCAGCTCATGGGTTGAGATAAAGACAGTTTAATAAGATAACAATAGAAGAGAAGAATAGTAATAACATCAATAACTATAATAATGATACAAGTGATGCACAAATGTAATTGCTCAGCACATGCAAAAAAACCCCAAACCCTACACATTGCTTGCTCTTGTTTCTAAGCAGTAATCCCTTCCTGCTTGCTTCTGGAGCATGACACTCTGAGGCAGGGAATATCCCTTTGGCCAGACAGGGTCATCTGGCCTAGCTGTGCTCTCCCAGCTTCTTGTGCTCTTGGCAGGGTGTGAGAAGCTGCAAAGACCTTGACTTCATATAGACATGACAACTGCCCGAGCATGACACTCTGAGGCAGGGAATATCCCTTTGGCCAGACAGGGTCATCTGGCCTAGCTGTGCTCTCCCAGCTTCTTGTGCTCTTGGCAGGGTGTGAGAAGCTGCAAAGACCTTGACTTCATATAGACATGACAACTGCCCGAAAACAACTAAAACATCAGTCTGTTGTCAAAATTGTTCTTATCCCAAATCCAAACCACAGCACTATACTGGATACTGGAAAGACAATTAGCTCCATATCAACCACAATAATGATTTACAATTGAATGGATCATGTAAAAAGTCATTGACAACTCACTGCAACTTTCTTTGTTCAGAGGCACAGTTAGTTACACTTTATAGGTCCAGATAACCTGGCTTTGCATTAAAAAAATATTAAGATATTAAAAATCAAATGTAGGTCATGATATGTTCTGTTTCATTCAGATTTTATAAGAAAGGTACATTGGAACATGGAATACAGGAGCAAACCTTCTCAATACAAGTGTATGTACATTAGGTCAAATCACAAAAACCTTCTAGAATCTAGTAATTGCTGCCCTGTTAGTTTTCTGAAGATTTTTCACTTGTTCAGTATTTAATTATGTAGATTTCTGTAGACTAATTAGGACAACAAGACTTTTTTTTTTTCTTGTTTGACATTTATTTTTGTCTTTGACTTATTTCAAATAATTTAGTTTATTAATGACAGAATTACAAGTTAACCATTATTTCAGGGTCTACAGAGTAACGATACATTCTTAACAGTGTGGTTGTTCTCACAAGAATATCTCACAGCAATGAGTTAATAATTAGCTAGATAGGCTTTCACTAAAGTGATAGATGAGGCACCTTGTATCTGGCAGAGAATATCTTTTCTAAAATCTGATCTATTATATTCTCTTTTTTAAATATAATTATTCTTTTCTTCCAGGTTAGAAACATGATATAAATGAACCTACAATCAGGTGAAAGCAAACTAACTTGAGTCTTTTTTGATATTTAGTAATTACCAAGGTTTGATTGGATAATTTGACAATGTTTGTAAACTTCTGCCTAATTAAAATTAAGTGGGCTGATACAGAAATTCTGAGAGCATACATTATTAAGCATCATAGATTAGTATGCTCTCAACTCAAAGCTAGACAAAACATATCAAGTTTGGTACAAATTCTCCTTTGTGTTACAGCTGTGACTAAAAAGCCAGATTAGAACCATAGGAATTTATCTCATGTGACTCAGAAATAAGGAAAACATGAAACTCATGAGAACTGAGAACAGCTGTTGTTCTACTTCCTTTCACTGAGCATAGAGTGACAGATGACATTGTTTGTAGGGGCCCCATCCATCAGATTTAATGACCTCTTATTAAAATTCTGCTGAAGTATTAAACAATAAGCCATATATTTAGTCATCATCGTACAGCACTTTTCTCAGGAAACAAATTTCACCTGTAAGTGAGAGGAAATAAAGGCCATGACTTTAGGAAGCTTGGAAAAATATTGGTTTTAAAATGCTGCAAGTGAAAGCAAAAAAATATTTATTTGGATTTGTGTTTACACCTATAGAAAGCTGATCTATATGTTATAGTTGCAGATGCTGTGTGAAATACTACATATTTTTTAAAAAAAATCCAATTTACAGCATTTAACTGGCTTCAGAAATCAGTGGGTGTGAAGGAAAGAGCAACAGATTTAGCAAATGACTGTGTTACGGTCAAACCTGATACAGCATAGAGTCCCCTTTCCATAAACATATTTTTGACACAGTGATACCTAGAAATGTCTTGATTGTACAGATGACAAGGCCAGTTCTGGGACCCTCATTCCAGAAGGACACTGAACTCCTTGAGAGAGTCCAGCGCAGGGCCACCATGATTAAGGCAGTAGAACATCTTCCTTATGAGGACAGACTGAGGGAGCTGCATTTCTTCAGCTTGGAGGAGACTGAGGGGTGACCTCATTAACATTTATAAATATGTAAAAGGTGAGTGTCAGGAGGATGAATCCAGGCTTTTCTCAGTGATGGCCAGTGATAGAACAAGGGGAAATGGTTCCAAATTGGAACATAGAAAGCTCCATCTTAATATAAGGAGGAACTTTTTCACTGTGAGGGTGACAGATTACTGGAACAGGCTGCCCAGGGAGGTTGTGGAGTCTCCTTCTCTGGAGACATTCAAGACCAATCTGGACACATTCCTGTGTGATCTAGTCTAGATGATCCTGCTTGGGCATGGGGGTTGGACTAGATGGTCTTTTGAGGTCTCTTCCAGCTCCTGATATTCTGTGATTCTGTGCTTGGTACTTGTTCTGACAAGACCAAAGACATCAGCAGGATTATGAGATTTTTGCTTGTATTATAAATATCTCTGCTGTGATGTTCTTTCTTTCTCTATGTATATTCATGCATTCTTTCCTTTCTCCAACTTCCAGTTTTCTCACTTGTGTTTCATTTTTGGAGAGCAAAAGGACCATCCCTGACACAGGGAGTCTCATACAACTGGAATGGTAAAAAAGCTCATAGTGTCATAGCATTTGTACCTAACACTATATATAAATGTGCAACTCATTCTTGGAGTGGAGTGAAAGGCTTTGCTGAAATATTGCCTCCAAAAGTATTCTCCTCCAAACTCAGGCAGATGTCCAGCAGGCAAAAACTCAGATCAAAGAGTTTAAATTTACAGTTTTATTATTTTCTGAACAGTATTTTCCATGAGATTTTAAATCTCAGCTACTTTTTTGGCATAAATCTTGCATTTAGAAATTTTACACATGTATGTTAATATCTGTTTTCCTCCTTGATTTTCTCCCCACCTCATTTTTTTTTTGTTCAGAAAAGAAATAAAAGGATAAAGTGAGAAAGATTCAAAATATAATGATTGTAAGAGAAGTACGTGCTCCGGCTTAAACCTATTTAGATAGAGGTCCCAGTGAGAAGGAATTAGTTCCACTGATTTCTCATCTTTAGTTTGTTCTTTGATTATTTTATTTTATTTTATTTTATTTTATTTTATTTTATTTTATGATTATTTAAAGTTTTTATTTTGTGCTATCATTTAAATGTTTTTCATGTTTTCTTTTATATTTCTTTAGGTTTTAGGAGCAAAGCCTGAATATGTCATAAGAGTATTTCAGGTGTGTTAGAGAAATCATTGTGGAGAAACTGCTCCATTCTAATGTTCTTGAAATACTTCCTTCAGAACTATCTGCTTTGTAAAAGTTTCACTTTTATCCAGGGATTGAGTCCTAGACATTTCTTTTCCATATAACCTTTGTGGGGTTTTTTTGGTGGTTTATCTCCAAGACATTAAATAAATAGTGTTTCTTTCATTAGATTTCCTTTTGTTTCCAGAAGGATAAAGATGTTCATCAAAGCAAAGGTCAGAATAGACAGCAGGTCACTATCTGATTTGAAAAAAGTCTTTCTAGGAGGGAGGATATGTTTTCCTACTAAAGCATGATTTCAGAATGTGTTGAACACCTGCAGCTCCTGCTGACTTCAGAGGAACATGTGCATACTAGCATCTCAAAAAATTCATCATCATGGTACCCTTCCACTGCACCTCTTTATTCTTCGCCAAACACAACAGGAACCCGATGGGAGTAAAGGGATTTATCCCGAAACAGGTGCACATATGGATTCATGGGGAAAAAAAGGGAATTTCTCTATTAATGTAACATGAAAATTGCACAGAGTGAGCTAAATTACAGAATATTGATTAAAATCAAGCAATCTATGCAATGTAGGACTGATAAATGAAGTACTATAGAGACATTTGACTTTGTTGACATCTTACAAAGGAATCAGGCAGTACTTCTGAATCTTTATAAGAAATTAAAATAAACAGGAGACATACTACTGCTTAATATGTTAACTATTGGCAAAAACCCCTTACAATAGCATGGCAAGTCAGGAGAATTTGTTGGCTTGGCATTAATAAACAGAACTGCAGAACCTAACCTGAGTGTCAAAGAGCAAAAAAGAAAAAAAGGCCCACACAGCTACAGAGTAGTTCACCCTGCCAAAATAGGCAATGGAAAGGTGTTTTTGGAAAGAAATGGATAAAGTATCTAGTTTTAGAGCCATTACCTTGACATACAAGGCATAAAGACTTTCAGAATACTGTCTTTAACATTATTAATCATGTTACAGTCCTTTATACTTTACTAGTAGGACTGGGTAGAAATTAATCCTTTCCTCTGGGGCTTCTGTGAGCCTTGAAGTGTTTTAAAGTCAAGAGACTGGTAAAAGACACCACCATGAGAATGTACTGCACATCTTCAATTAATGCAGTTATGAAACACGTGTATTTCCTTCACATTGCATTGTATGGAGAGATAAAGATAGCAGAAATGTGAGGTTCTTACAGGCGCTTAGCTGGGTATGATAAAGCCATTCAGGAAATGGAAAATTGGTATGACTTGCTATAAACTTATTTTGGGCTGTTCTGAGTGCTTTTCTTCTTTGTTAACCCATACCACCTTTCTAATGACCAGATTTCTGTTTCCTGAGTTGTTTCACTTGTGTTTATCTTTTAATTATATTACACAATGTAACAGTAATTTTTCTATAGGTAGTGTTAAGAAGTTGTTTTTGTTTGCAGAACAAAATATATGACTCCAGCATAATGATGCAGCATTAGAGCAATACAAGCATGGTGCGATGGCAATGGAAGTCCAGGATGTCATGTGGAGGAGTCCAGGGTGGTAAAAAACAAGGCACAGAATGGAGAACCCCGAGGTACAGAAATGGTCTGTTAAAGAAATGTAAACTGGGAAGCTGAGCCTGCTTTAGGGCTAGCAAAGAGAATAAAGAATAAGGATCTGAGGTAAGTATTACCATAATTACTAAACTCAGGTATAATGTGAAGAAAGAACAAGGTATGAAAATGTTTAATCTATAAGATTGTATAAAATTATCCCCACATGAAGTCTCGGGAAAGGCGAAACAAACCATTAGCAATACCCTGCTCCCATCAAAGGAAAAGAAGAAATCCCATCACCATCATCACTCTCCTCAGGAGTGCTCTTGACTCATTCAGTTGTCCTGTTTATCAGCAGGAAGATTGGCCCTGGTAGAGTGCTGTGGTGGAAAGGAACATAAGTGATTAAGTGTAGGGAGTTCTGTGTAACAATTTTTAAAGGTGCTATTAGTGACACTGTGTTTCTATTAGGTAGATTATTTGGCATAGGAGAATGTTGAGTAGTTGATGAATTTGTTGAACATTAATGTTGTAACTGGACTAATAATGATAAATTATTTTGTATTTGAGTTAGATTTTAGTAGGGTTAACAGTAAATTCTTGGCTTAATATTTATCTTATACTGCCCTTTTTTTCTCATAAGCAGAGTTAGAAAAAAACAAATTAAATATCAGATAATGGTCACTTAAGGCTACTGTATAACATCTGATCTGTGAAAACTCCATATATCTGCTTTTAGTGAAAGCAAATGCAGACCAACTTGATTTGAAGTGAATATGAATTACACTCTATGGTGCTACTTGCTTTTTCAGCTCATTGCCAATGTAAACAGGACGATCGATTCTGCAGCTCAGCTGATGTCTGATACCTTGCTGAAACACGGTAGCTGGAGGATTAGATATCAAAATAATAAAATTCTAGATAAAATCATAGTGAAAGATAACATATGAAATGTATCTAAATCTGTTCTAAGAAGCATGTACACTTAATCCAAAGGAATGTTGGTATGACTTGTGGCTTAATTTTTAGACAATAAATTTTCCAATTAAACACTCTACAAGAGTCTCTATGGAAAGTTTTGATTAAAATAACGTAATTATTGATATACAAAGCTACATTTGCTTAATCAAATCTCAGAGCAGCTCTGCCATATTTCATATGCAGAGTATTTACAGCTGAAAAACTTTAATTCCAAATTAACTTGCACAGAAATTGACACTGAGATAATAAAAGCCATAAATTATAAGTGATAAAATTACTGTAGTGGGCTTATTAATTCAGTCTTAGTCTGAATATAAACAGAACTTTAAGAGTAGCTTTCCTGAACTGCAACAAGAATTTGAAAACAATAATAATCTTTTCTCTCCAAAATGAATTTGTATTTTGAGACCAAATCTTTTTCTAGAAAGCTTGCCTGGAAAAATTACTAAAACTGACAGTCTTGACCAGGAACGGGTTATATGATCCAATGCACATGGTATAACTCAGAACAAAAGTCATTAAAAAGGCCTAGCACAAAGAAATATTCAGTCACCTTAAACAGCACACCCCATTTCCATAGAAGTCAATTTCTACACTGAAGTGCAAGAATCAAGTGTCTTAATTGCTCATTTGTCTGTAAGCCTCTGGGATGGAGGATGTTAGTTTATTTAATGCATAAATACTCCAGAGTAATTTCCCCCATATTTATTTTCCACTGTTGCATCAATCATATTAATTTGACAGGGTTCTGGAAAGCGTAATCTTTTGGACTGACCATAAAAAATGAAATATGCCAACCTTTTCAGAAGGTGATGGGAAAAAAGAAATCCCTACACAACTAAACACAACTACCATGTTTTACATATTTCAATGTGTATGTTTCCCTAAAGAGGTGGAATTTAGTAATCCCCTACTGTTCCATTTCAACAGAAAGACGGAGATGGAATAAAGCAGATCTATGTACCCACATCTAACATTATCTAGTAAAGATAAATTCTACTGCAAGCATAAATAAAAAAGGAAATCATTTCTATGGTCAAAATTAATCAGGAAAATCTGACTACAAGAAAATTAGAAACTTTCTTCTGCAAGAGAGGAAGGGATAAAATTTGACAAAATAAATCTGAATCTTTGTTCATAGAGTCTGAATGCTTCTCTGGCTAAAAAAAATGAAGAACCATTCTCAATCAGGTTTTTGAATCAAAAAATAGTAGTCAATGTAGTCAAATCTTCCAGTGATGTCTTCTGACTTTAGGTGGAGGCTCTGGGTGTGCCTAACTTTGCTTAAAAACATGTCAAGAAAGCAGTCTGAAACAAGGAGTGGGAATGAGCAGGAGTGTGCTGGAGATTAAAAAAAAAAAAAAAACAGGAAAAATACCCTACTGAATCTTTGGGCTTCTTTAATCATATATGATGCTAAACTATGTACATGACTTCTACATTTCCAATTTGTAGAAATAAAGAATTCCTTTTACTACTCTGTTACTGTATCTATAAATTCAAGCATCTAGAACAGATGTTGTGGAAAGGGGTATGGGGGTGAAAGTGTCAGAAAGCTACCTACTTAATAAAGGACTTCAGATCTGGCTAATAAATCTGGAATAGTGAAAAAAGGCTGTGTAGCTGCCTTCTTAAATCAGCTACATTAATTCAAAGAGTAAAAAACTTTTAAAAAAATTATCCTGTTTGTTTGGGATTGGAAACTTTTGAATGTTTCTTTGTGTTCTTGTCAAATGGAGGAAGTTCAGAAACTTCTGTTTGCTTGAGGTAACATGGAGAGTGAGTAAAATTCTCTGGCTGAGTAGCTCATTTCTAAATATCAGATTTCTGAGTCATTCTGTTCACCCTGAAACATCTAAATCACTGTTGAATGTCTTGTATCTGATCTGCACAAAAAATCATCAGCATACATATATGAATGAACCTCAACCTTTGTCTTGTCTGATAATATTCCCATTCTCAAAATAACGTAACTGTCAATAAGTACATTTAGATTAAGAGAAAATAAGGGTTGTCATTTTGTGATTTAATGTGATTTTAACAATGTTTAGTTTATAGGAATGCTACCTTGTTTAAAACTTTGAAAGAAAAAGGTCTCTCCAGAAGGTGATTCACTAGCTTATTTTAGATGCTTTGCCCAAGCTGAGGTGAATCACCTTCTGAAGATGCCCATGGACATTTCTACATAGCATCCCAGCTTCTAAAGCCAAGTGAATGTATTACAAAAATCTCAGTTCAGATTTTTATTTAACTTCCTATCCCCTGATAAGCTGAAGAAAAGCCAAAGAGCAAAACCATGAATGATTAGAAAGAAGCTGACTGGTGAGTTCTTTATTTTAGCTGTACTATAGCCACCTAAGGATCATATTTCTCAGGAATGTGGATTCTATTTTTTTCAAGTCAACAGTTTACTATTAATTATATTATTATATATTTTGTGTAGACCAGAGAAAGAATCTTATTGCTTGCCATTTAATTTCTATAGTTTTGATAGAAAAGAAAATACTTAATTTTTTTTTTTAGAAGTCATACATTTTTTCTAGATAATAGAAAAGAAGACTGTAATTATCATGAAAATTATAGAATTGGTAATATTTACTATTAAATCCACAATCATCATTGTATTAACTAGAGAAAATATAATTTATGACTTTTAGAAATGAAAAATATCAACCAAGCTAACAAGGGTTTCATGCGTTGTAAAATATGTGCAAGACTTCTTAATGTACTTAACAAGTGAAAAAATGTTAAATGCCACCTTTATAGTCTTAAAAGTATTCCTAAATTTGAGTTACCTTCTTAACAAACTTAAACACATGTCTACCTGTATGTTATCATTAATGTATGTTAAAGACTGACCACTCAAGCGGATGGACCATGTTATACCGAGGTATATAACCATGTGAATAATTTGATTGGAGAAAAAAAATTGGCAGTTTCTAAAACAAAATTAGTATCTAAGGCAATCAGCTTTCTTATTATTTTGAACTGTTTGTTCTGATCTGGACTAGGGAATCCCTTGGATCTGCAGTGTAAACATATTATCCTTCCAGACTAAACCGGGATCTTTTCTCTGGGATGAAGCTTCTTGACAGAAAACTGAACAAATTTGATGATGGTTACACCTGGGTTTTATGTTTTTATGTTTGAATTACTTCTGCATGCTGTGGGTCTGCAGCACCTCAATTACACAATTAGCTAAGACCTTGCACTGTAAACAAAAAGCATATGTAGCATGCCCAGATCCTCAGCAATAACAGAAGTCACTAGCAGCGAGCAATACCTGTCCTTTGCCAGAAAAGCAGAGCTGCCACACCTGCACTAAGCAGTCTTTGAAACAAGGGTTAATTGAGAGGTTAGCTTGATGATGCACTAAGTAATTGAAGATGAAGTTGAAGCAAAAACAGTCACATATGCAACTAATTTGGTGTAAACCCAAACAGAGGAAACCTTTAATAAGAAAGCAGAGGGTGTGTCATTACATGCATGGTAGGGTTCCTTTTAATTATCCCACAGCAAAGTACTTCCCCTCTACTCTATGCAGTAGACTTGTAGTCAACAGACATTTTTGCCTAGTGAATAAAAGACAGATTAGGAAAAGTTACTACTGCATGCTCATCTTGTTCTGATTAAACTTAATAAAACTTAATTTGATCTGCTTGTTCATCAAGTGCTTCTGGAATGTATATGTATATATGTGTGAGACATAGTGAGAACAAGAAACAATCAGGAAAAATTTCATGGAGAGACCCTGATTTGACAGTGTATGTGTGTGCATTGTCTGCATGTACAAGAGTTCCTGAAGTTAAGGAGGCTTTGCATTTGCAACTGAAACATAGGGGTCAGATTTCAACAGATTTCCAGGTGCTTGCAGGTGTTCAGAAGTGTTTCTAAAATTCCTTAAGCAGGATAAGACCATTTTGACTTTGGGAATGTGGCTGAATCGATGTGCAACTTTGGGTGCTTAAATTCTTTAGGAATCTGGTGTATATTTAGGAAACTTTATGAACTGAGAGCCAAGTGGCTGCCATTCACAAAACTCCCCTTAGTTCATCCCACCTCTTTGTTCTGGTCTGTCAATCCGTACAGCTTCCAGCTCTCCCAGAGCAGGCAATCTTCTAGTGTTTTTTTTCTCTATTGAAAGGAGGCCCATCTCTGAGTTCTACCACACAGATTTAAAATCATCCTTTTCACTCTGTATCTCCTTGGTGAAATCACAAAGGCAATGTGTGAACAATTCTAAGAAAAATATATTATTTTTTATTTTTTGTAAGAAAAGCATCCACATTCCCTCCAGACTGACTTCTCTACTAAAACGATTCAAATTTCTGAAATGGTAAGGTAAAGATTTTTAAATGGTAGCCCACAGATTTATAGGTTCCATGGAACATTTCTTCAGGAAATATGTAGAGAATAGCCATTTCTGATGATTGTTAAACCATACTTGTCAGTAATGTTGGAAACAACTGTTGCTAGGCTTGAATTTGTTATCCATGCCTTTGTGCTTTTTCTAGAAAATATTTTTGGTGTCTACACATTAGAGGAAAAGGCTAAAAAACATTACAGTAAGGTGTGTATTTTTCAGAAGCAATTATGATTAATGAGTTTGATGTGTCCCATGGCATCATCTTCTTAAATCATTAGCCTACTGGCTCAGGGCAAAGTCCCCATGTTAAAGAGCTCCACAAGAATTGCACAGAAAATCTGGTATCGAAAGGAATGGTTTGCTGTGGATGCCCCACGTAACTGAAGTGTGTGTTTGCAAAGCAATACACCTACAGCTCATGTCACATAAAGTGAAAATAGACATCATTCAGAGATACCCTCTTAGCTTGTTCTCTTAAGCTTAGCTATAAATACACTTATATTTGCAGACCCTTCCAGATAGGATCATGGCTGGTTTTACTCTGGTTTTCTAAAAGTGAACTGTGTGGAGAAAATGAGAGAAGTCTTGATATCCTTACTATGGTGTTGCTATGCTGTAGGACTTTCTCTAAGGTTACATAAAATTTCACCAATGCAAGAACGGAATGATTCTTAGTAAAATGGCCAGAGAATGCATCACAAGATCAATGGCTATCTAACCAGAACTTTTCTGACATCTATCATACTATCAAGTCTGACAACTTGAGAATGAAAGAGACATGAAGGTCTCTTCATTAAGGTAGAGAATGTTGTCATCCTTAAGCTTGCTGAGAAAAGCAATGCTTTCCTGCATGCTAAGAACCAGATCTGTCTGCAAACAGGACATTTTTAAAAAATAAATAAATAAATCACAGACGCCCTAGAACATCCTGGGTTATTTGTAGGTGTTGTGGTTCAGCCCCAGGCAGAGGCTGAGCACCACCAGCCCCTCCCTTCTTCAGCTCTTCATGAGGAGAGAAAGCAGACCAAGAGCAATGGGTTGAGATAAAACCAGTTTACTGATAAACACTTGAGAGGTAAACAATAACAGACACACATAGTGATAACAGAGTAGTTCACCAAACAATGAGCAGCTAACAGAGACCACTGTACCTTTACAAGGAGCCAGCGAGCAAGCAAGCAAGCACTGCCTCTGCCCCACCTGCCCCTTTTATAGGGGCTTGACTGATGTTAAGTGGTGGGGGGGCTTGAGCTGAGCTGAGGGGTATCCTTACAGCATGGGAGCTTTGAGAGTTTGTCCTAAATTAGCTTGTGTAGTCTATCCACCTTAACAGAAAACCTTTCCTCAAACATAATGTGATAAAAATGTACCTAAATGTGAGATTAAAAATATCAACTTTGAGTTTCAGATAATCTTTTTTTTTTTGCAGATATAAACCCTTTGTAAATCTATTCCAATTATTTTAACTACATTTTTCATGTGACCTTGTGTTTCTTTGACAATACTGAGAAAGGCAGTAGCTAGGTGAGAGGAAAGCATATTTAATTCATTATAATTTTTCTCCCTAATCTTTCAAATGTGAAATAAAGAGCTCATCATAGTTCAACAGTAACGCTGGCAAGAGTATTTGTCTTACTAAAACTGGTGAAACGGGGACGATGTTTTCAGCAGGCTGGAGCTGCTTGCTGACCTTGTTTCCAACTGTGTCACTGTGTGCAGTGCCATCCCTGAAGGGTATAGTCTTCTCCTTCGGAATTCCTGTTAAACAAATCGGGATGCTGGAAATGTTTCACCGAATGATACCTTAGGGGTTTTAATGGTTAAAAAGAAAAAAATGTATGTGTGTGTGTGTGAAATAAAATCTGTTAGCCTTGGCAGGTGCTTTCCTCGTCGGTCCGGTTCCGTGCTTGGTGTTAGTCCGAGTTCGTGTGGAGACAAGAGCGGGCAGGATACAGCACACGCAGCAGAACATCCCTGCACAGTACAAAACGTGGCGTTGGTGGTATAGTGGTGAGCATAGCTGCCTTCCAAGCAGTTGACCCGGGTTCGATTCCCGGCCAACGCAGTTTGTATTTTGATGCTCCTTTGGGGAGGGGGCCGGCGCCGAGGCCGGCGGCAGCGAGGGGAGGTTAGTACGGGAGGAGTGCCGAGGGAGGAGGGCCCGACGGCGGCTGCCTGGATGTAGGGCAGAGCGGCGGGCCGGGACCCAGGGTGCTTGGAGGCCACAAGGTGAAGGTGAGCCGTTGCCGTGCCTGTGGAGGGATGTGATGTTTTGTCTGGGCACCCCAGTACTGGAGAGGCATGGGCATACTGGAGAGTCCAGTGAAGGGCCACAGGCTTGGTTAAAGTGCTGGAGCGTATCTGCTATGAAGGAAGACTGGAGGCTCAGGGGATGTGTGCGGGAGGAATCTCGTTAATGGGTATAAGGAAGCATCAGAGAGGATGGAGCCATGTGCTTTTCAGTGGTGCCCTGAGGGAATAGGCACAAAGGAAACACTTTTTCACCTTTGAGAATGTCTGAGCACTGGTACAGGTTGCACAGAGATGTTGTGGAGTCTCCATCCTTATAGATAATGACAAGGTGTCTGGATACAGTTGAAGAACTATCTGTAAGTGACCCTGCTTGAGTGGGGGTTAGACTAGATGTACTCCAGAGGTCCCTTCTAACTTCAGCCTTTCTGTGACTCTGTGATTCTGTGCAACAAGACAAGGCACCACCTGAGGGCAGAGCACCAGTACAAGTTGTTGTCCATTTCTGTAGTTGACATGGCACCAGGATCTGGGCTGAGACACAAGGCAGCCAAAGCTTTACTCCAGCAGGGCTAAAGGAATGCATACAAGCTATGGTTCACTACAGAGACAGTAGCTAGCACCTTCAGGAGCCATCAGGTACATCAAACTCTGGGGTTAAGTACCTCTGGAAGCCCCACTGTCCAAGTGTCCCTCCAGGTCTCTGAGAATGCCAAACAGATTAGGTGGTGAAATTAATCACTGTCAATCCCATGGCTCAGAACTGTGTTGTACTTGAAACCTGATTCTTGACAACTCTTTCCAAGAAAATGTTCTATCCCAAAGAATTTTGAAAATAATTTGTATTATATTTCCAAAACCTGTTTATATGACAATTGCAGACAGGACCTACTCACATGACAGGCTACGGTGTATGGGTGAATATTTGATTATACTGAATATTTGCTTCTTTTGTTTTGCTCTTGTGGGTTTTCCCTTTAGTGGGTTGTTGTTTTGGGTTTGGTTTTTTTTTTTTTGGAGGGGGAGTTTGGTTTTTTTTCCCTTTTTTTCTCAAGAGGGAGAAAATTCCCTCATAGGCATATAGCAATCAAAAGAAGGAAAAAAGATAAAGGGGCTGAGCTAGCCCAGTGAGAAATTCTAGCCATTTGCACTAATAACTAAGAATGGCTAGTGACTAGAGTTCCTAGTAGTAATGAAGGAAGATAGATACATTGTGTACAAATGTAGTTAACATAAACTAGATAGATTTGCAAAAAGCTGATACTTCAGGAAGCGGTGGGTGATCTGCCAGCAGGAGGCAAGGGATTGAATATCAAACCAGAGAAGCTTTAACTGCCCAGATTCTTATTGCAACTTGTGCATTCCTAACCCCTGGCTGATGGGTCAAAATCAGTAGCCATTTTTTGCTGTTGCAAAAAAAAAAAAAAGAATAAAAATTAGTTGTTTATCTTCTTTGTCTCCTGAAGCCCGGATCCCACTAGAGGGAAGAGTCGCACATGAAAACCCAAAAAAAAATATGTTTCTGAAACATCTAGACCCAAAGGAACACAAGGTGTGCTCCACTTCATAGAGAGACCAGCAGCTGGTTGGCGCAAACAAGCAAGGCTCTGTAGTATGTGGGCTAATCAAGGTTCATTCATAACTGCTCCTTGTCAACTTCTGGTTTGAGAAGCAGGAGGGAAAAGAAAGGAAAAGTTAAAGGAGAAAGGAAGAAGGCAGGAAGGAAGAAGGAAAAGAAAGAAGGAAAGAAGGAAGGAGATAAAGGGAGGAAAAGGAGGAACACATATACACCTACATGCTTTTGTGAGTGCATGAACTGACTTGTATAACAATAACATTCTTCCTGATAAATGCATATCGAAACGGTGTATTTTTTCCATTTCTTCACCTCCTAAAAAGATTCAGGGAATTTTTATCCTCTACCATATTTTTGGGCTATCCACAAGGAAAAATATACTTCCAAGAGAATCATACAAAAATTCTGTTAGCATACATCTTGCCTGAGATTTCTGTGAACATCAAAGTAAGCTGCAAGTTAATTCACTTGCGTCCAGCTGCATTTGGCGGTATGCTCATCATATTGAGGAGGCCCTTTCTGTTTCCATCTTTCACTGTTTATGTCAAACAGTTTACAGAGAGGCAATATAAATTCAGACAGAGTGCTAGGAATGCCATCAATGAGTTTGGGAGTTTACATTGTGTTTGTGTGAGGTCACCACATGTTGTCTTCAATGATCAATGGCCTTGTGAATGCTTTTAAAGCCAGAGGCTACCCTCAGTGCCTTTAGTTACTCCATGTTAGGATATGTTGCATTAGGAAGGCTCAGGCATTTCTCTTGAATTTTTATGTAATGGATTTGAGACTGTTCACTGGGTTTTTTGGCATTTTTCCGTACTAATAACAAGAAGTCAGCTGACCTGTAAGATAGATGATATTTAACCTAGCGGTGACAGATGTAGCAGAGGTGAAAGGGTTATATCTATTAATAAACAAAGTTTGAAAGCCTTTTAACACCATCTTTCACATCACACTTATCTGACCTTTTGCACAAGATGATTTCCACAGGCTTATTACAATGGAAGGGTAAAAATAAAAGTAAACTTCTTATTGTCGTTTTTTTTCCCCTTGTAAGAAAATTAAAATTAATAATTAAGAGTTTTATGTTGCCTTCCTAAACAAATGAATGAAGTGCTGGTGGTGCTGCAGTTAGGATTTCACTTGGATGAAAAAATGTAGTAGATTTATTTTGGTCCCAGTGGGTGCTGACATTTTAACCCACTTATCTCTGATTTATTCATTCCTTGACAGTCTCAAAAAAGTGATGCATTTTGCCTGAAGGCTCTGTAGGTGAGGCAAGTTGACATATGCTTTTACGTTCTGTTAAGGGGGTTAAGTCTGCAGTCCAGTGGATGAAGCAGGGGAAAATGGAAAAGGAAAATGTTTGTGATAGGGATTCTTCTTTTTTTTTCAAGTTACTTGGGCATGTTGTATAAGAAAACCTTTAGAATTTCTCTCTCATAAACTCAAGCTTTAAAGGTCAATGTTGGTGATTTATAGTAAACAGCAGATTATTTTAAAAATTTTTCGTAGCATAGTAAATCAAAGTAATCTGAGATATTTCTGATAATTAGCTATTTTATGTTTCTATCCTAATAAAAACTACTCAGAGCATATTAGATAGGACTTTATCTTGCTTAATATTAGATCAAAGCATATTTAATATTTACACACTTAGACAAATTCAACACACATTTGATAGCCTATGGGCCATTTCCCAGGGTCTGAGGTTTGGTTTTGTGCTGCACCATGCAGAGATCCTGGTCTAAAACTTTGTGTAATGAACATCAGAGAATTAATAGAATCACAGACCTATAGAGTGGTTTGGAATTACCACCAGTAAGGTCTGATCCTGTATTTCTGGGCTGTCTGCAAACATAGAAATGGAAGAATCCAAGGGAAAGGGAAATGATCAGGATATGCTTATAGTGTACATTTAGGGAAATGACTTGCTACAATAATTCTGAGAAAGGACAGGGTCCCACTGTCTCAACTGGTTATGCCCACAGGAGTTTACTTTTCTGTATCTTGAAGAGAAGAGCCTCATGTTCATAGATAGCATACACTGCTTGTTGTTTTATCACTACCAGCTTTTATTAGTCCTTGTAATAAGTCTTGTGCTTTTTAAAATATGTTAATACATGTTCTCATTTCTGGAATGCTTCAGGATGTACTTGAAGCTAGAACCAAGTAAACTTATCCAAACTGAGGCCCAACTGAGGAAATGTACACCTCAGAGATCACATAGCAGCTCCTCCAGGGCATAAAAAATCATCTGCCTCAGCAACTGATCTCACCTTCAGATTCTGCCTTGCTGGGGAGATGTGTTATCTTGCTGGTTCAATGTCAAGATGTGCAGAATGAGAAATGTAGAATCAGGAAGGTAATTTCTTTTACAAATAGCCATGTGCACAGTAGTGGGCTTAAGTCTCCTGCCTTTTTAGCTATACATTCATTTTGGACTGGAAATCAGTTGTTTTTTTAAAATGAGATAAACTTAATCAGACTTCTGCTGTTTCCCTGTCTCACCTATAGTTTAGGGGATGAAAACAGTGAAATCTTAAAGACTTCTCTTCATTTATTTTCCTGCTTCTTGTAGACATTTACAATATAACAATGGTAATTTGACATAAGGCTATCTAGAAGAAGGGAAAAGTAATTAATGCTTTTTTTCTGCATAAGCTGCCATAGGGACTAGGATTTTCATAGTAATGCAAAGCTAGATACTGGTGTATCTGAGCATAATTGGTCACTAGCTGCATGATAGAAGCAGCAATCAGTAGCTCAAGGAAAGCAGAAATCCTGAGTAGGTTTTCACATTGTACTCCTTCCTCTGCATTTATGTATTTCTTTTTCATCTGAGACTGTTAAACTACTTCAGAGCTATTAAAACTGAAATGGCATAATCCAGTTTCCAATAGCACAAGGCCAAAATTGACTGCTGATGGACAAGCAGTTACCTAGGGCCTGATCCAATTCTCCTTCAAGTCAAATGACACACAGCCACTGACTCCACTGGAAATTGGATGACACCATTAGGTGCAAGCACAATGTTCCTTATGCTCAGCAAGCCCAGGTATGAATTTGCATTTAGGAGATACTTCAACATATTGTTCAATACAGTAATTATTTTTCACTCCGTTCCAGAAAGTAATGTTATATCCTTGCTTGATAAATAAACAAACTAATATGTCAAGATGGTTTCTCAGAGAGCTAAATCCCTCTCACCCTATTTTCTCCACATTTCTGTCTTATGCTTCATCACAACTCAAGTATAATAGCTAGCCTCAGTAAGTCTCACCTGACTCATATTGAGTCTTCAAACAACTAAGAAAATGAAACCTGAAATAAGGATTTATGTGTACTAGATGGCACGTGACAAAACCCCCAATCACATCATTGCTTTGTCATACAAATTTCTTTCACATTCCAGCGATTGTCCTAGCGCAAACATGGCATTAATCATCAGATCCTTTACTCATTCTCTGGTCAGTTCATTGGAACTGAGATTTTTCTGTGCTCACAGAAGAAAACTAAAAGCATAAACAATGCCATTGCCAAATCACTCTTGCTTCTCTTTGTGCATTCTTGGTAATTCTCGAAAAACTAAGATAGGGATCCTTGATAGCTGCCATTGAGAAGACAGGTATCTTAAGAGCAGCAAGTTATGTCATCTGCAGTCACTTTCTTCCAGATTCTGAACTTAAACTGTCTGTGTTTCAGTTAAAGGAAGTTTCTGTAACTTCCTTATATTTACATAGAATTTTGTATTTTTACAGTTTTACTTTAAGACAAACTGTTGATGATAAACTCTTGGGTTCTGGAGCTCTTAATGGACATGGAAAGCTCTTCTCTTTTGGAGACTCATGAATAGAAAAAAAAAAAGCAGCTGTTTTCAAAGAAATTATGCTTATTAGTAAGTAAAAATGCATGTTGACTTAGGTGTTTCTACAGCTCCTATTACCATAATGTCAGAGCAATTCAAAGTCTTTAGTGAATCCTGTGAAGTAGTGAAGAACTGTCATTCCCAATTTTCCAGATGTGGGAAAAAAAAAAGGCAATGTAGCTACATTTGTGTCTCTGAGGTATATAAAAAAAAAAAAAAAAAAAGTAACTGATTGCTTGAGGAAAATCTGTGGTAGAACAGCTACTTGAATCCAGGTTTTCTAATGATCTGACCAGTGGACTGTTCTTCCTCTCCTGCACTTGGAAAAGTTACTTTAAAACTGCAAATATACCCCTTTTATACCTCAAAACAGTTTTCCTTCAGCCATTTCTACCAGCACCTCGCTTTCTGGAAAAAATAACTGTTACCTTAATCTCTCCCCGTGACTTTGTAGACAACTCCCTCCACTTCTTTCATTCTCCCCAGTTCTAGCTGGCATCTGGCCCCATGCTTCCCAGCCTGCCTTTCAGCTTTGGAAGAGGAAAGGACGGATCATTAATTCTCGATGATTTTCTCAGCAGGTAATCCTAGCCAGATAAATTAGTCCATATTTAAAGCCCTAGGTCAGAGGGCTTTGCTCTGCAGACACTTTCTGTGCAGAGAAGGCAAGCCCTTAGGGAATGCCTCAGCACGGGCAATGCTTTTGCTGACAATTAGAGCCAATTTGGTGTAAAATTATAGGTCTCGTGTCTTTGGACGAATATGCTGAAACAGTTCTCTCTCCAACAATTTTGTGGTACAGACATACATTCACTACAGAGCCCTGTGGATCCATGAGAGATTTTCATATTGAAGCAGGGTTAGAAACATCGAGATCTTGTCACTCTAATTAGATGTAGCTTGTTTTGTTGACTGCAGTGTTTAAAGGCTCTGGTTATCTTCTTACATGGTAGAACTAGTAACCATTAGGGTCATGGTACTTTGTTGATGTGGGACCCTCTCTTCATACCAGAGAGGATTGCCCTGCCCATGTGGGGCCAGTCATTTGTGTCACCCCAGTATCCCAGTAACCCCAGTATCCCACTGTGCTGCCTGAGAGGGGTTGGGGTGACACAAGGGGTGGGGGAGATTTGTCTTCTCAGTCCTCCTTTCCAGCTGCTGCAATGTGAGGCCTTGTTCCAGATTGCACCCTCCTGAAACCCTTACTCGTGTTATAAGTTAGTAAAACCCACCTAGGTTACTTAGGACCATAGCTTGATCAAAGCAGGGTTAAAATTTAGTTGCATTGCATTAAGCAACATGAAAAATCTCTCAAAAAATCTTAAAAAACCTATATCAATTAGACCTCACTGAGCTCTATGCTGCCACAGATGACTGGCTGCAGGTTTTTGGCTGGTTAATTTAAAATCACATCCCATATGAATACACTATACTGTTCTTATAGGAGAGTAAACTTAGCCATAGTTTAACTAAAGCATTATGTGTTGTGAATCTGTCCAGATAATTCAGTTTGAACACTAGTATGGAACAACTTTTCATTCGAAGGTTTTTGTTTTACATTCTATATTAAGTTTACTTAATATAGATTACCAGTTACTCCAGGGAGAATCAGCTGCCATCACTGTTTACTTTTGTCTTTGCAGAAATCAAATTACATAGCATATCTAAATCCTTAAAGGAAAGTGTCAATGTCTGTTCTGGCATCATTTACACTCGCTCAGCACTTTTTTTTTTAGGAGAAGAAACATCTTCATGCTTTCTCAGGAATTCACTGAAGGTTTAGATTCACTTACAAGGGAGTCTGGTAGAAACTCCATAATGTTCCAATTTTCCTCTTTTTCACCACAGATGTATTTTCTACCTATGGCAATTATATGCATCAAGATGGATCATAAAATGGTATTCACTAAATTTAATTTACATTCTTTTATGTATTTCCAAGTTAACTTTTGATTTTGATGGAAAAAGACATAGCCTTAAACCCATCAAGCTGTCTTAAAAAAAAAAAAACAAAAACTTTTTTAAAACGAATTTATCTTCTAACTGTGAAAAATGAATAGAATCCCTGTGGAGTTAGAAGTGCCAGGATTTCTGCGGTGCACTGAGCTAAATACATTATTTTTACACCTTATGAAAATTAGTCAGGTCTCATCTTATACTTGAGCATACCTAGATACAGTTCTCCAGAGATATCTAGATACAGTAGCTTCAAGAAAGCATTACTGTGCCTTCAAACTGAATCAGTTTCTCCTGAGTCACATATGTTAAGAAAGCCAAGGTTTCTTGGCTGATATGAAATGAAACCTCTCTCAGAAAATAATTATACTATACTGACCCCATTAACTGCATGTCCGAAGTTGGGCCCCCTGAAAACTTTTTGAGATACAGCAGATTTGAGGTACTAATAAACCATAGCCTGGGAGCTTATTTACCTTAATTCTTAGATGAGGCTTCTGGACCAGAACTGGCACTAGTTCCTTTATGTTTTTCTCCACGGGCATAAGGGTGAACTTCTGTCATATTTGCCACTGGCGAGAAACTTCCATCAGTGGCAAAAAAAAAGAACCATCTATATGCAAAATTAATATTTGGAATGCATGAATACACTTTAATTTGTTTTCAAGTGATTAGCATGAAAGACTGATAGGCTATTATACATACTCAGCAGCAACTGGAAAGAGCAGCAGTGTGTACCCAGCCAACTCTGGAGTCAAAAAGCAAATTTTCTGCCCAGCAGAAAATATTGTTTTAGATAACCTTACTAATAAGCCAAATGAGAGAGTAAATACAACCCAGATAAGTAATAGCAGCTTTTCACATCCTAGAATGCTTGCAATCTGCCCCAATTTGGACAAAGATTAACACTTTGTTCAGCAGCGGATAGAAATAAGTGACCTCAGTGGGCCCACAAAGGCTCCGTTATCTGTGATCTCTGTCTTCTGGCTATATGAACAAATCACCTGCCACATCCATTTCTTCAATGTAGTCTATAGGTAATAAAACATATCCATTTAAATAATATCCATCCAACACAAAAGCAGCTTATGACATCCAAATAAATATATTTCTTAGGTAGTCAGGAAAACCACAGGGTGCAACCAGAGAGGGACCAAAAATGCCTTGAGATGTTGGTTGCTGCTGTCATGAGACAGAAAACAGATTCTTTAGGTGCCTGCCTTTGCTGTGAAACTGATTTGTGCTTTGCAATGACAGCTAGCTGACATCTTCCAATACTACCTGGAAAGAAAAGAAAAACAAAGTAGATATTTCACTATATATAGAACATGGCTATCTGCTTAATGTGGTTTTCAGTAGTGACCTAAATTTTACTTTGGGAAGAAGTATTATGTTTGAAAATATGATGTAACTGTTTGTGTTAGTATTATATTTGAAAATATGATGAAACTGTTTGTGTTTGATCCTCAATGGGTGTAGACCTGTGCTGGTCCACTGAACACACTTGAGTGGCACAGGCTTTCTGAAACCCGGCACTTTAATTTTAAACCAGTAGCAAAAACTTGTCTGCTTTCTAAATTTATAAATTATTGACACAGAATCAGCGAGACTGTGCAACACCTAATTGGCCCCTCTGGTCAATTCTCAATGGTCCTGAGGAGTTCATTGGTTTCAGATAAAGGAATTTTGCTGAGCTGTAGGCTGAAATATTCCCAGAGTTTGAACAAGTTCATGCTCTTTGTTTGCTTTTTAAATAGCATATTTCAAGTCCAAGCCTTGGCAAGGAACAATGAGGTCAGGATATGTGCTTGGTAAGGAAAAATGTGAGATTTAGAATTGGCTTCTGACATGGATTTGGTCTTGAGATACTGTATCGTAAAAAGCAGAAGTGGAATTTCAACTTATAACGGTTGTAGATCTAATAATATATCTAATAAGTTAAGAGTGTGTACTAGAATTGTCCAACTGTGCACTTATGTATCAGTTGTTTTATTATTTCTGTATTGAGTTTTAATATCACACTGCTGTGGTTCTTAAAACATTTACACTGATCTCTCTCCTGAACTGAGCAGGAAGTTTTCTGGCCCATCAAAATTTTGAAGTTTCATCTGGGGAACCTTTTAGCAAAACTAAAGGTAAATTGGCCAAATTTTTCCAAATATAAACCAATGTAAAAATAAAATTGTGAACTGAGTTGTTAAAACTAAAAATGGAGAGGCTAGATGTTGATTTCTGTTACCAGTAAAACTTACAGCTTATACACACCTAACATTTTGTGTAAATCACAGTTTCAGTTAGTTATATAAATTCTCTACTGTATATGTGGGGAGAACTATACACTTTTAGATGGCATCCAGAAAGGTAGTCCTAAGCAGAGTTACTGCTACTAGTTACAGAGATAAGTGGAAAAGCTTTAACACAGCACCCTGGAAAGGGACAGGCCTCTACTCCTTTCATGGGATTCAGGCAGATGAGTGCCTGTAAGAGTTAGCCTTACCAGCTTAATCTAAGACCATCAGTTTTTAATTTGAAGATTGTTAGAGACCATCTTCCACTTAAAATACAGACTCCTGAAGAATGGCTAGGTTTACAGGCAAGAAGTGTGTTTTCCATAATTACTTTTAATAATTTTCTTAGAAGTCACTGTATAGTATTTCAAATTGGAAACAGGAAGTCTAATCAGATTGCAATACTGTCATACTCAGTGACCAAATGAAAACTCTGCTTCAAAGGAGAATGGAGAAACACATATATGTGTGTACCAAGAAAAGTTTGCTCAGTTCAGAAACTCTAGCCTTCTTATTATATAAGTTATGACAAGTATTTTAGAAGCCAAATATTGCATATTCTCAGAAGACTCTAGTCAAACATTTTCATATTTACTATTTATAACCTTTCACTTTGACATTGGTGGGACTATGCACAGATGGAAGCAGAGACGCTAGTAAATGCATTGGTATGGTAGAGACATCGAAAGAAGAGGAGAGAAGTAAAACAATGGAAGTAACAATATATGGCCTGATTATTGCATTATATTGTAGGAATTATTATACCACATCATGTCATATTCTATTATATTTTGGTAGTTTATGTTACATTCTCAAAGCTGTTGATACAGATGCTGCACTTGTGATAATATGTACATTTCCAGTCCTTTTTTTGATACCAAGCAATCTAGTGTTTGTGTTTGGTGCAGGGACAGTCTCTTCTGTAAGAATGTGCTTCCTCAGGGCCTTGTCAAAATCAAAGGACCTCTCTGCTCCTGCCAGGTTTTCTTCCATCTAACTCATATTGTACCAGCACTTGCACAAGGAAAGCCTAGTCTGAAGGTCTGGCCAGTAAGTGGGGAATCTTCAAGGAGAACCTGCACTCTGGTGGCTTCATTGATGTCGTGATTTACAAAAAGTGAAAGAGCAAATGTTCACACATAACAGTGTCATGGAAACTGGGGTTTCTTTTTATTTCAGAGAAGACAGATAAGATATGAAGCCAATACTATGAACATGTGAATTAAACAAAGAAGCAGCTTTTTAAAGCAATGGACTATTAGCTTCTTGTCTCCTGACCACATGCCAAATTAGGTTAAACACATTCTGCCAAACTAAATCCCTTTGGCAGTTTCAGCTGCTCTAGTTACTCTTTGCCTGTCCTTCTGGGGCCAGAACCTACCACTGAATATGCATGTTTCCACTGACTTATGTCCAAGGGCAGATTTTGGCTGCTGGAAGTGGTTGTGTACCTTCATGCTACTGGCCCAGAACTGCTTTCTTCCATCCAAGGGGTAGTTCCATTGCACTGAAACTATGATCCTTTTATTCAAACAGGGTATTTGGAAAAGGAATAGGGAAGAGGAACAGAGAGCAAGGAATAATAGATGTTTGAATTATGAAGCCTGCAGAGAACATTTGACTGTAATAGGGTCCTACTGACCTTTCTAAAAATGAGAGGCTGTGATGTTTTTACAAACTGCTGACATTCACAATTTTCAAAATTTGGACAGTCATAACCCACAATTAGGGGCTTGCTAAGGACCTCCTTGTGAAGACAAATTCTTGATGAGACACAGATGCTTGTCAGGACTATGCCCATGTTAAGACTATATCCATGTTAAGGAGCTAAATTTGTGTTCTTCAAGGCATCCTCAGGGTCTTGGGGATTTCTGGTTAAAATGCTGATCAGTCTATGAGACTACAAGAAAGCACAAATGAGATAGTAAATTTATTATCCTTGCCTAGAATACTTACAACGTTTTGCTTTTTCTCTCTCCTAATTAGTAACTTACATATGCTTGTATGTTTTTTTTAAAGGGCAGAGAATTCTTACATATTGGCTTATGCATTTTAAAAAAAGCCGAGGACCTGACTATCCTCTCACTTAAAACTGTAGAAATCAGGAGTCCTAAAATAACACAAAGTTTAGTGTTAACCCAGATACAAACCTAGACTGTGAGCATAGAAGGCCTTGATATGATATCAATCATAGAATCATCATAGAATCACACAATGATTTGCATTAGAAGGGATCTTAGACGAGGCAGCAGTTTCTGGTAGGTGGAGAAATAAAGCGTATGAGAGTGCTATAGCATCATCTGTTCATGCAATTCTTGAACTGTTAGATAGCTGAGTGTTTCTGATGAAGAACACCTCCCCTTCCCTCTCATTCACCTTGCTTCCACCTCTGACCTCAAACTCTGCGCATTAACTGTAACTCAGGAGCAATTCATGCAAATTGTATGTTTGCTAAAGAGTGTAGATTGAACAACAGCAAATATAAATGTAGCTGATGATTTGTACTTAGAACCTCATGAGGATTAGCCTGTGATGTGATGTGATGTGATGTAATGGTCCATCTTTTGTTTTCAAGTGAGTCTGTTAATGGATGTCATAGCAACAGTAAGCTGACTGCCATGGTGAGACTTCAGTGTGCTTGGGGCTGTACAGTCATACAGCAGAGACAAGTTGTCTCATAGAGCTTACACAACAATGATGTCCACCTGTGAATCCATATTTTATTTTATTCTTTTTTAATTTGGGTGATTTTTTTTTTGAAGTTTAGTAATCAGAAGTTTAATTATCAATAACAACAACAACAACAAAACCAATAATAAATCTATGAGGTTCAAATCTTTCCAGTGTTCAGAAATTCTTGTTGTTTTCCTCTTTGGAAATAAATCTTTTAGGGAGATGAATACACCTCTATTTCTTTTAAACCTTCACTATTTCCTTAGCAATGGCAATCAGCTTACCTCTTGATGTCCATACAGTTTCCTGTAAAAAGTATATATTACCATAACCTTTGAAATGTAGTGGAAAACAGGAGCTTATTTCCAGACCTGTATCCAAAGTAAAATCCTATTTGGGAGCTAAAAAACCCGTTTCAGTCGTGAAACCTCACTTTGGTAGCTAGCAAAACTTTTCCATAGCTTTGTGATTTAAAAATACCTGGTTGTCTCCGGTTTGGCCACCCTACAAACACCATTGCCTCTTGGTGACATCTGCTGGAACAGATAGCATTGAAACATGTTCAGGTTTACTCTACGCTTGCAACCTGCCAGCATTTAGCTCCTAAGGGAAAAAACAACTCACTCTGTATTTCAGAGCAATACTTGGCCAGTTCAGGTTTGAATTATTCCTTATCCCACAGGAAAACTGCTCTCCGCCTTCTTCTTGTCCTTACATAAAGGGTGTAACCTGTATGCCAACATGACAAAGATCCAGAAAGTTATAAAAGCTTCATTGTAAGGCTAAATCCTTAACAGGGATTGAAGCAGCTTGCATGGAGGAAAAGAGAGGATGTGCATTAAAGCAGGAAGTCATTAAAATAATGAATCACTTGCCAGAATCCAGTTTTTCTATAGAGTTTATGCGGTTTTTTTCCAAAGCAGATTTACATTTTCAAGTTTGTCAGTTAAAGCTCTATCCTCCACGTAGCTTTTCTTCTGCTTCTTGCCAAGAAAACCAGCTGGAGGGGTTTTGTAATGAAATAAGATGGGAATAATTTCTCTCTTTCCTTTATGACACTGTGCGTCTCTTCATTACTTAATATTGGCTTGCATTGTAGCTGTAACTCTATAATTGTACATTTTGATATATCTTGTACAAGGACATGAGTATTACTCTATAACTTGAGACCAAATTGTTTCATAAGTATATGTGACTAAAGTTCTAAGGTCAAAAATAGAAGGTGAATTTTTTTCCAAAGTTTTCTTTCAGATTCCTATGTGTTTTGAAAGAAGCATAGTTAACCAATCTCTGTGTATCAGTGAGAAGTTTAGTGCTTTTCTACATATTATGCTGGGGTCTTGGAGACAGGAAGTTAAACATGAGCCAGCAGCCAGGAGGGACAACCATATTCTGGGGTGCATCAAACATGGCATTGCCAGCCAGTCCAGGGAGGAGTTCGTCCCATTCCTGCACTGCACTTGTGTGGCCTCACCTTGAGTACTGTGTGCAGTTTTGGGTGCCACAGTACAACAGGTTCATAAAACTATTGGAGAGTGCCAGAGGAGGGCAGTGAGGATAGTGAAGGGTCTGGAGGGGAAGTCTTGCAAGGAGGTACTGAAGTCCCTTGGATTGTTCAGCCTGGAGAAGAGCAGGCTGAGGGAAGACCTTATTACTGTCTATGGCTTCCTGGCAAGGGGGAGTGAAGGGGCAGGCACTGATCGCCTCTCTTTGTCAACTAGTGATATAACCTGAGGGATCACAATGAAGCGGAAACAGGGGAGGTTTAGGTTGGATATTAGGAAGAAGTTCTTCCTAAGAAGAAGAGAGTGGTTGGGCGCAAGACAGTGGTTACAGACTAAGAGTGGTTGGGCAATGGAACAGGCTCCACAGGGAAGAGGTCACAGCACCCAGCTTGATTGAGTTCAGGAAGCATCTGGATGATGCACTCAGTCCCATGCTCTGACTCTCCTGGTCCTGTGGAGCCATGAGCTGGACTTGATGATCTTTACAGGACCCTTCCAACTCGGGATATCCTGTGATTCTATGGGTTTTATGCCCTTTCCTTTCCTTTCCTTTCCTTTCCTTTCCTTTCCTTTCCTTTCCTTGCCTTTCCTTTCCTTTCCTTTCCTTTCCTTTCCTTTCCTTTCCTTTCCTTTCCTTTCCTTTCCTTTCCTTTCCTTTCCACATTTACAGATCTCATCTGAATAGGTCACATTTATTCACGATTTTTTTTGTGAGGTTTCAGTTAGGAGTCAAATCTACCAGTGAAGTAAACCTCAAGACTGCACTGGCATTGTGTTGATTATGTCCCAGGGACTTTGTCAGGAAGTTGATAAAGTAAAACATGTCAGCATCTCACTTGGATAATTTGTACTATGATTATAGGATAATTAACCTCCAGCAGAGGAAGCAATTGCTGTAGGAAAAGGAATTTGATTCCAGTTATATACACATCATAATAAATGAAACGTGTAACTAAACAGATGCATTTTTTGTGACAATATAATGTGTACTCTTCTATGAAGATTACTGAGTCCAAAACCAAATAACCTCTCATGAATTTCTAGTAGTTCAGCCATTACCAAGCACTCCTATTATTTAAGATTTACATTGCTGTACTGTGTGAGGTTACTTTGTCTTAACTGATATAGCCAAGACTGAGGCAAGATTCCCAATTTTCCTTCTTGGTTAGCAGGGAAAAAAATAAAAAAAAACCCTGCAGTGTGATTCAATTCTCTACATGTGGGTGTGCAAAAGAAATGAAGTGACACACCTCTGGGGGTGTCTGGGATGTATGGGGAGTCCAAAGGGAAGAGTTCAGACATTTGTAATTAGGTGACAGAAACTTCCCATCCTGCTCTTGTAGTATTTGACCCTTTCAGTACAGAAACAACAGGAGATCAGCCATTATTTTTCCGCAGATTCCAGTTCATGAATGCAATATAGTTTTACCAGGGCATGGCTGTACTATAATCAGGAGATTTAAACAGCATGATCCAGATGCCAGATATATGCCTAGGATCACAAGCAATCTTCTTGTGGTTTGTGCTGAAATCCACTTCCCACACTTCTGTTCCATTCAATTCCTGAACTACAGAGATTTAAATGGCACCCAACTAGACCTATAGACAATGCTGTGTATCATAAAATGCTCCTTTGTGCACCAGAAGTGGGCCCGTTGTGAAATCCTTCGGGGAAGTCTTCTTCAAGTCCTTTTTGCAGCTGCTGCAATCTGAAGAGATAAGAACATTCAGAAGGTCGTATAAAAGAAGCCCTGAATGATTATATTAATTTTTATTTCTTTATTTAATATATATTCTCATCTAAATCTTAGAAAATTCTTTTTCATTTTCCTTTTGTGAGGTGTTGGGTGCTGAAGTAATATTTTATACTGATCTATTTGGGGTTTTGTTCCTGAAAGTGAATATAAAGCATAAAGTATATATGCTATAAGTTCAGATCAAATATAATGTGTTGTTTGGTTTGGGTTTTTTTTCTTCTCTACAATACTACAATTAAATTGTAATTATTTGCTTGGAAAATGTTGATTTGCTTTTAACTGCCTCCATGTTCCCCTGTCATAGGAATTTTTCTTGAACTTTAAAATAAGCTAAAGAATACAGTTAATGTTTATTATTTCAAAACATGAGGTTACCAATTAATGATTCATTTGTTATTTTGCTGATTAATTTTCTTTAGTATTCCTGACATATTTTAAAGGTGACAGCAGCACTGTGCTGCCTACTCTAACCACTTTTCACTCTTTCTCCAATCACAGCTGAATTACTTTATCATGCAAGAGGTCCAGAAATTGGCCACTGAAATGGTCTTTTACTAGTGTGCAATTGAAGACTGAGCCATCTTTTCATGTTTGAGCATTCCCTGTTCTTCAGTTTGGACACAATCTCCATTTAGCCTTTCTATAGGAAATTAGCATCTTGGCATCCTTTGCCGTGAAGCCCTGACAGTCCATTTTCTGCAGGTGGAAGTACATAATGCTTGAAGCATCCTCTGTTGCTCTGGACAGGACATTAATCTTTGCATGTACCACCATCTCTCTTATTTGATTTTTTTTTCTGAGCTTTTTAAATCTTAAAATGTGTGTTTGTAGTATTAAAAAATACAAGCATTTCCTTGGAGACTTAGCTTTCTTATTTTACATTCTTGCTATCAAGCCAAACACTGATGATTTCCTTGGATGTCACTAATGTAGCTATTAAAGTTTCAAGGAATTGCCTTACAATTCATGTAATTAAAGGTTTGACTCTGTTCCCATTGAAATTCAGGTAACGTTTCACTCAATAGAAGCAGAAACAAGCTTTATAATTGTAGTAACTTTGTTCAGTCTGAAGAGCAATTATATGATTGTTGTTTTCTAACGCTTCAAGAGCAGTATAGGCCCAGCACTTGAATAACAAATGTTTGCAGATTTTTATATAAAATGTATTTTTATATTTTCCCATACATGATTCAGCTCAAAAACCATCCTTCTCTCCCACCAGTATACTTTAGAGTTCCTTGTGAAATTGGAAACAAAAGTGATAAGCACCTCAACTTTTTGTCTCCCTGGTTTGTTATGTTCTGGATAAGAATCAAGTTCAGAAGTGGGTGAAAAATACCTGGCCAGCATTTTACTAAGCAGTATAACCTCACCTTTCAGCTTCAAAAAAACGACAGGATTTTGTTTTATTTGGTTTTGTTAATATCTCTCCTTAAAGAGGGCAATATCAGACACGAAATCTGAGTTTCACAGTTCAATAGTTTCTGGTCCTTGGTTTCTTTCAGATGCATACAAGAGCTTTTCCAAAACAGCAAACCTGCTTTTCAACTTGCAGTTTTGCACTGTAATCCAGCAGATGTGTTTCATCAGGCTGACCAAAACCTGCTTTTGCCTCCCGTTTCACTGCCTTTAAAGCTAACTTCATGCAAGTGGAGTGAAGTGCACAAGGGAATCACCAGTAATGGCATGATGGCATGGCATTTTGGTGCACAGAATGAGTAATCGGGTTTTATGTTTTGCATTCAGAAAAAACCCCAACCCTATAAACCTTGAAAAGAAGATTTGCTATAATTAAGTTATGGATTGCTAGTAATCAAACTTGGTCACGTATAGTCTAAATGTTCAGGAGAACTTAGGAAGACATACAATATATGAGCATTTAGACATGCCTGTAGTACTTACAATGTCCTTTTCCTTACAGTGTTTTACAGTGCTTAACAATGTAAGAGCTATTTCAGTAAAGAGTGCAGTGTTCTGCTCTGACCAGGATAGGACTAACCCTCTCTTGTACACATTCAGAAGTGAGGGTGAGAAGGAAGCCAAATGAAGAACATTAGTTGACTCATCTTACCTGAAAGAGAAAACACACTCTCAGTCATCCCACAGATTACAAAATGTATTATGTAGGGCTTCATTCTGCACACTTACATCCTTCCTCTCAGCGATCCGGGTCTAAGAGCAAAACTGAAGTAACTTAGAGCACTAAGGACAGGAAATAGGTTTCCTTTAGCTACTGGCAATTTGACAGTTGTTCTGCTTGACAAATTTCAGGTTTCTCACAGGCCAGGAGAAAGGCAATATCGACAAAAAGAGAAGTACTTGAGTATTTCTCTAACTATGGAGATTTCCAGGCTAGCCCATAAAACTGCAATGCTTTCTTTCTCTTGGACTGAAATTCTCTTGGCAAGAAGAGAGAAAGTGAGTGTTTTCTGGCATTCTGGGCCACCTTAATCTCTGTGGTCAATCCACTCAAATCAGTAGCTCTTTATTTTAGCTGAATTTAATGCATTTGTTTGTCTGCAGCCAGAATAAGTTCTTTTAAAAGCATTTATTCCTAAATAAAATACAGCTTTGAGAAGGCACAGCATTTTCCTAAATGGGTTGTCTTTACCAGTGTCAACTTAAGTAATCAGAACTGTGAAGAAACATATATTTATTAGACAAGGTTGTCATAATTAACGTAAAAAACAAACTTCATGTCATTAAAAAGGTCAATCACAGGTTCATAGAATTGTAGGGATTGGAAGGTTCCCTGTAATGGATGTCCTTCTCATCTAGCAGTAGAGTACAGATACTAAACAAACTGTTAGATCAATTAATAAAATGTTTCTATTTAAATGGGCACTTACAGACGAAAATTCGAAACCAGATAATTTTACGATGCCTTTACCGAAGAAAAATATAACTATTTTATCCTCTGGCAACTTTAGGTGATCATTACTTTTAAAGAATCCCAGAGATTGTGTACTTTATCCTTCTTCCTTTGGGAAACAAAAGGGGGTATAAAATCAATCAATAAGTAAAAATAAAATATAAATAATGAAATAATAATAAAAAATAAACCTGCTTCATGGTACTTGAGTTGTGGGGCTGATGTAACTTGCTTTCCCAAGTGCAATGTTAATTTACGGCTAGAGAAGGTGAGGCATAAAACAGCTGTGTTTCCTGTGGGAGAAACATAGTAAAATAGAAGTTTGTAAACAGCACATTATCTAACATAGATTTCCTGCATCAGCTTTGTTGTGTGATGATCTGCATCTCTAAGGTCCTTTACAACTCAAATTACTTTATGATTCTCCACCTTCTTCTCATTCAGAAAGTCACTGTAGTGGAAATATTTGGTGTATTTTAAATATATTTGATTATGAAATGCCCTAAATTATTCCAGCAGGTTGCAGTATTATTTCATCAATGTGCATCCCTCTTCGTCAGCTGATTCATACTCTGGGAATCATTATGGAGTTCAAGCCATGCACAAGTAAGTTGCGAAGAAGGGAGGTTCAAGATTACAAGGTACAAAGAACAATAAGAAAAAGCTCTCCTTACAATTTAATGAATGCATTTTTCATATGCTGAACTAAAATTAAAAACCACATAAATTGACAAATCAAAGATTGATTAATTTGTAATGTTCTTTTTTCCCCAGAAATTTCTAACTAAATTTCAGTGTTCCTGAAGATAGAATTCCCCATATAATCAGGATCAATGGGTTACTCATTTTGCATCCACAAAAGAAAAAAACACAAGCAACCAAGACACAAGTTTATTACAATATATAGTCTCAATCATAGTAGCAAAGAAATTGCCAGCAGATTTCACATTTTGTGTTCATTAAAGTTAAAAGGAATAATGTAGAAAGACTGCACATTAGGAATAAGGCATTCAGGAAATACGAAATCCCAGAAACTTCATATGTTTAGATGCTTGCAACCAATAAGAAATATTCCAAACAAAGAAAAAAAAAATTCCTGTATCTGTGATAATTCATCACTTAAGAGCTTATATTCATAAGGTTCAAATAGTTGTGTTTGTCTTGGATCACATATCCAAAGGAAAAAGTCATCTGACTTGTTATATTATAAAGTGTTTTGCTTCATATGGTAAAGTTAATTTTGAGGCGGATGTAACAGTGAGGTTTTAATCCATGTTTGCTTCTGCTCAGGGCAGTATTACCAACTAATTATGTGACTGGCTAATTATTTCTAAATATTGACATACCACCCTGTACGGATGTAATATGTTGTTTTACAAGGGCAAAATATGCTTTTCTCAAGCATCTTCATTCACTTTTACCTTCAATACTAACTTCTTGATTTACCTACTGTGCAAAAGAACTTTTTTTTTTTTTCTTATGGGTCAAATGTATTAGTGTTTGCATGTGAGAATGATTCATTGGATTGGAGTTAGAGTCAACATGACAGTGGAAGAGGAATTGATCTCGACCTGGTTAATTATCACTTTTATTCTTCTTGCCTTCAATGTATGAATGCTTGGCAAGAGAAAAATCCATGTAATCTGGTGGAGAGATTATTTTTTACTTCAGACCATAATCAGAGTTACACAATATCAAATACCTGATCCATAGGATGCAGTCAGAGCTTTTGGGAAGGTTCTGTGTGTCTTATTATATCCTGCTGTTATTTTCCTAGGTACATGTAAATACAGGAATTGCTATATTGGATCTTACTCCATCATTCCAAACCCTTATCCATATCATCTCTCTGCACTTGATGCTTCTGAGGAAGGTGATATGACTTCACAGAAGTAGCAAATAATCTGTTCCCCCACATTAGATCTTAATGTCTAATAGTTGCCATGTGTGAAGAACAGAGATAAATGCTCCTTTTAAAGCTTTTGGGGATAATTATCATAACTCAAGATATTCTTGATAGTCCTGTATATGTTTGTCTCTTAGACTATTTCAATGTACTCTACTTCTTGAACTCAAGACATTTCCTGTAATAGAAATTATGCTTTTTTTTTTTTTTCCCAAGGAAAGAAAACCTAGTTTTCATTTTCTGAAAACAAGCTTTTTCTTTTATTTTTATTGCTATTTTGTAATTCCCCTTATCTTTCAGCACTCTGAGATGTGATAACCAGTGTGAACACAGTATGTTAGTTGAAGATACAACTCTGATATCAATAGGATTATCTTTTTGTTTATTCTCTGCTTCATTCCTTATATAACTTAATGTTTTGACAACAATTCACACCAAACAGAGGGTAACAGGATTCAAACAAAATCAATTAACACTTCAAAATTTTCCTATACTCCATCTGTTCTTGTAGTACAGGTATAAAAGCTGATATTGTGGAAAGACAAGACTCTCAAATTTTATTTACTTCTATGCAATAGGAACTGGTAGTTTATCTGAGCATTTCTGCTGTGGAAAAAAATGGGATTTGTTCAGTCATAAATGCAAATCCTGCCTAAGGTAGTCAAGGCATTCCTGTAGCATACTGAAATTTAACTGAATTTCCATTACTTCTGTCTTGCCTTCAGGAACGAGTGTTTGTGTGCTGTCCACAGCTGAAGCCAGAAGATTGTCTTTCTTCGGCATATTAGTAAAAGTCAATCTGCTTTTTTATAGTATCTATTTTCTTTTATCAAATTTAAGACCTGACTTATCTGAATAATCAATACTAGAAGATTAATGGTAGGACTTATTCCCTTTCCAGACCTCATGAATTTAATACATATTGAACAATCAGGAATTATTCAGTAGTGTTTATATAATGTATTGACTTCAGAAACTGGACATATAAAGCTTCCATTTTAAGAAATGCCTTTGGAAGGCAAACTAATGTCCATAAAATGTCAGACAAGATTTTATTACTTCTAAGAAGGATGTTGCAATCCATGAACAGCAGAGTTTTCCATGTTGTTGTGGTTTAACCTCAGACAGTAAATGAGCACTAGGCAGCTGCTCTGTCACCCCTATACCCGAGGGGATGGGGAGGAGAATGGAAAAAAAAACCCAGCCAAAACTCATAAGTTGAGATAAAACAGTTTAATAGGATAACAGAGGAAAAGAAGAATAGTAATAGTAACAATAATAAATAATAATAATAATTAATGCACGAATGCAGTTGCTCACCATGCACAGAAAAAAACCCCAACCCATTGCCCAGTGTTTTTCTAAGTAGTAATCCTGAGTCCCAGCTCACTTCTCCAATTACACCTGGAGCATGACGCTCCATGGCAGGGAATATCCCTTTGGTCAGTTGGGGTCACCTGTCCTGGCTGTGCTATCCCAGCTTCTTGTGAACCTGAAAGGGTGTGAGAACCTAAAAAGTTTTCATAGACCCTACAACTACCCAGAACCTCTGGCAATATCAGTGTATCATCAATATTTTTCCTATATTAAATCAAAGACAAAGCACTTTACTGGCTACTAGAAAGAGAATTAACTCTGTCTCAGCTTGAAGCCATGACACATACGAGCAAACTAAAATTCAGCTACAAGAAATAATATTTTTGCAGCTTATTGTGAATATTTTAACTGATTGTATCCATCTTTGTTTCTAAGATTTTGATAAAATTAAAACCAAATGCTTTCTGCACTTGGACAGTTGTTCATCCTTTGTTCTACTTCTTATCACTTCTTAAGCTATTCATTGTATATCTGTCTGTTAAGAGACAGACTTAAGTATTTTCAGAAATTCCTTAATTTAAAATTAATCTGTGACTTAGTAGAGCAGAGGTTTCTTTCGTGTGGTTAGACAGTTGTTTTATCCTGCTATCTCTCTAAGGTTTAAGCATAAAAAGAGCCTGTGATGTGGCACCACTTAAGTCAATACTCTTTTCATTGATTTTGATGGGTTGGATCTCCTTGGTTCTCTGGGTTCATATTTTCTAGAACTACTTGAGAGAGCAGATCCATTACGCAGTCTTTTCTGTTTCCCTTATCTTTCCTTATCTTCTCCCCTTTCCTACATCACAATCTTATTTATGTTCTCATAATAAGACTTCATGGTATTAATTTTCTTCCACTCTTTCTTTGAACTTATCTTTGTTCAGAGAGAACAGCACTAGCTCTGATTGTGCTGAAGTTTTGTTCAAACCCACATGACTGATGAGGAGAATTACTGAAGAACATCCACCAGCATGACTGATGATAAGAATGGATGACAAGGCTGGAGATACAACCCTGTGGTCCTTCAGTAGTAGTATATTTATGTCACATTGTTTGGTTAGTGCTGGGGATAAGAAGTCACCCTTGAAAATGAGGCAGGGTTGCCAGTAATTTCACAAAACTCTTGTGGCTTTATATTGAGGGCTGTTGCTGATGCTAGTTTCATGTTCCTATGCAGCTCATGATTATTAATCCCTGTATATCAGTAACCCTCCAATCTTCATTGATTACAATGATGCCATTTCTAATCTGAAAACAAACTGTAAAGATATTTGACCTTTTCCTGTCAGCTTTTTCATCTTGAAATAACTTTCCCTTTCCAAGTGCTTTTCAAAATACTATAAGCCTGAAAAAGATAGCACTCTAACATTTTAACTTTTTAATGATTTTTTTTGAAAGTTCTTTGTTTTTTCCACTCTGGTTCAAAATAAAACTGAATCTGAAGCTGCAAATTTCAGTGTCCATATATTTCCTGATTTCACTGCACCATACAAGTTTTTGACAGTACTTTGCTTCTGCCATTCTGACAATTAAAATATGTAGCTTTCAAAGAAGTGCAATTTACACTTTAATTCAAATTTTTCTCTCATACAACTACAGTGAATCAGAAATACACTCTCTGAAGTAAATGAAGCTACAGACATTAAATGTTTTTAAAGCCAAGAGAAGAATCATACAGAAATGCTTAAATCTTTTCTTTTTAAATGATATTCAGTGCTTCGAAGGAGAAAGGTTTTGGGTTTTTTTAACATTTATTCATCTTATTTTTGGCTTACAGAAATGAGAAGGGACAAAAGCTGCAATTAAACTTTGCTGTTCCATGAAATGGAAAAAAAATTAAAAAAAACCTAAACCCATACAGCTGTTTTTACAGACTGCTTCAGCTCCTTGAAAAGTTATTTACACTCCTGTGTTCACAACCATATTAAATCCTCAAAATAACTATGTTGACTGCCTACTTTAATTCTTGTCATCAAAATTACTTAAAAGCCACTGTGGTAACATAAACAATTCTTCAAGAAATTTACATATTCCGCAGCATGAGGAAATCCATTTAGCAACACAGAACACAAGACATCAACACTTTTCAATCACATGCTAATTAAACTGAACTGTATGTTTGCAGAGTAAATGCGAACAACAAGCATAAAGAACAGCAGCCTCCACTACCATTATTTTTCAGAGAGTGACTGCATTTTAGTTCTAGTCTCTGATTTGGTCCATGATAATTTAAAACGGACACTTCTAAACGGTTGCTATTATTTTATGGAAATCCATGAACAATATTCTGCTTTGAAAACATTTCTGCTTTTAGCTCATCTTATTTTTCTTCATAAGCATTGTTTTACTTAAATGCAAGGGCCTTTGTTGATAATAAGTTCATATATAAGCATTGCCATTTCTTTAACTCAAGTCATAATCTTCTGTTTGTGTTTGAAAGAGACCCTTTTAATTATCAGGTCTCTAACAGGCTCCTCTTTCATCCTTCCCTGTCTCTCTAACTTCCTTTTCTGTAAAAGGTGTAATTCTATGCTGTGTAAGAACTGTTTATTCCAGTAAAGAGCTGATTTACTTGTTCCTGGGACCTGATTATGTTGACATTAAAGTTCCTGTTATCCTACTTTAATTATATAAATTTACAGAACTTAAACTTAGACTTGGTTTAAAGGAAGTTTAGTTTGAGATCTTGTTGAGTTACAGGCTTTGACTTGGCTTCACATCTGTGAACAAAGACAATCCTTTGGTATGGTTTCCTCACAGCCACATTTCTGTACCTTTACATAGATTTATTTTTTTTTTATTTTTTTTTATATTTTGTTAAATGAGTAGCCAACTTTAACTGCTTGGCTTGTATTTTTGCTTATAGAGAATAGCCAGGTCCTTGTCTTGCCTGAATTTTGATTTATCTGCAGGCCTGCCCAGACCTCCTTAGGAGTGCCCATGGGCACTATGCTTCAGGAACATAAAAAAAAATTTCAAAGTTTTTCGTTTACAAATTGGCATTGTTTCCATAATCATAATGCTACTGCGTCCTGTTTTTATTTACTCTTGTCCCTTGTGCAGCTCTGTCTGAACGTTGGAAAAGTTCTGCATTGCACAACAAGTAATCCATGCTGCAAAATGTACACTGTATGTTAATTTACCTAGAGAGAACATTACGCAATTTTCTTAATAAATAACAAACAAGCATAAATAGGGTAATAGTTCATAATCAAACTCCTCTGCTGGGCTATAGGAACTCTGGTAAACAAAGGAAAAAATCTTTACAAACACCTTTCTCTTCTGCAAAGTACTGGTAAAGTTTGATTGCATAAAGAAATGGAACATCGTACTGAAAAAAAGCAAAGAACAGAAAATTCAAATTTTTTATGTCTGACAGTCTGTATGTATAGTAATTAATATAGAACATGAAAAGGTACAGTAACTACCAGAGCAAAGTCATAAGGACTGATTTTAGAGGGTGAAAAGCATACAGGTCATTAAACCTTCTGGAAAGTGTCAGCAATTCTGAACAGTATGTGTTCAGATACATGTGACTGGGAGAAGGATGTCAGGATTATATCTCAGAGAATATATATCAGCATTCACTGTCAAGTAAAAGCACACAATTTGCTTTTCTGCTGGGTTCTGTCTAGATCTGTTTGTGTTCAGGTCTTTACCAATGACCTGAGCAGACAGAAACCTACATTAAGCCCACAAGTGGCATGAAGGTGAGAGGGACTTTAGCGTGCATTGGGAAACAAGGCAGGAATTGAAAATGACAATAACAGATGGGAGAAGTAGTTTGAGAAAAATAAAATTACACAGAGTAAATCCCAGTGGAAAGAGCCCAAATTTTGGAATCATTGACTGCACAGTGTAGGATGCAATGAAGAATCAGGGACTGAGTTACTTCTTCAGGAGAGATCAAAGATTAAATCGCAAACTGATTATGAGATTCAAGGAAAAATGGTTCCAGCATGAAGAAGAAAGAAGGCAATCATCTTCAAAACTTTTGAAGGAGAGAATAAACATTCTGTCCAACCCATGATGGCTATGGCAGGAAGAAATGTGCTTAAAATGAATCAAGAAACAGACAAAGTAGGTGACAGATAAATATGCAAGTGGTAAAAAGCCTGGAAAGAATCTGCAAAGATTTGCAGTCTCCAACACTGGAGTCTATGAAACAGGACTGAAGACAGATTTTTGCATGTCACTGAAAGTGCTTTCTTGTACATGTCCAGATGGAGTTAAACCACATTTTTTTTAACAACTCCGCTTTTGATTTCTGGAATCTTGGAACAGAGATTTATAAAGATTAATTTTTTTCTCCTGAATAACAACACCCAACAAACTGTTAAAACAGAGAAACACTTTCATTTTAAGTTCTTTCTATTTTAGGTAGCACTGAAGTCTTATGGTTTTTTTAATATATTTTCTCTTAATTACCTATATTAGGTTGCAGTTTCATATTACCTCAAGGTTAAAATGTTGACATTGGTGTAAAAAGTTTGTTTCAGGAAGTTCATGTGCTTGGTTGATCAGAGTTTTTTCTCCATAAACATAGCATTGAATGAAGTCCAACTCTTTAAACATATAAGGTTTAAATTTCTGCTGGATCCCATCATGGTTATTTAAAGCTTGATTCTGACTAGATAGTGGCTGAAAAACATTGTCATAAAAGTTTTACAGCCCTTGGTTCTAAAATTACGATTCCTGGCACATTTAAATTTTCCTTTAAAATAATGAGACCAGATTAATGCCCTGTGCAGCTACGTTCACACCCCTGAAATTACACCAACAAAAAAGTTGGCCCAATGTTGTTCAAGCAGCCTGCAATGAATATGTCCTTAGCTACCAGAAGAGGGAAGGAGGTGGGGAAAGAACAGATGTTGACTCATTATTCTTTGGGGACTGGTTCGTTTTTCATGATATCAAACAATTACGAAGAACTCAGCTGTGGTGAAGGTAGCTTTATTTTAATTGAATATATAATTAATGTTACTTAGGAGTGGCAGTGCTCTTTGAGAAAAAATAAAAATCTACAGGATGGCAGAAACATATTTAACAGGTAACACTTTCTATTAACACAGCACCTCCACATAAATGAACAATAGTGGCTATTTTTAGAAAAAAAAATCAAATTAGCTCACTTTTTATTTTGTATGGTTAGGATTGTGACAACAAGTCTTTGGGCTTCTGCTGGGATGGAATCCTACATATATGCCACTGACACATAAAAATACTTTTGTGATCTTTCTACAATGAGCTCCTCTCCTAGACCCCTGCCAGACCTCTGGGAATGTTTGATGTTTCATCCATACCCTTGGGTTATGTTAGAATCTTTTCCAACAGGAAGGTGTAGGAAAGCAGGTATTTGGTGGGCAGTCTTCTTGGGAAAAAAAAAAAAAGGAAAAAAGAAAACAAAAGGAAAAAACAATAATTTTAAGTTAGATTTAAGTTTACAGAAATCTTTGAAGGCTGTTGGACACTGTCAAACATCAACTGGCTCGAAGTCTTTTTCAGGGGATACTTACCTGAAGGGTAAGAGTCTCAGGAAGCTTGTGTTGATGAAAATGTTCTCAAAAGCAGTACAATTTTTACCTACAGCATGGGCATAAGAGGTCATGATAGCATACTGAAGATTCTTGCTCTAATTAAAGTCACTCCTCTAATATAGCTATATTTTTGTTTTCAGGACTTTAAAGCAATAGTAATTCTATGACAATGCTACCTGAACATTGCTTTCATGCAGCATGTTACTAATAAGACTGTTTAAATTTCACTGGAGTAAAAAATTACGTACAAAAAGGTTACAGTTGAGGCTAGTGGAAACTTTTTTTTCTTTCCCCCACAGCTTATTTCTTCTTTAGTGTTGCTGTTTAGGTGACAGAAGAAATCTTTTCTCTAAGAAAATGGTGAGTTTGCATGACATGAAATTATTAAAGCAAAACTGTGTATGCATGGCTTGAAATCACTCTCTCAAGAGGAAGTATGTATCTTCAAGAAACTAGATTTCTAAAATGTCTCAGATACTTGCTTCCAGTCATCATGGTTAAGCCATGTGGCATGATGAGAAATAAATCCTATGATCCAGAGTACTATTTCCTAAGGAGAAAAAAGGCTCTCCAGCTGTTAGGATGGATCCATCCATCTGGATGGATGGATGGATGGATGGATGGATGGATGGAGAGGGAGAGAGACAGAGAAGTAAAGTTAACCACTTGCTAGTGACTC
The DNA here is from genome assembly GCA_013399135.1 of Heliornis fulica. NCBI lineage: Eukaryota > Metazoa > Chordata > Aves > Gruiformes > Heliornithidae > Heliornis > Heliornis fulica. The sequence continues at coordinate 115,061 of VXBZ01001077.1, read as the reverse complement.
TGTTCCTTAAAGCCATAAAGAGAAGACCCTTGGTAACTAGACATACATAAGAAAATGATGTCTAAAGCTTGAGCTCAGTGAAGCATTAGAGTATGCTACTTGACAAATCCCTTTGGTCCTTACACTCTGAGACAGACAGGAAAGCACAGTGGTATGAGTACGAAAATTAGCATTTGGTTCTGTTGATTTCAACTTTGCAAACTAAAAGTGTAAGACACAAGTAGTAACAACAACAACTACATTACTACTATTATTATAATAATCTTATAATATTATTATAATAATATTATAATATGCTGTAGAACTAACAAAGCTAAGCTTTATTAGTCTTTGTGACCTACAGCAATGTTCTGCAGCACAAATAAGGTGCAAGCTCTGACCAAAGCCTTGATTTCATAAGGTGTTAACATCTTTCTTCTGTAGAATTCTTGTTATCTAATAAAGTTAGTGGTCAGGCTGCTTTAATGAGTATTTCTTCTGTACTTAACCACTTTTTATGTAAGAAATGTAAAATATATTTGAGATAGTGATTTTTTTTTGTCACATTAAGTTGAAATAAAATAGTACCGTATCAATTGGCAAACTGTCAAGGTACCAATTTCCAACATGCAGGTGTAGTTTGATCTTCTAAAGGAAAGGGGCACAAAACCCAATATCAAAGAAGTACAAAATGAGGTAATTTATAATAATTTAGATGAGCATTTGGNCAAAACTGTGTATGCATGGCTTGAAATCACTCTCTCAAGAGGAAGTATGTATCTTCAAGAAACTAGATTTCTAAAATGTCTCAGATACTTGCTTCCAGTCATCATGGTTAAGCCATGTGGCATGATGAGAAATAAATCCTATGATCCAGAGTACTATTTCCTAAGGAGAAAAAAGGCTCTCCAGCTGTTAGGATGGATCCATCCATCTGGATGGATGGATGGATGGATGGATGGATGGATGGAGAGGGAGAGAGACAGAGAAGTAAAGTTAACCACTTGCTAGTGACTCTGTTCCTTAAAGCCATAAAGAGAAGACCCTTGGTAACTAGACATACATAAGAAAATGATGTCTAAAGCTTGAGCTCAGTGAAGCATTAGAGTATGCTACTTGACAAATCCCTTTGGTCCTTACACTCTGAGACAGACAGGAAAGCACAGTGGTATGAGTACGAAAATTAGCATTTGGTTCTGTTGATTTCAACTTTGCAAACTAAAAGTGTAAGACACAAGTAGTAACAACAACAACTACATTACTACTATTATTATAATAATCTTATAATATTATTATAATAATATTATAATATGCTGTAGAACTAACAAAGCTAAGCTTTATTAGTCTTTGTGACCTACAGCAATGTTCTGCAGCACAAATAAGGTGCAAGCTCTGACCAAAGCCTTGATTTCATAAGGTGTTAACATCTTTCTTCTGTAGAATTGTTGTTATCTAATAAAGTTAGTGGTCAGGCTGCTTTAATGAGTATTTCGTCTGTACTTAACCACTTTTTATGTAAGAAATGTAAAATATATTTGAGATAGTGATTTTTTTTTTTGTCACATTAAGTTGAAATAAAATAGTACCGTATCAATTGGCAAACTGTCAAGGTACCAATTTCCAACATGCAGGTGTAGTTTGATCTTCTAAAGGAAAGGGGCACAAAACCCAATATCAAAGAAGTACAAAATGAGGTAATTTATAATAATTTAGATGAGCATTTGGTGAAGGTTCGTATGTGCATATTTATCTCTGTCTACCCATCTCAAGTGTTTTTTTGCATAACACAGGAAAGTGTGTTAATTATACGCAGGAAATTATCATGCTGCTCTTGCACAGAGGTATTTGTGGTTTACACATTTTCTGGGATAACTGTCTCAAAGCAAGTCCTGGTCCTCTGCTACGTGCTGAAATCCAAACCACACATAGTGCACATTGAGGAAAAACTCAAGAATATTTGTCTCACTACTTTTGTTGTTGTTTTTGCTGTTTGGGTTGTTTGGGGTTTTTTTCCTACAAATTAAATGTACAAATTTAACAAGGCTTTTTCAGTATCTCCAACTCAGATGGAAATGAAATATTTCACCAGGAAAGTTGCTCCTGGAAACTTCTTAACCCAGTTTAAAGATTCCAAAGAATTATCAGAAAACCTAAACGCCCTTTTCACAAAGTCAGCCTTAAGCAATTTCTTGTATAAATTTCCACATCTTGTTACAAGAATAGCTATATACATGCACGCCAGTTTAGATGTTATTTTCCACACATATCCAAATAACTGATCTCTGTGAATGCTTTGGATATTTGAGTCCACTATCCAAGTAGGCACAAAATGCACACATATTTTGCCATAACTGGCACCAGAAAAGTTAATTAATTACTTTAACCCTTAATTATCCTGCATACTTATCAAACAAATAAACATGGGTTATTTGACTGGGGCTAAAATAAAGTTACAACAAAACCCAGATTTTTACCTGGTGCTTTTTTCGCCCCTTTCTCATTATTTGGATTAAAATTCTTCTCTAGTCAGTGTGATCTGTAAGGAAGATGCCAGAGCCTGCACTACATTCCTGCAGAAGTTAAACCCCGGGAAAACCTACAAAGTGTTGGATTCCAAGGGCATTAGTGTTAATACTAAGGACTAAGTAAAGCAAGGAACATGCTGAGTCCAATGAAAACACCAATTACCTCAACCAATAATAAAAGTAAAACAGTTTGTGGAAGTGAATGGAGCATTGTTGAAATCATAATGACATTGAAGGCAAGTGGAAAAAAAAGACTATCTGAGGATGGTTTACCTCTAAGTAAATAGTTTGTGTTTCTCGGGTTTCTGCTGACATCTGTGTTGCAATCTAAAGCCAAATAGGTGAGATCAGCAGAAAAGCTTGCTTGTTGATTGGAAAGAACATATTTCAGAAACTAGTAGTAATAACATTGCTCAAAGGCTCTTTGATCAGAGCTCAGGGTCTTCAGAAAATTCCTTAACCTGAGACTAAAAATAAACCCAGAAATTAGTATTGTCCATGAGATGACATTAAAATTATTTTGTATATCTTCAGTGTTGAATTCCACTTACAGTTACATGCATGTTGCATCTCCTGTAAGCCACTAATACAAAACATGACATTAGTTTCACTACTGTGGAACAAAGAAATGCCTGTGTCTCCACTTTATATTCCACAAATTTATTAAGTGTGAGACTGTACAGTGTTTGTGTTCAGATGGCTGCTTCAACTTTTGTTTTTAAAACTGCTGTTTTTTACTCCTTTTCTCCTGTTAAACATCTTCTTGAATACTGCTAGAGTATATCCTTTCAATCACAGTATGTCTTCAGCATATCTTCCCTCAGCCTGCCCTCCACTTTTGGTATGGTTTGTTTCAGAGGACTGTTGCTTTTACCTAGGACAAACAGTGACTGGGACTTTACATCTAATTTATTTTTTTTTTTGTTCTTCTTTCCTCCAGATCTCTGGACCATGTTTTAGCCATATTCTACCATTTTATTCCTGCATTGTTCTCTTCAAATACAATACACTCCTGTAAATAATTCTCTCTAGTTTACTCACCATCAACCATCACTCTTTCAAGAATCAGCATTTCTATTTAAACCAATGTCTTATAATAAAAGCATAATAATAATGTGAAATACAGGCTGAATTGCAATCTGAAAGCAAACACCTCTCTGGCATAAAGAGAATATGAAAGGCATGACAGTGTGCTAGACAGCAAAGCAGAGAAATCTATTTTCCAAGTTGCTCCTCAAAGAGAAAATGTACAGCTTCATAGAAACTTCCTTTAAAAAAAGCATAACCACTATTCTTATTGTTTAGACTTATTGTTTATTCTTATTGTTTATTAATCTGACATCCTCATAATAAAGCTGAGAAAGTGTGGGATAGATGAATGGACAGTGAGGTGGGTCGAGAACTGGCTGACAGGCCAGACCCAGAGGGTGGTGATCAGTGGAGCAGAGTCAGGCTGGAGATCTGTGACTAGCAGTGTTCCCCAGGGGTCGGTGTTGGGTCCAGTCTTATTTAACATCTTCATCGATGACCTTGATGAGGGAATAGTGTCCACCTACAGCAAGTACATGATGACACAAAGCTGGGAGAAGTGGTGGACACACAGCAATGCTGCGCTGCCATTCAGCAAGACCTGGACAGGCTGGAGAGCTGGGCAGTGAGGAACCAGGTGAGGTTCAACAAAAGCAAGTGTAGGGTCTGGCACCTGGGAAGGAACAACTGCAGGTATCTGTACAGGTTGGGGGATGACCTGCTGGAGAGGAGCTCTGTGGAGAAGGACCTGGGGGACCTGGTGGATGACGGGTTGTCCATGAGCCAGCAGTGTGCCCTGGTGGCCAATAAGGCCAATGGATTCCTGGGGTGCATTAAGAGGAGCGGAGCCAGCAGGTGGAAGGAGGTGATCCTTTGCCTCTACTCTGCCCTGGTCAGGCTTAACCTGGAGTCCTGTGTGCAGTTCTGGGCTCCCTGGGACAAAACAGACAGGGATCTCCTGGAGAGAGTCCAGTGGAGGGTCACAAGGATGATGAAGGGCCTGGAGCATCTCTCCTATGAGGAAAGGCTGAGTGAGCTGGGGCTGTTCAGCCTTTAGAAAACTGAGAGGGGATCTCATCAATGTTTATAAATATTTGAAGTGTGTGAGACAAAGGAAGATGGACAACCTGTGGAGTCTCCTTCTCTGGAGATATTCAAGACCCATCTGGACACCTACCTGTGCGACCTGCTCTAAAAAAAGCAAACCCGCTTGGGCAGCGGGGTTAGACTTGATGATCTCTTGAGGCCCCTGCCATCCCCTACAATTCTGTGATTCTGTGACTCAGGAGAGTCCTTGTTCCCAGAGGCATAGGTGCTATTCAAATATAGAGTACAGGACAGCTCTGTTGCAACAGCAGACTTGATATATTGCAACATATCCTAACCAAGCTGGTTTTGGCAAATACTCTTGTGTGTGGGATTTTTTAGTGTGTCAGTGGTAAAATCTATCAGTTGTGTACAAAGTTATGCTGTCATACACTTAAATGTATTTTAAGAAGTGGGGTTTGTCTAGTCACAATGCTCTCTGTCAGTTTTCTGTGTGTGGCTCCACCTGTGGAAAGGATCAATACATGAAAATGAGCCTAGTACTGATCTCAAGTCCATCTGTATAAAGCATAAGTTCTTTTTGTTTCTGAGGTCCCTAGATCCATGCGACATGAACACAACGTGGAGTGCCGTCTTTGGGGAATGTTTGACATAGAATGCTAGTATAGATTTTGCATTTTTTTTTTCTTCAATTACAATTTGTGAAGGTCAGCAATACTGTTACGTAGAAATAACAACTTTGAAGGCAGAGGTGTGTTTAAGAGCCCGTCTCTCTCCTTTCTTTCACATGCTTCTGCATATATGAATATGAACTCGGCTGCCTTGAATTTATAGCTAGACCCCTGCATTGGAACGTCCTCCGGGCACAGAAATCTGCCTTTTACAGCAGCCCTCAGCATTTTCCTCCAAGTTATTTGATTTTAAGCTAATGCTAAAAATCTAAAGGGAGCCCCCTTTTGGTTTAAACCCCTTTTAGGCCTATATTGTGTTTCTGTCATCGGAGTGATTCTGAGAGGGACTAATTAAAAGTCCAATGAATGTGTGAGGGTTAAACTCACAGGCTCTGCTCATTAACAGTCACTCACCTAAGAATATTTTGAGACTTCTTTTCTGTGATGGGAAAGAAAGGGATAAGACTAGACAACACTTAAAAACTCAGATTTTATTACACAAACACACATTTCTGTTGTATCACTAGGCCTGCAGTGATGACAATATCTAATTTAACAAGAAGATCCCTTCCCCTGTGTTTCTTCTTGGAAAATAACAAAGGGAAACAAAAAAATCACTAATGAACACCCCTTCCCCCAAGAAATAAGGAAAATCAGAACCATTTTGTTAATTGTCTTTTTCCTGCTGTTTCCATGGTAATACTGGCTACTAGACTTCACTGCAGAGTGACAGTCCAACAATTCACACACTACACCCTTTCAGGCACAATGAATGGCTGTGAAAGAGGCAGAACAGGCACTATTCAGGAAACATGTGATATCTACTCAATGCACTACCTTTCATCCACATTTTCCAAATTGCAGTTAATTTAATTCTAAACAAATGGCTAAGGGGTACAAATGAGGATTAAAAGGAAAAGAACATCTTGAGCTCTAATGGGGACGGTTTGTGTGAAGAACAATATAGCACTTTCTTCTGATGCCAAGGCTGCCAAATTGAAAGATGCACTTTCCCTCTTCTTCTGAGGCCTTAATTTATACTCAAAATCAATTGTGAAATAAACATGGCAGTTTGGTTTGGATTTTCTTTTTTTTTTTACATGATGAATTATGTAGATTTTGGATTTCCGTTTGGAAACATTTTGTTACATGGAGATGTAATTCTGATTTTCTTCAAACTAAGAAGGAACCTCCTGTATTTTTCAAGTAAGACAGCTTTCTTGACCAGGTCTCTCATCTGTCTGTGAAGTTATTGTTTTAAGTCCCATAGAAAAAATAATGACAAATACTTTCAGGTCACCTTAAGAAACAACAATGGACCTTTTGAGAATGTCAGTGCCTGGAAGGAAATTATAATTCACATTAGATTTATTGACAGGAAGACCTTTTTTTCAATGTGATTTTTTATATGATTTTTTTTTAGCATGTAAAGAATATTATCTATTTGCTTAAATTTGATCAATGAACCTCTTGAATTTTTTCACATTTAGTTAAGTATGAGGTGAAATGCTTGAAAATCTTCTATATTTGGTAATTTATAGCATTACATCATAAGCACTGGCAATGTGTCAGATCTGATGATTTCCCTTTCTATGTCACATGCAGTTTATGTTGAGAATACAGATGTTATTGAAGCAACTATGACAAATATAGTAAAACTAGTTTTAAATCTAAAATTTTTCACTGTTTTTTCCCTTTTCAACTTTAAAACTTGAAACTGATTAAAACCATGAATCTTTGTAAAATTTCCTACTCAAGTGAAATATTTGTCATTACAGACATATTTTTGTCCTATTGATGTATGCAAATGCCCTTTATATGTAATTACTATCAATAGCAATTTCTTACAATCGTTATTTATTCTCCAGTTATGGATATTCAGCTTTTAAGAATTTCTTGCACAGATTTACTAGACAAGTATTTTTTTTTATCTGTGCAGACCAGCATTTGATACTGCATTACCAATAAACAAAAGGACAAAAAAAGGCCTGTGAACACTTTTCAAGTTTTGCTGACAATTGTGTTTTGACTTGCAAATATTTCTATTATTAGATTCAAGTGATCATACTTACAGATTTGGTTACCTGTTATGTGCATATAAAATGTTCAGATGGGATCAACCCTTCCTTGCAAGGCCTCAGACAGGGCTGCACTGCTTTGCAATCTACTTAATATGACACCAATTTGATGTATTTTAAGAACATGAAGAAAAACTGAAGACTTTTAAAGGACTAATTTTGAATGCAAAGTAGTGTTTTTAAAACTTAGCTACCAACATTTTTTTTTATTGAGCAGAAACAAACTTTAACAGTAGTGTAGCACTTCAAAAATCCTATTGAAATTGTCCCTTTTTGATAGTTACTTTGTGACAAGGACTCAAACTATCAATTATGTTTTTTCGTTTTTTATATGAATCAAGAGAATCACAGAATCACAGAATTGTAGGGGTTGGAAGGGACCTCCAGAGATCATTGAGTCCATTGCCCTGCCAAAGCAGGTTCCCTAGAGAAGGTCACACAGGTCGGTGTCCAGATGGGTTTTTAATATCTCGAGAAGGAGATTCCACAACCCCCCTGGGCAGCCTGTCCCTGTGCTCTGTCACCCTCACCGTGAAGAAGTTCTTTCACATATACCACTATAAAATGCACTTAATGATGAACAATTGAATTACATGATACTCAGCACCAAAAAATGTTTTTAAAATGTTTTTTAAAAATTAAGTTTTATAGTTCTGTGCTGACATTAGTGAGGTACATTGATTAATTACCCCTCAAAATAAATCAATGCATAGTATGTCAAGATTTCTTAGGAAACATGACATTGCTGACTTTAACAGAAGTTTTTCAAAAGTTTGCTTTGCAACTCCACAACACTTATTCTTAAGGGTTGATAGCATTCTTAAACAACTTACATGTTTTAAGAAGCTTTAATAAGTCCACTTAGAACCCTCCTTCAAAGACACCTCTACTCTACCTTCTGCACTATTTTTGGTTTGTTGTTAACTGTTTGAAATGCAGGAGGATGAGAGGAGCAGGCAGAATTGCATGCTTTTCCTAACAAAACGGGGCAAATTTTGTATTGAAGAAGGTGCTGAAATGGCAGCACAGTCTGATGCAGTTATATGCTGTTTACTCTGTAAAGTGACTTTGGTATGCCTTTTGGGTTTGTTTCAGAGCAGAGATAAGCATGCATAAAAGAGGTAACCAGGTCAGAGCCTGGAGGTGTAACACCGTCAGCCTTGTCTGAACGTATGTGTGCATACAAGCTTGTGATAAACACCTTCTTATGGAAAAATGATGCTTATATAGTTAGACATGGAAACATCTGTCATGAGATTTCCCGTGGTTATTTCAGACTACTACATCCAAACAGCTAATGGAAAGCACTTCTTCATGGCTATCCTTGCTCATCCATCATTTTTCTATCATGCCTGGGCATGATAGAAAGATATTTTCTTCAAATCCCAGCTCCTTTTTCATAGAGTATAGAAAAGTTCAGATCAAAATTCAGGAAAAATATTTCATACTTTCACTGCCACCACTGAAATGCCACTCACTGTCTGTGAAATGCAGAAAAAAATTATCCTCCTGCACCTCAGAGCTGGATTCAGTCTTGCTTAAGTGTTTAAAGTTTAGATGCTTCCAGAGGAGGGTTAGCTGAGTTTGTAGTGAAACCTGAAAGCAGGTGTTGTAAGGCTTTTGATCTTCACTGAAAAAAACCTCCAAACAACTAAAACAACCAAACAAAAAATAAGCATGCCTGTATGATACATGTTGCAAAACTTGGTTTCTGATTTTGTCATACATGAAGTCTTTTATCTTCCCCTTTTTTATTTCTGATGGAAATACCTCAGAAGGTGAAAATGGAAAAAAGCATGTGATTTGGAATTTTAACAGTTTTGCAGCTACTGTTTCTCCAGAATAGCATTTTGTTTTTCATAGTGAAAAAGAGGAAAAAAGCCCCAGTGAAACTTTCAAATCAGGTAAATAGCACATCTGTTAAAACCAGCACACACATCTAAAGCAATTGTCTGGAATCCTATCTACAAACTCCTTTTGCTATATTTACATTAAAGCCACTGAAACACATTTGCATGCCAACAAAACAGTGAACAGACACAGATTTTCCTGCCTCTAGTGAAGTGCCGTATTCCTAATTTAGCTTCACAACCTTTAGCTGATCAGGCCTCAGTAAGTTTTACAAGACAATTTTGTTGCCTGACTTCGTCCCGTGGTTTCTGTTTTTCATTTCCACTATGCCTTGTTTACTCTTGACAGAATGACAGACATGCCTCCCTCTGCAGGTCACAGCTCTATCAGTGTATGGATCAGCGTGCCAGGAATATCATTACTGCAACCAACAGACTCATTGGCAAGTTAACATACCATTCATGTGAGAGAGATCGGGCCAATTGCACAGCTGATGTAAATCGGTGTCGTGGAGCAACATTGATTTACAGCAGCTGAGAAGCTGATGCATTACCATCCGCTAGCCAAAACAACTCAGGTCATCCAGTCTTTCCAGTCTCTCTTTCCAAATGTATATTCCCACAGAGAATAGAAGTCCACTGTCAGGTCATCCAGACATACAATTGTTTGCTGAGTGTTCCCATTCCTGGAGTATCTTCACTCTGTTTACAAAACAAGTAGCCTGACTCTTCTATTAAAATGAGGAGTTCTGATTTATTTCTAATTACAGAAGCATTTTGTAAAGATGACCTGTATGACCAAAGAGTCACTTATTTAAAATTCCTATTTGAATAGGAAAGCAATAAGAAAGCATTATTCTTAGAAAAATGATGTCTATTCCTTCCCTCCTCCCCTTTTGTTTGGGCACACATACATAGATTTGGGGCTCTCTCACTGCCAAGCCCTCCATCAATCTCAGAGGGGGTTTTCTTGACTGACCTAAACTTCATCCTGGTTCTAATATAAAACAGCTGAAAACCTTCTACTCTGAAGAAAAAAATTAAAAACAAGGCAGAAGATATTGTCACTTGACACATATTTGCTGCTTGTAAAGTAGATATATAGCTCCCTGGGCCCACTTTAAAACCAAGGCCAAGATCTGACCTCAGTGCTTTCCTCTCTGAGCAGATGCTTAGCTATGAATTCACTTGTCACTTAAAAAAGGAGCCCTTGATTTTTTTTCTCTTTTTCTCTGTCCTAATAATAAATGTTCCTTTAAAACAATTGCATCCACATTTTCTATGCAAAACTTTCCCTCTAATGTCACTGAGAGTATAACACTACATGAAATGGTGTTAAAGACTGAAGCCATTACTTTCCAGTAATTTGAATTGCTTTTCCAGAAGATTGCAGTTGACTCCTCTGCCATTTCTGTGGGCAGTTTCTCAAATGCAATGTTTCAATTTCAGGGTAAGTGTTCCTATGTCCTCAGATGGAGATTGTAAGCCTGCTGTAAAATGTCAGAAAGAGGTGAAGGGAAGAGCCAAACTGATGCACTGCAAAGGAACTTCTGCAGGTTGCCTGTGCTCTACAGACCTACATGCAAACAGCAGTTCAGGGACCATCATTGGGCAGTGGTTCTGCATCCAGGACCTTGCTCATTTTTATGAAGACAAACCCAGCTTCATACATAGTATCCAAAATGCAGTAAGTTTTCTATTCAGAAACCTCTGCATGACTTTTCAGACTCTGGGTCACCACAAGGAATGACACATCACTGTTAGATCTTATTCATCAACTTCTTACTCACTACAGCTGCATAAAACATTCACAGTGAAACAAGAAACCACTCATAACTCTTCTGGCTTCAGGTTCCCTTATAAATTCAAAACTCAAGTCAAGGTCATTGTGATTTGCTAATATTTTGGAATCTGTTGAGAAAAATAGGATTGGTTTCAAGCATCTGAACTGTGGGCAATGTATGACTCCTGAAACAACACTGAATGTTGTATGAATGCTAGATCTGACTAATTCTGGTTATTCAATTTGGATTGGTCTGGACTTCAATGTTTGGTACAGTATGCAGACACTATATTAAAGACTGCACTGTCAGGAATGCTGTAAAGAGAGTGTATCTGCCCTCATGCAATAGTTTCAGTAAAGAAAAGGAACCTTAATGGGAAACTAGAATGCAAAATCTTTAATATGGCTTCATAAAATATTTGAAATATAAATATAAAGGGCAGACCTGGTAGAGCAATATAAGTATGGAATAGAAGTGAAGGAAAACCATTAGGAAGAGAAGCAAGACCTTTCAAATGAGGCTGAAATATTAAATTTATTGAATTTAACAAATATGGAAAGGTCTGGAGTCAGCAGCAGATAAGGCTGAACGAAAGTGATTGGTTAGTAAACAAAACCTTCATTTTTTACAGTACAGGCCCTCTCAGAAAACTTTCCGTGAATGCAGGAGCATTTTGAACAACATTGGAGAATTAGTTCATTATTTCTTGTAACATACCAAGAATTCACATTCCAATGTGAATGCCCCTTGGTTGAAAAACATTTAGGCTTATGATATAAAGGTGCTGCTTATAAGATCTAGGGTCTAATTATCCCAGTAAACCAATATGATTGATATTATCATATTAGATACCTCAGTATTGGAGACCCTTTTTCTAAAGATCAGGAATTATGTCAGTCTCATTTTTCAACCAACACAGGATGTATCCTCATCTTCAAAATAGGGACAACTTCTTATAATGGATTTTCAGAAGAGATGGCAGTATGGACAGGAAGAAGTAATTTGTCTAATTTTGAGCTCATTCCACTATCACAGTTTGACTCATTAACAGACTTTTAGAAAATGCTGAGAAAGTCATGGTAGGTTTGTCAAAGACTAGAAGGTTGCAGTTTCCTTTGCTGATATACATGGAAACATTCCTGGACTGTCCAAACTAGCATCAATTGTGTAAATGGCTCCACTTGGGATGGCATGTGCCAGTTTCATTGAAGCTGCTTGAAGGTGCATGATGTTCATTAAAATCTTAAATTTATATTAATAATTTAAATAATACTTCCTCAGCATCAATACAAAAAAAGAGTAGTCCCTTTGCAAGGTTTATTGTTGATGTGCTTGAAGTTTTGGTATTCCCTGATATAAGCCCGATGTTCAGATGAAGGGCAGGTAAACATGTCTGAGCTAAATGGCTCTCTGAGCAAACTGGAGATAGTTTGGTGCTTGGAGATAAGTCATAGAGAATCCTGAGTACTTTGGTCAAATTATCTGCAGCTGGCTATCTCCTCTTACAGTTTTCCAAACTGCTATGTAAGAGGCTTATGTTAAACAATTCCTGTGACAGGACCATTTCCACAACGTGAGGATGGTTAAGACCCGTTAGGAACAGGAATCCTTGTAAACATTTCAGATTAAAACCAAGCAGAAATGTTTAATCCTCCTGCACCTTGGATGTTGGTGCTGGCCAAGTGTTTTCAAAGTGTGTGGTAAATTTGATTTGTTTTCCACTGAGCTTTCTTTTCCACATCATAACAAATCTTTATGATGTTACCATGTAAATTTAAAAGTGACCAGGAGATTCTGAGTGTACATTCAGGCGTACATCCTTGTACTGTCAGGGCTGCATTCTGCTTCCCCATCACCTACAGAATACAATAATTTACCGCCACCACCAAACCCTGCCAAATAAACAGCCTTGACAGTGTCTGTATGATCCGCAGTTCCCCAGCAAGTACCAATGAAACAAACGGCGAGGCGGGGGCAGGGCTGAGAACCGGACTGGCTCTGCTCCTCCGCCACTGGCCCGGGCGCCGTGGGCAACGTTTGTACCTTTGTCTGCCCGGGGAGGGACGAGAGGAACAGGCGGGTGGCGCCGTTAGGCGGGAAGGCCGCGCTCGGGGCACGACGGCTCGAGAGCGACACCGCGTGGCAGCGGCGGGAGACGCGCGGCCAGCCCGGCCGCTCCGTACCGGGGACGGGGACGGGGACGGGGTCGGGGCGAGGGCGGTGGGGAGGAATTCCCGGGGCCGAGCACGGCCCTCTTGGAAAGAAATTCAAACAGCAGATGGGGAAATACTCCTTTGTGTTAATGTAGGTCCGTGGAAAACATCAACATTTCGCCCTATTTGTTGTCACTTAGGTGTTAATCTCTCTTATTTTCCTCCTTCCCACACCCCCCACCCCCCACGCCCAGGCGTTCACTGCAACTGCTAGAGCTGCTTGCACCTAAAATGGACACCTGACCTGCTCTCCAGTTGTCTTTTATGACTTCCCTCCAACCCCTCACGCTGTCAGAATAAAGAAGTGTGAACAGGGACATCCAGCTCTCAGCATAAGGCCCCACAGAGCTGGAAAGCAGAGGTGGACCTGCATCCTCTGGGTCAGCACAGCTGTGACCCACAATAGGACCTCCAACCATCTGTATTGGCCACAGCAGCCCCAGTGGTGGGTATACCTGGGGGGATCTCTACTTTCCACTCTGTCCTTCTTCCATGCCTCTAATTTCCTTCTTGCAGTGTGCAGAACCAACTACACTGACTTTGCAGGCCTCACAATCTGCCTTTGAGGGATGTATTAAAGCACTTACAGAACTTGAGCTCTGCACGGTTTAAACTTTTCTGTACTACCCTGAAGTAGTATAGCAGCTTGAAATTTATGCTACAATAGGAAGAAAAATCACTAAATAATCACAGAATGTTGTACATGTACCTTGGCTTATTTTTCTGGAGTCTGTGACTACTGGCATATAAAAAGCGCAACAGCACTGACTGACAAGGCTATGCTTTAATTCCCACCTCTGTAGCATCACCTGTCTCACATATGCTGTGTACACATCATTGCAATAAGCCATGTCTCTCAGAAGAAAACTTTGCTGCCTTCACCACTTTTTGCAAGACAGCACAACAACCCAGACACCGCTCAATTCCTTGACATGAACAAGTTGTATAAGTTTATTGCTGCACTAAAAATAAGTGTAAATCAGCAGACCAGCTTTATTTTACTGTTTCATACTGAAATTTATCTTGAAAGTCTCTGCCTCGTTTGTTTCCATGTCCATGGGAAACTTGCCAAATACTATATTGACTCTCCCACTATCATTTGCATGCATTAAAAAATATAGGCCAAACTCCTTTGCTACGGAATAGAAACATACATCTCAAAGCAGTCTTGAGAGCAAGGATTTGGTACATTCTTATCTTCTTTAACAGTTCCCCTAGAAGTTAATGTTCCTCTTGAACTGCAAAAGGTTTTTTTTGCATAAACGTCTAGTGTTTGAAAAAATCCCTGTTTAAATATTGAAAATCAAATGATGGCTTTAGTCTTCCACTGAAAATTTTACAACTATAATAGAACAGTTTTCTTTTTCATTTCTTCGAGAAAAGGTCAAAAACCTCCCTGTCTGAACAGTTTCTGACTCTAGATGCAGAAACCTTGGTGGCTGCCTTTCAGTGTTAAATGGTAAGTTGTGTATAAAATCAGTTCTAATTTATTCTAAGTCTTCTGAGTTATGGGTAAGGAAAAGACAGAAGTTCTCTCTTGTTTTAAGCAATGAGGTGCTTAGCTGATTTATTAAGCGAATCTGTATGTATTGCTGCTAACTCCTCTGGTTTTGTCATGAGTTTACAGTACTTCTCCTAAGCAATCATTTCTTGGAACTGTGTAATTTCATGATACTCCTCACTATTTAAACAAAAATATGTTTTAGATATCATACAAGTTTAAATTGTTTATGAATAAAAAGTACATGTATCTCTAAGTCGGGAAAAAACTAACAAAAAAAAAAAAGAATTAAATGCAATTCATGTTTATTTTAACCAATTTATGATTTTATTTGGTCTTACTCTTAGTTTTCAACTGTAACAGTATCATGATCTTTATCAAAAAAGCCCACAACAATGTAGAAAATATCCATTCTGAAGTTTTTAAATTAATTTTAGTAGATTTAATTGATTATTTTTCAAGACAGAAAATACTCCACCAAATCACTAATCCTTGAAACAAATGCTAACATTCCCCTTGACTCAACCCTTAGGAAAAAAGAACCCAAGTCATAGAGACAAAACTAGCAAAAAAACCCTGGCTTCTAGTAACAAAATTACAAAGCAAAGATATAATTCAGAATAATATATTTAATAGGTTGCAATCATATAAAAGATATAATTGCTTTCTTATCTTAAACAACTCATGAGTGTAAATCAGTAAAATAAATATCCACTTTTCATTGGCAAAGTATCTGTACAAGAGAAGAAAAATAGTCTGATTAATTTGAAGCATCTAGTAGACCATTAGTGTGGTGTTTTTTAATTGAAGGCAAAGACTAAAATATTTGTAAAGGTGGTTTACTCAAAATAGAAAACTCGTACTAGATTTTTCAATTTCTCTACCTATAACAGAGAGGAGTATGCCTATTCCCTGTTATTGGTGAACACTATTGTCCAGCTCCACTGTCAGTGGTTATTATCTTCTCTGTGCTAGAAATATCAAACCTTCTCCTTTTCAGAGAAAAATATAACTGTTTGGTGTAAATATTTTAGACTTTTTTTCTTGACTTGCAAAGAAAACTGTCCAGCTCAGAGGGATTTCCCAAAGCCGAGGCCAAACTAAAGAGTAAATTTGAAGTGTTCCAACAAAGTTATTCTGTGGTCATCCAAAAGCTAACCTGCAACTTGTTTTATGGTAACAGATCATCCCAAACATAGGAAGACAAAATCCTCTGATATGTTTTAGAAAACAGCCTGTATATCACAGAATGTGACACCATGGGAACACTCAGATGCTGCCTCATTAAATGACATTATTTACATTGGTTTTCAAACTGTGGTTCTCCAGTCAGGAACAAAACCAAGGCAATCTCTCCTATTTAACCAGGTAAGGAATGAAAATTAGAAGCTGCAGCTCTGTGTATTAGAGTTCTAAGAGGTAATTTGGGGGTTGGCAATTATTTGGCAGGCCCTAAAGTCTGGAAAGAAGTAATCAACATATGGGATGTTCTACTGCCAAGAGATGGGGCCAGAATTATTTTGCACTGGGTAAAATTTGCTCAAAGGAAATATTTCAAAGCAAGGCCCTTCTTGGATCTTGACTCCTATACCTAGAAGTGCAGAAGAATAACACAATGCCTGCTATCAGAGCAGGAATGCAATCTTATTAGGTGTCTGCTTAGGATTAATGTAAACCAAAAGAGGATTAATAAACTCCATAGCTGGTTTCCTAGGTTGGTGAGTCACAAACTTTGAAGAGATTTTTGTTCCCCTGCCCAGGTCAGTATAGTCTTTCTTCTGTTGCTTGGTTAGCAGGTGAATTATCACACTCTGAATAAAATTCCAAATTTAAAAAAATGTATTCATCCCTGCCCTGGGTAGTAAAAGCTGGTTTCAAATGAAGATTTATATCAATGTAAAGGCTCCAAAACATATGCTAGTGAACATTCTTTATTTTATTTCTTACTGTTCCAAAACTAAAGATATTTTAGTCTTACCATGGGTCTTACTTGGAGGTCTAAATGTCACTCTAACGGTGATTTACCAGCTAGTCACCCATTGCCAGGAAACTTAGTGCTGTAGTCTTACTGTCTGACTGAAGTGGCCTTTACTGAACTGTAAACATGACTAATTATTAGGAAAGTGGAGTGCAGAAACAGAATTTAAGAGATTTATATTGTTTGGAACACACATTTCCTATAATAACAACAGTCCTGGTTTTGCATTCATGGCCATATGAGGCAGAGAACCATTTAAAAAAAGAAAAAAAAGGAGAGTGTTTACTGGAAGAACTGGATGCCTAATGAAAAAATCACTAAGGCTAGCAGTCCTGCAGCTTCAGTAACTACTTAGTCATAAGAGTGTGTGCTGAGCTGCTCCTAGCCAGAGGACATAAAAATGCTTTCTCAATCTGCAATATGCAATTTTGACTAATAAGGCCCATAATACAGATGGGCAAACCTCAAAAGGTTCAGTTTGGACTCAATTCTGGTAAGCACACATGCACATTTGAGTGATTATCTCCTTTCGTGTCTGCAAAATTGGACTGGAATCCTGACAAAATTCAGCTTTCTTCTCCCAGGATAATTCAGCATTTCTAGTCATGACTGCAGAGCAATCTCTCTTCTCTTGGGGTAATTCAGCACCTTTAGTCATGACTGAAAACACAGAGGCACTTTTAAAAATCTGAAAAAGATACCTACACAAAGGAAGAAAAAAAATCCCTCTGAAAGCAGATGATGTATCTTTTAGAATTCATTTATCTCTAGTTTAAAGGCATAAATATTGTGGAAAATTAAAAGAAGCAGCCCACAACTTGCATTTTCTTCAGTGGCATTTAAAATTCATTTATACAGGCATGCACAATAAAAAAAACAGATATAAATTTAAATTCTGAGATGATGATGAAGTTTGGTGCCTTATAATTAAGAGTATTCTCTTAATATTTTAATATTCGATAACTAAATTTAAACAATTTTTCAAGGCCAGGAAACTCCTAAATATGTATTCTTCTATACATTCTTTAAGAATGAAAGGCTATTTTTTGAAAATTTCTTCACCCAAACTCACAATAATAAATTATACAGTTACTGAAATGTTGCAGGGTTTAGACTGGCATATAATTTAGAAATTATCTAAAGCCAAAATTTCTAGTTAAAAAGTATCATCATGGTTTTGTACAGAGAGAGGATGAAAATGCTGAACAGATGCAGATATTCACAAACCCAGCGTGAACATACTATGGAAACATAACACCAGGTACATGCTGAACCACCTTTGATTAAAATTCAGTTGACACATTACCAAGTGTCCTGTATGCAATGACTTCACTCTAGGAAAAAGAGAAAATTAGATCGGGGTATTCCTTAAGTTGTTTAGAAAATATTTTATTAGTTTCACAAAAGGCAAAGGAAAATAATTTTTTAAACCAGTCAATTTTACTGAAATCTGTAAGAACCAAGAATATTCACCAAATTGTAGGCATTTATCTATGTCAGGATCCTGTGCCCAAAATCACTGTGTCCTTGGTGCAAAAGGAGGTGAACTGAATTTCTCTGTGCAGGCTCTTTATTCCTTTCACCAGAAAAAAGTCAAATGTATTGCTTAAATGTAGGTGTTTCAGTGAAGTATCTAAATTCATGCCTAGGAAGAGACAGATGCAGGGTGGTTTCCTATCAGCTTTGATTTACCGCAGTCGTTAACCGTAGAGACTGTTCTACATATGCAGAATTTGAGAGGAAGTGCTGTATATGGTAGGTAATCAATTGCCGTTATATGTGACTGTTTGCTCTGAACATATACTGACATATTTGTATCTGGCTGAGTAAACTTATGCTGAAAAGAAACTCAGTGTTCCTGCTGTAGAACTGAACACATGTAAACTGCAACAGTCAACATGGGTGCTTTTATTCCCTTTCTTTTTGTGAGATATAGGTACTTCAGAAGGAGTGCCTATGAAAAATGTATCCACTAAAGATAAAAATCTGTCAGCTTGTGACCTCAGTGATGCTTACACAAGCATTGTGTAAGTCATGAGACCATTACACTCAAACAGCAAATATGATTAGGTGGGCCACATGATTTAGAAGTTTCAAAAACTTTGCACAAAACTACAAAGCCAGAACAATGTCTTTTGTGGTTATTGAAAAATATTTTCAGGATACTGATATTTTGTGAGAACTTGAGTAAAAATGGCCCAGGGCTGATGCAAAATGTCAGGACCAAAACAGCGTGCCAAAAAAATAATCTTTGCAATGTCATCCTAGATTGGAATGCTGAGGCAGATCCCATACATGAATATCCAATTTTGATGCAATTGAGATGATGTTCTTGTTTTAGCTGGGATAGAGTCAATTTTCTGCATAGTAGCTCGTACAGGGCTGTATTTGGGATTTGTGCTGAAAAGAGTGCTGATGTGAGGGGATGTTTTTATTGCTGCTGAGCAGTGCTTACACAGAGACAAGGCCTTTTCTGCTTCATACCTCACCCCACTGGTGAGGAGGTGGGGGATGCACAAGGAGTTGGGAGGGGACACAGCCAGGACAGCTGATCCCCCTGACCAAAGGGATATTCCAGAGCGTATGGCATCATGCTCAGCATATAAAGCTGGGAGAGAATATGGAAGATGGACACATTCAGAGTGATGGCTTTTATCTGCCCAAATAACCACTTCCCATAACACATGATGGAGCCCAGATTTCCTTGAGATGGCTAAACACCTGCCTGCCCATGGGAAGTGGGGAATGAATTCCTTTGTTTGCTTTGTTTGTGTGGCACAGCTCAGGAGTTAGCTGAGCATTGGCTCCAAGTGGTGAACAATTGTTCTGTGCATGATTTATTTTGTATATTTTTGTTGTTGTTATTATTATAATCTTTTTCTGTCCTATCAAACTGTCTTTATCTCAACCCACATTTTTACTTTTTTCTTTTCAATTCTCTCCCCAATCTCCTGCGGGTTGTGTGGTTGTTTTAACTGCCTGTTGGGTTAATCCATGACAGAAGTGAGATAGTGAGAGACTAGGTGAATTTTTTTGTTGTGAGAGAGGACATGAAATGCTGTGTCTTTGAATAGTTATGAAGAAACAAATATTTGAGAATTGAGCATGCGCTAGTAAAATGATCTAGTGGAAAATCTACTCAAGAAGTTGCTTCCCATACCGCAGAAACTTGCAAGTTAGTTCTCTACTGTTCAGTGTAATCAAGCAGAAATGTGTCAGTGAAGGACTTTCTAGCTCCATGGTGACCGAGCTGGTAGTTGAATAGCTGTGATAAGGTGTCAGAAACAGTCTGAGACTTTACACTGAACAGAGGGCAGTCTGAATGACAGGCTTATATCTACAGATTGTCAACACAGAGAGGAACTGAATTTGCGTATGCGAAATTCCAGAGAGGTGTGCAACTGAAGGAAGAGTCCATAACCAGAGTCCTGAGCAGCAGGTTGTGGTGGAAGGCAGAGGGAGCAATTAAGGCATTCCAGATTCACATAGGGAGAATCATTTCAGTCAAAGATGGGAAAGCTGGGGAACACATTGTTAAGGATATCACAATCCAACAAGATTTTTGGAAGAACATGTGTCAAGGTCACCAAAGTCTGAAGGAAGGTGTGAATTCAGTTGTGAGGTTTGGTTAAGAAAACTTGATCAGTTTGGGAAAAACTGATGCAGTAGAATACACAGAATAGAATAGAATACAAGAACAGGATTTGGATTGCTGTTAATTTTTTCTAGCAGGAAGAGATGGAGAAAGAAATAGCTAGGAAGGAAATAGGGACAATAAGATTTCTGGCAGTGGAAAGTTATTGAACATATTTGTAATGTAAAGCTGAAGTGACAGAGGCAAAGGAGCCTCCCTAGGGCTCAGAGGGAGCCACTCGCTTCTGTCCTCTCAGGATGAGGAAGAAAGGGAGTTGGTCGCTATCACTGAGGCAGATGCTGAGACAAAAGGAACTTTTTAATAGGAAAGATGTTAACAAAAAAAGCTTTTCTGTGATAGCTCTGTGAGAAGAAAAACTTAAAATGCAAATAGAAAACAAAGACATTGCCAAAGAATTCTTCAAGAGATAAATCTCCAAAACAAGATAAAAAGATTTGGGGAAAAAAATGCAAATGACAGAGAGATCGGTATATTCTATACACTTCACTGCAGAAGACCACAGGATGCCTACCCTATGTAAAATCATACTGGACAGCCTGGATGTCCATTTAGTGTCTGGAAGTGCCTTCCATTCAAAGACTGAAATTTCTGAAAATGCTTGGGGAACCACTCTCAAAAGCAACTCTCTGTCAATTCTGTTAATGCTATATATATACCAAGAAAAGAAAAATAGGTTTCCGGATGGCATGAGAAAAGTATGAAAAAGAAATCAACTCTACAGCTGTTTCTTATTAACTGTATCTTTAGGAGTTTTTATAAGCTGTAAAATATAGCATGCCAACATTAAGTCATTTATAATTAAGCTTTTATTTCTAGATTCCTTAAAAAAATAGAATCTTACACCAAAAATGAAAAATAGGCTCTTTATAAGCCTTGCTGACAAAATAATTTTGAGGTTTAAGGGCAACCTATTTTAAGGACCAGACAAACTCACTGACTCATGTAAAGTTCAGTATCGTAGAAATTATTTGAAACTTCATAGAAAACAACATTTCCTAGGGTAAATGAGCATAGATTACCTGAAGTTAGTGAAATGACAAGAAACCACATCAATGAAGAGCCTAGTCATATACAGCTACAATACTCTCATTCCTTTCTTCAAGTTTCAAAGAAGAAAGGATCATCTATTCTAAGATAAGACATGGCTTCTGAACATTTCAATGGCATTTCCTTCTTTTCAAGCATCTGTTTCTTTCAGAAGGGTGAAATTTACCATTGGAATTGTATGGGAAGATAAAATTTATCCTTAACCAAAGTCTCATTGCTCCTGCATATTATTAGATACATTAAAAAAAATAAGTTGGTTTTTGCTTTTTTTTTTGGCTCACCTCAAATATTAGTTACAAGATAAAATTCAGTCTCTACAGAAGCATTTTTATCCTGTAATTTTAAACTTCAAATTTTATGGTTTTTATCTGGCAGAAGTTTAGCTAAAATTGGACTCAGAAATTCTCACATATCTCATTACAAGAAACTCATTTTGTTCTGAACAAGAAATAAGTTGAGAATAACTATTACTCTAAAGCTTGCACTGATGTCACTCAGTTACATTATAAACCTTTCATTTTTAATTCAAAGTTATCTCTGTCAAATCTAAAGACTGACCTGCATTTTAAAACTTCCAAATATAGGCAAAACTACTTTCTAAAGTCTTCTTTGCATCTTCTCTTTAAACTTTTTTTAATAGATCATGTGAATTTCCTAAAAAAAAAATATTATCCAAACTACAAACCTAGAAGTGAAACATAGAACTTTTCAACTCAGAAAAAAACCCCACAGTTATAGTTCAGACATGAGTCCTAGATGCAAATGCAAAAGCAAACATAGACTTTACTTAAAAACTCTCTTTTCCCACTTCTGCTACCCATAAAATACCTGCATGTGCATGTGTGTGTGTACTTTGGCAAAGAAAAAGATAAAAACCAAGGGATTTAAATGATCTGCATGATTCCATACTTCCAAAATTACTTTTTCTTCACATATTTGTCAGTGGAAATAAGCAAAAGAAATATTTGATATACTGGCAACTGTCTAAGTGAAGAAAACTTTTATTTTTGGTGTTGCATATTTATTTTAGCCTTAAATAACAAACAGAACAACTAAGTTACTTATTATATGCTTGAGGCACTGTGGGAGGTAGAGGCAATCCCTGATTGTAACAGAGAATTCCCATGCAAACCCACTATTTCCAGTGTTCCTCTAAGTCATATGTTACATAGGATGAATTTTGTCCAGAGCATATGTTACAAAATGAAAACATTTTAAAATGTCAGATGGAGCCTATAGATACAGACCACACATATATCATAATTACATAGGTCACTGGTGATATCTAGTAACAAAATGGGTGAAAAAGCAATACTTTTTATGTCTTTAGCCAGTCACACATCAGGAATTTATTGTTTTCATTTACCTTTTTCTCTTTTGGAGAGGAAAAGATAAGTCCAGATTCTCTTCTGGGAACAGTCTGTTTATTCCAGCAGACATCGGACTTAAATCAATGTGCCCCACTATAGATCTGACCTCCAGGTATGTATTTTATAGAAAAAAAAACAACATCCATTCAAATTGCTATACAATTTTGGGGTTTGAGCTGGATTCACCTTTCTCAGGACATGAGTCCACAGCTGGGCACTGTCAGATCCAAGCTTTTAGTAGAACTAATTAGCTCAATCACAGCATGACCTAATGCAACTGGATGGGCTCCAAACTGAAGCTACCTCACACCCATCTGTCTCCGAGAACAGGCATAGGACAGTGCCCTGTCTGCATGTCGCCTTGCCTTAAGCCTCCAGCATGTTTGCCTCCAGCTTCACACTCCAATTCAAAGTGTGAAACCAGAAGTGTAAAAATCTAAGCAGGGAAAAAAATTGCAAAAGTGTTTTGGTTTTGCTGATGGAACAGCACTTGCCCTCCAGTGAGGCACTTGCCACTCTTTGTTTTAGAATAATTGAAAGTAAAAACCTTAACCAGTCTCATAAATGTGTCAGTGCATAGTTTTGAGTGTAACTCTCAGAAACTATACGTGGTTTGAACTGAGAGACAGAACAGGTTCATTGCAATCAATGGACAACGGTAAGGATTTGCCTGAAAATGGAGAAAAACTGCAGTGCATGTTAATAGGCACACAGTTACAGTCTGGGTGGAGAATGGATAGAGGGCAGCCCTGAGGACAAGGACTAGGGGGTGTACGTTGAAGAGAAGCTGATCAGGACCTTTCAATGTGTGCTTGCAGCCCAGAAAGCCAGCTGTAATGTAGGCTGCATCAAAAGCAGCATGACCAGCAGGTCAGGGTGGGTGATTCTTCACTCTTGTGAGACCCCACCTGGAGTACTGAGTCCAGTTCTGAGGTCCCCAGACACAAACATGTTGGGCTGAGTCCAGAGGAAGCTATGAAGATGATCAGAGGGCTGGAACACCTCTCTTATGAAGATAAGCAGAGAGAGTCGGGCTTGTTCAGCCTGCAGAACATAAAGCTCCAGAGGCACATTAACTGCAGTACCTATAGGGGCCTACAAGAAAGCTGGAGTGGGACTGTTTACAAGAGCATGGAGTGACAAGACAAGGGGTAATGAGTTTAAAATAAAAGAAGGTAGATTTAGATTAGAGGAAGAAATTCTTCCCTGTGAGCGTGGTGAGGCCCTGGCACAGGTTGCCAGAGAAGCTGTGGCTGCCCCCTCCCTGGCAGTGTTTAACCTGGCCAGGTTGGATGGGGCTTTGGGCAAGCTGGGCAAGTGGAAGGTGTCCCTGCCCATGGCAGGGAGGTTGGAACAAGATGCCTAAGGTCCCTTCTGACCCATACCATTCTATGTTTCTGTGAATATTCAAGTGGCAAGGACTAAATCCAAACTAGGTATTTGCAAATGTACTAATGACTGGATAACAGCTCTAAGCCCAACTCATTATGCTGTGAGGGGCTTTAAACTCAGGAGGGTCAATCAGAAGTAGCAATAAGCAATTAAAATGAGTAGCATAATCAGCTGCTACTGAGGAAGATGAGGAACTTAGGGATCACTGGCAGAAGTAGTCTTTCAGTGCTCTCCCTTACTTCAGGTTATTTTTACGTGCATGGAAATACATCATGTAAATATAACAAGGAGAAGCAGAGAAAAGACTAAACAGGCAACCTGACCTCCACTGAGAGCTGAAAGCTTCCACCTACTTTGTGAATGTGGGCAAGGCTGACCATCTGGCAATGTGGTGATTGCATCTAGTGTCCTTGGTCAGTTCAATGTGGATCACCAAGGTCTCCAGGAGAGGAGATCCGTAACTTTCTTCCCATAAGGAGTACAATGTTCACTGAAAAACAGCTGCGCTCCTAAGGAAAAGTTATTTGAGATTTAATGGAGATTCATAAAATTCTCTGGAGTCTTCAAATTATAAGCACAGCCCATATTGAAAAGTAAATGACAGCACTTTGTAAGTTCCAGTTGGACTCCTCCTGCTCCTCCTTGCTCAAGGCCGTGTTGCTGGGCAAACACCTCCAGTTGCTGTGGCTTGCAGCCCACCGAAAAGCAGCGAGCTTGTCATTCAAATGGCCGTGTTGCTGCACCAAGCAACTCACTGGAGCTGTGCAAGTGATACCACAGCTCTGCCGGAGGCTTATTGCTCCCCTCCCTCCCCCTTCCCTTCCCTGAGTGGCCAGGCTGCAATCTGAGACAAATAGTTGCACTGTGTCTGCTCGCTGCATGAGACGAGGTGAGCTGGGGAATGGTGGCTGCCAGGTTCCAGATTGATGGAGTGTCAAAACCCCAGAGCAAGATAGGCTGGCAGCAAAGTGATCCTCCGTGGGGAATCCGGCATAATATGCTTTCCAGATTTCTGGGCCGGCTTCCAACTTCTCACTCCTATGTAAGCAACAACTATCCCTCATGAGGGAGACGAAGGGCCCTTGCACTTGCTGCTGCTGACTGCTCTAATAAATGTGTTTAACATATGTATGTTTATAAAGCAGCCATAGGGAAGCAATTTGACTACCTCTTTCCACATATATCTTCTTTCTGCCTGCCTGAGGGCTGGCCTGATGCCAACTTCAAGACAAAGAAGTATAAACTTGACAGCCACCTATATATGTGTATGGTCAAACAGATCACTGTTCCTTTGAGATTATTCCTCCTATGCTAACCATACTGCCAAAGGAAATGACAGCACACTTTCCATTTTATGATATAGATAATCAGCAATATAATAATAATTCTATCTTTGAATATTGGCATTTTCTTATTCTCTGGAGCAGCTGAGCTGTTCTGACTGTATTGCCCACAATGGGTCTGAATCAGTTCCCCAAATTCATCTTTGACATTAATATCATGTAAACTCTTAAAAGTTCTAGTTTATAGTTACATTTCTCGGGATAACTGTTCATAGATATTGCTCTGTGCAACACAATCTAGATTTCTCTGTGTCTCTTAAGAGCCTTTTTCCAAGGGTACTTGTCCCTTCCTCCAAAGTCCATAGTAATTTCAGCATGTTAGAACAACTTTCTGCACTGGGTATAGACCTCCGAATAATTCTCTGACGAAAACTTAAAGAATAAAAAAGTATGTATCTTACATTAATGGAAACTAAATTAGTTGCCATGTAACTGGCAGATGATGTTTTGGGGTAGGAATTTAGGGTACCTTGACTAAGGAATTTAAGTATTCCCTAACTACAGAGATTAAAATATCTAGCATATGCTATAATCATCAGAGAGATACAGACATCTTCAAAGGCCTCTAGAGACATGTCTAAAATAGAAAGGATGAATTGTCTTCTGGGAGGAAACTTTTTCCATTGACTATATACAAGCAGTCGGAAAAACTAACACTGGAGTCCTGTATTTTAGGCAGATAAAAGTGGTTGAGACTAATTCAAGCCTAGAGCTGTACTACATTTATAAGAGTAGTCTAAATTCAGCAGATCTCAATAAATCCTACTTACAAAAAAATATTTCTATTCTTCACCTTAGGAGCTCTTGGGATTACTGTACAGGTAGCTCCAGGGTTGAGTAATGAGGCTGTCTTGCAAGAAAGCAGTGTAAGATCAGCCTGCTTCTTTAAGGAAATATTTGTGTGAGCCTGCTTGACACTGTTACATTAATTTATCATATTCCATTACCAGTGCTGATGCCATTGTATTGAAAAACAGTCCTACCACATATATTACTAGGATGTGTCACTGGAAAATGAAGAATAACTACCAACATCAAAGCTGGAAACTTAGTCTTGGATCACCTTTTGTGCACACTGAGAGACTTGTGGACTAGCTCAGCCAGGAAAAGGTGACAACAAATGCACATCTTCTGGTTCACAGCAGTGCTCAGCTCTAAGGAAAGAGACCAAGTATTACCCAATAAAGACTGGAGATACTTCTCAGACCTGGGTTGAAAATACTGTACCATATAAGTATTCATGTATTATCACAAATCATAAAAAAGTTTACAAGTATGAGATATCACTTTTTTTTTTCCTCGTATACATGAGTTAAATCTCATACATTGATATTTTGGTTGTCTTAAAAGCAACTGTGTTGTAGGTGATTTAAGAGACAGGTTTCTTAAAGATTTTTGGAAGTAAGATGAGGTGATTTAATCTGTCCAAGAATACATAATAACACTATAAAAAAATGGGTACTCAGACTGCAAAGTCAGAGGGATGTGTCAATATGCTTTGAGATATTATTGGTCATCTTCAATTTATCCAAGGAGCTTTCCTTGCTTTCCTCTGATCTCTTGTTCCAAATTTTCATGAACTCTTGTGTCTGATGAGGTGTACATACATCCCCCCTCCCGGGGTTTTCAAGTTATATTTGAGAATCTATCGTCTTCCTCTTCAACGAACAAAAGCATGAAACAGAAAATAAAAGACATTAAATATTGCCTTCCTCTATAGTCAATCAATACTGCTCTCTAGAAAGTGTTCTATCACTTTCCATTCTATGGGGCTAACATGGTGGAGGTTTTTTTTCCAGGAATAAAAATTTTCAGAGAAGTAGTAACACAGAGAAATTACTTAAAAGATTATTTTGATATTTTTTGAAAGAAAAGTATTTTCTTATGTAAGCAGGTTCACAAATATATATATCTAGGGGTCTTAAATTTAATAAGAATTGCTGAGCATTCTCAGCTTTTTAGAAAAAGAAACAATATAGGAGATACTGTCAAACAATTTATTTTTAGATAGTGGTGTACACATCCCTATGAAGTGAATGCTCAAGCAATATTCAGTAAGAGTTTGAATACAACAACATCCACCTGAAGCATGTTCACACAGTGTTACAAGTGACATTATGCATTCCTCAGCTTAATTGACAAAAGCATGAAATAAACTATGAGCTTTCGGGTTATGAATATATTTTCTTCATAGTTAATGTACATTCCTTTTGTTTTCTGGATCAATGTATTTTATGGCAATACTAAAAATAATTAAATACTGCTACAAATTTTTAAATTAATGTGTTATTAAGTTATTTTATAAACACCTTAATTTACTGAGTTCATTCACAAGCCTTGACAATTTGTTTGCATTTACTGTTTAATGATCCAGTTTTACCGTGGTGCCTTAATAACACTGTGCTGACTTACATGAGAGGTGATTTATATGTACTGAGCAAGCCAACATCATCAACTCACAAAAACCACTTTTCTATTATTAACTGTGTCCTGAATATTTAATAATAATTTGCGCGTGCACATCCCCCCCCCCCACACACACACACCAGTGATGATACATTAAAATTGACAGAACTGTTTCAAAATCTGAATTGGAAATTAAGAAAAAATATTTGTTTTTAAATAAAATCTGACAGAGGCATGAGCATAAATCTGACCATCCTGGAAAAAAAAAAAAAGAATAAATTCTTAATATACTTTACCTTCAATTACAGGGCATTTTCTTTGGACAGCTCACTCTCAAGTGATCTCTTCACACTTTTTTGCCAAATTCTTCCCTTTGTGTTTGTCTATATTATGTTTTTTGCAGTTGCTTTCTTTTGGCTATTATTCCTAAATACCTGTTCAGAGAGAAAACATAACCCAGCAGTCCTGAAAGCATCAAGCTATGTTGCTAGCAGTATCCTGAATGTGTTTAAGAGCATCACATTCATGGAAGTTCATTCACAAGGGAATAATTATCAATGACCAACAATACTTTGTATTCCTATTGACATTTCCCACAGGTAAGAACTAGACGAGTGATACTGAGCAGGACTGGTTTGCAATGTAGTTTGCATCTAAATACTCTCAGAACCATTCATGAGTGACATAGTCCTAACTTAATGCTTGGAAATAGGTCCTTGCCTAAATGCCACTGTTTTAAAGGGTGACATACAAAAAAAAAAAAAAAAAAAGCAAGAAATCAAATATAATCTTTATAGCCATTATTAATGGCAAAACCAGTTTCTCTTTAAGTAGCATTCATTGCATATTGTATGTAAAATAATACAAGACAGTTATTCCACATTCAAAAAAAACTTTCACATCTGGGAAAACGTTCAGCAATGGACAGGTTTTTCTACTGTTTTTTTAAGAATACGGGAGAGTTTTTCTGTATCTATTAAAACTGTATTATTTTTGCTATTCTAGTTACCATAATACTTAGCTATATATTTGCCATAGAAAGACTCTTGACCTTGGAATAACACACAAAGGTCTAATACAACAATGTCCTCTAACTGACTTGTGAAGTAACATAGTGGAAAAAACTTGTGTAACTTGAAATCACTCAGTCATATGATTCTGCAGTGGTCTTAATGCCAAACTTTTTTTTCCCTTTTCTTTTGGAAATGGATTTTCTCTGCTTCAAAGGCTTTCATTTACTTACCATTACAAACTATGGTAACTTTAAAATATATGATACTCTTATCCTAGTGCAAAAAGAACCTTGCCAGATTGGCGTTTCTGCTAAATGGGTGCACTGGAGCTGATTTCCATGACAACCTACTAGCAAGAAGGTTGTTATTTAGTTACCTTGTGCCATGAAGACCCTTATACTGAGAGGGAAGAAATCAAAAGCAGAGTTTTACTTACTCAGCAATCCCAGACTTGGGATTCCAGCTTGGAATGTCAACAAGGAGTTTCTCCCCTATACTATATTCAGAAGTAACAAAGGGCAGCATGGCAAATATCAGATATTAGCCAAAATACAGCTTCTGAAAAGCTGAAATTCTAACATCCATAACTTGTATTTAATGTTCTTTTTGCTTTTGGTTGGGTTTTGGGTTTTGTTTTGGGTTTTTTTGTTTGTTTTTTGGGGGGTGGGGTGTATGTGTTTGGGGTTTTTTGCTTTCTCCCAGGAAAAAAAATCAATAACAGAGAACAATTACATAAATGCCTTACAGTGTAAGATTTATTTTGGGTAAAAAGGTTCTTTGAGTTTCCAAAATGAAAAGTCTACCAGAGTAGAAACAGTAGGTTTCAGCTGGTTTATCCTTCTGCTAAATAGAAATTCTATGTCACTTATGACGGAAATGGGCATGAACTTTCTGTGATGTTTTATTTCCCCAAAAGAGTAACTAATTAGCTAGGTACAGGGACACAAAAAAAAAAAAAAAAAGAGAAAAAATATTTTCTATATGTTATTTCTTCTTTTAGTCTGCATCAATTTCTGAAATACAAGTTATTAATATAAGCTGACAGCTGATAGTTCATGCACAGATTGTAGTAGACAGGCAGTGGAAGATAAAGGGAGATGATTCTTAAATTTGCTATGAATTATGGTGGTTTATAGTTCTACCAAAGATTTGGGTATGCATTTTAAAGGTGATATATTGGGGAATTTATCTGGTGTACCTGGTGTACAGGTAAGTAACTGGGGTACCTTACTGCTGTTACATAAACCAGTATCTCTTAAATACTTCATAGAAAGCTGTCAGCAGGATCATAGTCTGTGACACCTGGATTTCAACTGTATCATGCTTGAACTTTTCAAATTATATGAATAGTAACTTCAGGTCTAATGTTTTCTTTAATGTCTTAGAACAGCCATAAAATATAGAGACTTGCTGTCTACAAAAA
>VXBZ01001077.1:55916-84734 GCA_013399135.1 Heliornis fulica | reverse complement strand
AAAAAAAAAAAAGATAAATAAATCACACTTGTTGTATGATCAGGTGCTTGTTTTGGAGCAAATCACAATTAGACATGGTCTGCTCTGTTCTGTCCAAGGTTAACTCATCCTTCCTAAACAAAAAGTTCTGCCTTATATATCAGTATATCAGCATTACATGTGCAACATTACATTGCAGGAAGCAATATGATGTTCTAAGACAAAAAGGAGGAAGAAAAGGAAAGAGCTGTGTCCTCGTCAGGAGCTCATAGTAGAGCTACCATGAATTCAGTCTCTCCACCATCAAATAAAGTGATTCTTTCAAGCTCATTTTTGGTCACATAGAGTTAATTGTTGGTTATTTTAGCCACACAACTGCTACTGATACAGGCTATTGCATTTGCTGGATACTGGTTATGACCACATGACAGATGGGCATACCTGTATTTTCAAAGGTATGCATTCCTTGAAACAGTTTTTTTAAAGTGGTTTTTTTTTTAAGAGAATGTTGAAACTCTTCCTTATTTCAAGCAAACCTCAAAACTTGATAATTCCAGATGGCATCTCTATATACACTTGGCCTTCACTTCCAAACAATATGTGCATCTTGTACAAAATTTTTTAACATATGATTTAAAAATGCTTAGTTGGCTGGAAGATAAGAGATTAGTCAGATATTTCTAGGAAACAGGACTTATTTCTCATAAAGCTTTCTGGTTTTTATTTTTTTAACTTGAACTATACCCCAGATTTGATGAGACTGTCAAAATTAGCCCCAGATGTAACGTAATTGACAATTTTTTAAAAAGGGAAAATAATCCTGTAATAGAAAATTAATTGTTGTTTTAAATCCCATGTATTAGACGACTCAAAGCTTCACATTTCTGTAATCCCTTCTCTCTTTTGGCTTTTAAAATGTTTTCTTTATGAACCAACTTCCGTGACGCTAAATATTTATTTCTCTTGGTTTCTCATCTCTAACTTGATACCAGAGGGAAGGAGGGAAGAAAAGATAAGATATGAATACTGTAGAAAGATAAACAAACTGGAAACACCCCAGTGTGTTCTCATGACGCTCACATTTTATTCTGTTATCCTTTTGTTTTCTACTAAAGGCTTTTTAACTGGAATAGCTGCCTCTGTGCCTCTTACCAGTCAAATGGATTTCTAGCCAACACCTAATCAGATTTCTTTCTTTAGTGAAGTCTTAAGTTGAGTTAAATATGACCTGTGGCAGATGGTGGTACAGCTAACGAAGCCCAGGTCAATGTGGGATGGAGTGAGAATCGCCACCAGACAAGGTCAGTGAGCCTGGCCCCAATTCAGCTACAAGCGGTGTCGAGCTCTGCTGCTGTTCTGGCACAGCGGCAAAACTCAGCCGTCAGCTCAGGGCCATATGCTGGGAAGGGCTTTCTTCACCTGAGCTCTTTTAATAACCCTCCATCACTATGAAATATCTGACCACTGGGGACTTGCCTGGCAAGTCTAACAAATTAGGGCTGCCGTTACAAGTAAACAGCTATGCCTGCCAGTTATCTCCATCTGCCCGGCACTGCCAGGTTCATTATGAGCATCAGGAGATGGAATTAAACAGATGGCAGGAAATGCACTTGGCCCTTGCACTCAGGAGAGGGGGACGAGAGGCAATTGCTTTGCATAACATCCCTTTCCCTTCATTACTTCACATTATAATATGTAAATAAAGTCACCCCAGGAGCAATTTAAAAAGTACTTAGCATTGAAATATAAGGGTGCTACATAGAGGGAGAGAGAAAAGAAGGGATGAAGTTTCAGCTGTTCCCCCACCCCCCCATTCCCAAAGAGATTTCAAGGTCTGCTTTTATTTCTGACACACTAAATGAAACTCTTTCTGAAAATATCTCTCTCATTCTTTTTCTCTGGCTGTCTCCAAAGATTGCAGAAACCTGTCAATCAGGCAGCTTGCAGGAAGGCCTGCAGTGTGCATATGAGAGCAGGAGGAGCGCACAGCGTTCAGCAGCCAGGCGCTGCTGGGTTTTTGAGCTGCCATTGGAAATGCAGCAAGCCTGCAAGCTGGTAGGAAAACATCACTGAACACTGCCCTGCAGTAAAGAAAATCGTATGATTTTCATACAGAAATATTAACATCCTTGGATTAAAGTGGGGACAAAAATAACATTGCATGAGACTTAAATCTCAAAGTAGGAAACTTACTTCTACACTGCACCCTCCCACAGACCTATCAGAAGATGTTGGGTATCTCAATTTCTGCTTCTGAGACTAAATTAAGACAAGTATAACTTTGAAACAGAGTTTGAATTACTGGTCATCAGGACTTTTGAGAGATTTAGGCTGTCTGAACATGGATCCAAACTTTCTAAAAGACTGTCAGTCTTTTTTAGGCATTTCTATTATGTATATCATGGCAGCCACACCTGAAGCCTGCAGTTGCTGCTGTTACACAAAAAGCAAAAGGAAAGGGGTGAGAGGAGAAGCCTGACACAGAAGAAGGGTAAACAAACTTGCCTTTAGTGGACTAGCACCAATAGGAATCTGATGATCTGACCCAGTAAATTATGTCTCTTCATCACCTATTATACAAATAGATTACACAGTGAAAAGCAACATGTAAGGCAAGGTACGGTAGTAATTATCGGTTAAACAAGATTTCCTCTCCATTGAAACATCCAGAGTTCACATAACAGCTGGAAAATAGATGATATTCAGTAGGATTTTGACAGCTAAAGATGAAACCTGGGCAGCCTGTCTGGGCAGCCTAGTCTAAGGAAGGGCACTGCGAAGTCTAATCTCACTGGGTCCAGGACAGGTCCAAATCTTATTTTGAATCCTGGACAAATACTGAAGGATAAAGAAGTCTGTGAATATGATGCATGCAAACACACAAAGTCAGGAGGCTATCAAGCAACAGCTGCCAGCATACTTTCTCCAAAAGGGAATTATATACCTCAATTAAATGCCCAGTAGTAGCAATCTGGTATCCCCTCTGCTCCAGCTGAGAGCAGATGTTCAGAGGCCAGCAAGGAGTGCTGTATTTTAAAAGAATTGTGAGAAAAACTATCACTTACAGAAGAAAAGAAAAAAAAAAAGTTTCACACTTGCCAACTTTCTGGGTCTTGATGACTGCTAGATTTCAGGATGGCTAGCAGCCCGGGCTACCAGATGTTCAAAAATCCCAGACAAATGGCCATGGTGTCTATAAAGAACAGCTCTATTGCACACCAAGGGGAAAGCTGTTCTGCTTTGCACAGTTCAGACTTGCCTGTGATACAGCAGGCTTGTCACGTACGTGCAGATCTACTGAGCATGTATGATACGTCCAAAAATGAGACACATAAAACCTAATGCCTGTGGACCTGCCAGCTTTGACAGGTCTGAGTCTGGAAGCTGCATACAGAGTGAAAGGGTTCCTCTGTGCTTGCTGTGGCAGATGAGGGTACATCCAAACTTTAAGTCTCAAACCTTCCATGACTTCTTGCCTACAGAAATTCAGAAAACAGGATTTTTCCCTCTTGATCATCTTTATCACCTTAAATAAAACCAACTCCACATCCTGTCATGAAAACATGGTGTCAGTGTATTTTCCATAAACATTTTCTTCCCTCCTCGGTTGCTTCCCTCAGTATTTGATTCCCTACTTCTTCATCAAAGAATTCATCAAACTTAACTACTCTATTTAATAGGTATGGGGTTGTTTGGGGTTTTTTTTGCCTTTTATAGCCTGATTATGTTATTCTACACTCTTATTCATAAGGACTTAACTTGTATTCTACTGCCTACTTCCTTTTACCAAGCCATGCTTCCAGCTTTTGAATCATGTCTGCCCAGCGGCTCAGGCACTCTGCATACCATTGCTCTTAACAGCAGTAGTGAATCCTTTCACATCTCACTCCTTGCAAAGCTTTCTGGAGGTCTGTCAACCTTCACAGGAATTGCCTCTACACTTAATAAAGGAATCCACTGATACACTTTCTTCTAGTTAGTTTAAGATCTTTTTGGTCTTTCTAGTCCATTCTCTTTTACAAAGTCCACCATCATCACTAACTTTTGGCACATGTTGCACCCGATTGCACATTGTCACACCCGATTATACTGTGGCCACTATTATTTAGGGGCTTGACTGCACTTCATAAAAGCAATTTTTTATTTGGGAGTAGTGTGATTTGAGACTAGACTCTCTTCTTCTGCTCTAGTTTGGAGATGGTGATTGCTTTCCTGCAGCTGCTTTTTTGTGCATTTTTTCTTATCCTTCTGGCAATACACTGCTCAAGAAGTTATTGGATTTCAAGCTGAAGTGGAAAGGAGTATCCGGATTCATTCTCCAGTCATCCCAGGGGTGTGCTCTGGGTGTGTGATCCTACACAGAGAGGCTGGGAAAGGGGGATACAACCAAAGAAACTACCCTTTCCTTAGTATATTTCACCAGTGTTTCTTTTCTCTATAAAATCCACAGCTTTTCCTTTTTAACTGACTAAAGAAGGATGTCCATTTACAGACTTAGCTGAGCCAGGCTCAGAAAAGTCCTTCATCCATTGTTTCAAAATGAGATCTAGCTGAAATAATAATGTGGTTACTCTTAATTTTCTCTTCCACTTCTCTGTGCACCTTCCTGTGATGCCACCTCATCAATTTAACTACTGATGCAATGCAAGTTTTTTAACTAGAAAAGCCAAGAGGGGTTTCAGAATATTAAAAACATCAGCATCTCATGTTCACATGTCAGTATACCTGTTTAAAAACACAGATAGACATAGAAACTTACACATACAGGTAAAATGACTCATTAAACCTAGGATATGCATGTGAACAGACTGCTTAAAAACTTTACAGTACATCAATCTGACATACAAGCATGGTGTGATATTTCAACCACATGTAAACACCAATGAAGCTGCATTCAGTCAAGCTCTATGAAACACTATATATATATATATACACACATATATTAAATATTTTCAGCAAAAGCCTTTTTAATAAAAAAATGGCAGGAATTCTCCAAAGCACTGTATGCTTACTCGGCATCTTCAGACACCAAAGTTTATTTAGCAAAGGACTAGTAAATAATCCACAATTGTTTGGCAGACACCAGACTTTTTCTCCAGTTGCAAGGGAGCTGTTTGCTTCAGGCTCCTGGGCAGGCAGCAAGTTGCTTATTTGGCTTTACCAAGATGTCAGGAATCTGTGGTATCACCTAAGTCTTCTTTGTTGTGCTATTTTCTCTGCAACATCTCCCATCACAGCACCTTATGGCATAATTCTCCACCTATATTGTATCTCAGTATAGATAGTCTCAGGGTTTATTTTTACTTCATATACAGAANTCTTCTTCTGCTCTAGTTTGGAGATGGTGATTGCTTTCCTGCAGCTGCTTTTTTGTGCATTTTTTCTTATCCTTCTGGCAATACACTGCTCAAGAAGTTATTGGATTTCAAGCTGAAGTGGAAAGGAGTATCCGGATTCATTCTCCAGTCATCCCAGGGG
The DNA here is from genome assembly GCA_013399135.1 of Heliornis fulica. Lineage (NCBI taxonomy): Eukaryota > Metazoa > Chordata > Aves > Gruiformes > Heliornithidae > Heliornis > Heliornis fulica. The sequence continues at coordinate 79,277 of VXBZ01001077.1, read as the reverse complement.
TGTGCTCTGGGTGTGTGATCCTACACAGAGAGGCTGGGAAAGGGGGATACAACCAAAGAAACTACCCTTTCCTTAGTATATTTCACCAGTGTTTCTTTTCTCTATAAAATCCACAGCTTTTCCTTTTTAACTGACTAAAGAAGGATGTCCATTTACAGACTTAGCTGAGCCAGGCTCAGAAAAGTCCTTCATCCATTGTTTCAAAATGAGATCTAGCTGAAATAATAATGTGGTTACTCTTAATTTTCTCTTCCACTTCTCTGTGCACCTTCCTGTGATGCCACCTCATCAATTTAACTACTGATGCAATGCAAGTTTTTTAACTAGAAAAGCCAAGAGGGGTTTCAGAATATTAAAAACATCAGCATCTCATGTTCACATGTCAGTATACCTGTTTAAAAACACAGATAGACATAGAAACTTACACATACAGGTAAAATGACTCATTAAACCTAGGATATGCATGTGAACAGACTGCTTAAAAACTTTACAGTACATCAATCTGACATACAAGCATGGTGTGATATTTCAACCACATGTAAACACCAATGAAGCTGCATTCAGTCAAGCTCTATGAAACACTATATATATATATATATATATATACACACATATATTAAATATTTTCAGCAAAAGCCTTTTTAATAAAAAAATGGCAGGAATTCTCCAAAGCACTGTATGCTTACTCGGCATCTTCAGACACCAAAGTTTATTTAGCAAAGGACTAGTAAATAATCCACAATTGTTTGGCAGACACCAGACTTTTTCTCCAGTTGCAAGGGAGCTGTTTGCTTCAGGCTCCTGGGCAGGCAGCAAGTTGCTTATTTGGCTTTACCAAGATGTCAGGAATCTGTGGTATCACCTAAGTCTTCTTTGTTGTGCTATTTTCTCTGCAACATCTCCCATCACAGCACCTCCAGCAAAGGATTTTATGGCATAATTCTCCACCTATATTGTATCTCAGTATAGATAGTCTCAGGGTTTATTTTTACTTCATATACAGAACACAGTGAGAAAAAAAAAGAAACGAGGATTTTTAGTGAGGACTGTAATATCCGTTTCCTGGAACAGAGAAAAAATTGCAAGCTCCAGCATGTTTTTAATATTCTGAAACCCCTCTTGGCTTTTCTAGTTAAAAAACTTGCATTGCATCAGTAGTTAAATTGATCTGATGTAGCTAGAAGTGGCTGTATTTATTCACATGAAGTTACTAGGTATAGGCAAAAGTCAAGGACATTGATAGTATAGATCCTATATATTTTACATTATCTTTAGGTATTATTTAAATTTCTATTAAAAAAAACCCCAAAACATATATTTCTATTTAAAAAAAAAGCCCAAACATATATATTTAGGTTAAATTAGTCCTATAGAGGCAGTAGACATTTATTTATTTATTTTTAATCTTCCCTTGTTCTGCAGCTTTATGGAGCATGTCAACATTATCTCTCATGCCTTGTCATTAGCAGGCTGAAACACCTTCTATTTACTGGAGATTAGCCACTTCAGAGAGAGGAGGTTTCACTGTATCCCTCTCTGTCTGCTGAGACAGCTGTAATGGCTGCCTGCACCTGTGGCACAATAGCCACCAGCAGCCAGCTAGTATTGTTTATTGCTAATGAGGCATATAATTGCTGCAGTTAATCCAGCTTCTGTGGTTACTAGGTAGAAGGAGGAAAACTACAGTGAACTGGATAGGGTAACAGAGCAAGCGGAGTGTCTCCAGCATTTAATTTAGCTCTAACAAGGCAGTTAGTGTTAGATCTCAACTGATTGTTAAAGAGCACTTACTGATGTTAATAAGCATAATAATCAACTATAACTGGCATAAATTAATTCAGCATTACAATACAGAAGTAATAAAATGGGTAATCATTATGCTCTTTAAATTATATTAATGTGCACATTCAACCATATCAAATGGTTTAACTGCTCACCAATATAGCAATAGTAAATTAATTTGAAAGAGATGCAATGCAGCAAACAAACCCTAATTGCCATTTAATATGTATGGTAATTTCTGTTTAATTTGGCTACACTGTCCTGTTGAAAGGCAAAAAAACTAAAGTATGTACAGCTAGGAGAAAAAAAATATACTTAAGTGGTTCAACATGACTAATTGAAAGAAAGCTCTGCTTTTTTGCGTGCTCATTTCTCTAGGTTTGGTTCTTTTTATACTACAGCCTCCTTCAGCTCTCCGAAGCTTGTCTTGCTCCAGATTTGCCTTTGATATTGATCCAGCCAACAAGCAGCTGGCTGTGACTCCCCACATGTCTCAAGACAATATTGACTGAGTGTGCCCAAGTGTTTCATTAATAGATTAAGGGAAAGGAAAAAATACAGACATACCCTATACATCCCCTCAACCCAAGAGTCTCAAACCAGGGATACAAATCTTTGTAAGAAGCTACTTTGGAAGGAGGTTAAATTTTTTGTACAGCTAAATGCACGTGGTACTCCCTGCCAAACAAAAGTCAAGGTAAACAGAAAATGTATTTCAGCCTTCACTTAATGCTGAAGGTGCAACATGCTTCTTTTAAAGCTTTGCTTCTGTGCAAATAAACCAAAGGCAGGGAGATATTAATTAAAGAGCCAAAGCAAAGAATCTACAGCTGCTCCTGCTGCAGTCACACAAGGGGTCTGGATGCTGCTAAGCTTTTGTGTCAGCAAATACAAAGGTTCTCCTTTCAAATACATGTACCTCAGATACGGTTTATTTCCTTACTTGTGTGTTTCAGTTGAGATGTGGGTGTCAATTCTTTGTACTTTTGTTTTATTTCATTTTTAAAATATTGCAGATTTCCCGTATCCTTGTCTCTCTCCACATTTCAGTGTTTGAATACCAGTGGAAGAACCATTTCTTATTATAGCAAAGAAAGATGTTTAAGATAAGCAGCAATAAAGGGACAAAACAGGTGAGAGGTTGCAGCACAGATCTATTGACAAGGAGAGAGGGGAAAAATCCTGAACTTTCTGTCTCTGTAAACTATTCCTGGCACCACCTGGGATCCAGCTGAACTGTGCACTTGTTGCAGCAATAAATGCAACCTCTTTGAAGTAATTTGGTATCAGCCCATTAAAAAGGTATGAAGGGAACAATAGACCTGCCATATAAATCTTCAAAAAGAACAGTGTAAACCATCTCCTATTTTCACCTACTGCTTTCAACCAACTGGAAAACATGTTTTGAAAAGTGCACAGAATGCTTTCCTTGATTGCAGCTGTGTTACTATCTGCCACAAACCCATGAGATGCTTATGAGATTTGAAGCTGCTGATTGTAAATGTTTTAGGGGAAGCTGCTAAAACACCAGCGAAGTGTTTTAACAGTCAGGCAGCTGCTCTGCTGAGCTTTCTCCAAACAGCCCCCAGGAACAAAAATCAGAGGGGATTCTCTTTCAGTCAACAGGACTAGTTAAACACTCAGGCATATCTCCTGGGGAAGAGGTGGGGAGAAAGCACGTAAAATCAGCTAGTTTTGGTGACAGTTAATCTGCTTCTTTTCTATTGGGGACTTAGGAAGCTGGAATTGTCATTATGTTGTCATTCTATACGTTCAGTAAAATATATCTTAAATCCGAGTGCAAGAATGAGAATTCTTTTGATGGGTAGACCTGCCCTTTATGAGCTGAATCAGATTTTTCTTCGGAAAAGCAGCAGTATGTAAATATTTTAGAATTAAATTGGGTTCAAGATACTACTGGTAGGAAAAACAAACCTAATACTGTATTTTTTAATCTTCCATAGATACTTTCCTGATGTCAAAACCAAACACAGCTGCAGTGAAGGGCTACTAGCTTCTCCTTTTTTTTTTGTATGAATCTATCCATAAATACCAGACCATGACATACTCATGTATGTAATACAGTCAGTGTAGTAAACTTGTTTTGCCTTGTTAAGCCATTTTGTTTAAATTGTGTGGAGCTATTTCTGGTCTTGGCACGCTGTGCTGGTTCATAGGAAGGAACTGTGGCCTTCATGTCATGATCCACAATGGGGATGTTCACATACACTTGGCATAAAATACTTGCTAGTGTTGTCCTCTCTACAGCTGATCAATTGACCTTGAGAGAAACTAAGCCATTTTGGTATTTTTTTTTAATTAACATAGATATTTTTCTTTCCAAACCACCCTCCAAAATCATGAAATCTCAGAATCATGAATGTTATGAGTTGGAAGAGACCTTGAAAGATCTATTTGGTCCAACCCCCCCTGCCCAAGCAGTATCACCAAATTAGGTCACACAGGAATGCATCCAGGTGGGTTTGAATGTCTCCAGTGAAGGAGGCTCCACAACCTCTCTGGGCATCCTGTTCCAGTGTTCTGTCACTGAAAACGACTGAACATTTCTGTGAGAGGCTGTCCTTCAGGACTGGTCATACCAAGTTTTGTCAGAAGATTTAGCAAGCACAAATTTGGAGAGTTACATTTGGCCAGAAATAATTTCTTCCAGAGCAGAAGAGGGTACTATTTCTGTGATCTGCCTTTTATTTATGATCATTTTTCCCCGGTTTACATGTAGGTTGGAGCTTTAATGTCACTTTAATGTCTTGAAAAAGAGCAAGGAGGAGGACCTGGGTAATCACAGTCTCACCTCTGTCCCTGGTAAGGTGATGGAATATCTTGTTCTGGATGCCATCTCCAAGCAATTGGAAGAGAATGTTATGAGGAGTAGTCAGAATGGATTCACCAAGGGAAGATCATGCTTTAACAACCATGTAGTCTCCTACAATGTCATCACCAGCTGGGTGGATGGAGGGAGAGCAATGGATGTCATCTACCTTGACTTCAGCAAAACTTTTGATACTGTCTCCCATGACATCCTCATAATAAAGCTGAGAAAGTGTGGGATAGATGAATGGACAGTGAGGTGGGTCAAGAACTGGCTGACAGGCCAGACCCAGAGGGTGGTGATCAGTGGAGCAGAGTCAGGCTGGAGACCTGTGACTAGCAGTGTTCCCCAGGGGTCGGTGTTGGGTCCAGTCTTGTTTAACATCTTCATCGACGACCTTGATGAGGGGATAGTGTCCACCCACAGCAAGTACACGATGACACAAAGCTGGGAGGAGTGGTGGACACACAGGAATGCTGTGCTGACATTCAGCAAGACCTGGACAGGCTGGAGGTCTGGGCAGTGAGGAACCAGATGAGGTTCAACAAAAGCAAGTGTAGGGTCTGGCACCTGGGAAGGAACAACTGCAGGTATCAGTACAGGTTGGGGGATGACCTTCTGGAGAGGAGCTCTGTGGAGAAGGACCTGGGGGACCTGGTGGATGACGGGTTGTCCATGAGCCAGCAATGTGCCCCGGTGGCCAAGAAGGTCAATGGGTTCCTGGGGTGCATTAAGAGGAGTGGAGCCAGAAGGTGGAAGGAGGTGATCCTTTGCCTCTACTCTGCCCTGGTCAGGCCTCACCTGGAGTCCTGTGTGCAGTTCTGGGCTCCCTGGGACAAAACAGACAGGGATCTCCTGGAGAGAGTCCAAAGGAGGCCACAAAGATGATGAAGGGCCTGGACCATCTCTCCTATGAGGAAAGGCTGAGTGAGCTGGGGCTGTTCAGCCTTGAGAAGACTGAGAGGGGATCTCATCAAATTTATCAATATTTGAAATGTGGGGGACAAAGGGAGATGGCCAACCTCTCTTTTCTGTGGCCTGTGGGGACAGGAAAAGGGGCAATGTTTACAAGCTGGACCACAGGAGGTTCTGCAGTGATGTGAGAAAGAACTTAACGATGAGGGTGATGGAGCACTGGAACAGGCTGCCCAGGTGGCTTTGGAGTCTTCTCTGGAGACATTCAAGACCCATCTGGATGCCACCCTGTGCGACCTGCTCTAGGGAACCTGCTTTGTCAGGGGGGTTGGACTCCATGATCTCTCGAGGTCCCTTCCAACCCCTACAATTCTGTGATTCTGTGATTTGACATTGTGTGCATCATCCACTAATTTATTTATGCAAGAGTCCAAGGGTTTTCTTGAAGTTTGATTAATTCAAAGCTGCTGAACTTCATTATTCTGAATCAAACAAGACTGGCAAGAAACAGGTAAATGACAGAGGCTATTTCATACCGGCGCCAGGATGACCTTCAGGCCTTGCCTGAGGAGCACGGGTCGAGCGGCCGGTTGCAGCACACATAGGCAGGTCTTTACCGCCATCTAGTGGTTCTGGACAGTTACAGTTTCCAGAGGTGCGGTCTCGGGGCGAGGGGGGCGCGGGGGAAGGTATCACGAGGTCTTTATGATAACAATCGTAAAAACATATTCCTTGTCATTTTTAATGGGGATTTGTGTCTGATTACAGGTCTTGGCTCTGCCTTATCAACGCACTTTGAAGTGTGGTACTGTTAAGAAAACTTTTTTTTTCTTGGTTTGTGACTTCGTACAACCCCTGAAAAATAGTACAGCACTATGAAGTAATGCTGTGGAGTAATAGGTTACAAAATAATCCTGTTCGTTTTTGAAATTACTAAAGGGAACATGAGAATCTAACCAGTAATTGATCCAATTACCAAAGAAAAAAGGATTTTCGATTTTTTTTTTTCCCCAACAGCTAATGTAGTCATCACCCTTTCATCCACATCAAACAAATCTGTTTCTGTTTGTTCACCATTATCCCACTGATTCTGAATTAAGGTAGTATATTGACTAAACAGTATGTTTTTTCCTGTTCTTCATGTGATTACTTTTCTCAGAAAACATATTTATATGGAGGCCTATTAAGGGACTTCAAAAGCAAGAGGAAACTGTAGCAGATATCATCTGAGTTAAAACAATCTTTCTATGCCAAGTCAAATCCATTTCTGTGGTACAGGCCTGTACCACAGAATACCCAATACAGGCAGGATATCTCCTGCCTGTATTGGGTATGTCCTGAAGAGCTGTTTGTGACTGAGAATCTGTGGGACACCATTTGCACTTGCACAGCACAAGTATTTCGCCAGTGTTCTGGGATGCAGTCCCACTAAGATCTGGAAAGACCTTGGCTATATGCCAGAAAATGGCTTGTGGATACAGCAGTTTTTGCTGTCTTGCTTGCTTCATCTAAAATGTGAGATGCACAGGATAAAGCCTCATGGCTACGTGCCAGGGGTAGGGAGCAATATGCATATTTATGACCTATGATGATTAAGTAAGTTTGAAACCTAAAGAGATGAGCAATGCGTCACAGTACCTGATTATCACTGCTTTTCCCCTCAGCACTTGTGTATGGTCAGAGCTGCTGATTCAGAGGGATCACCCTTGTAACACTTCAATAAACATTGAGCACTACAAGCAGTTATATAGAGTTGTTTCTTGTGCTGTTTGCTGAGAAAATTAGTTCCCTAATTGAGACAGTTACTTCTCTGTAACAGTTCTTTGTAACTATCTTGGCAGAGGTGTAAGTACTTTGTTCTAGTACCTCCACCTCATACTACACAGGACTATGCCAGCAAGGTATAAACATCAGCCTCTTTCAATTCAGACAGACAGCTTAGAACTAAATGTAAAAGTTATCATACTTATAAAAAATAATGTAGGTGATAAAAAGATCCTTCTCATCCAATGGAAGCTGAAAACAGAAGTTTGGCCACTGGAATTTTCATTTTAGCGTATGAGGTTTCGAGATGCATTCGCTTAGTTTGCATACCAGACAGTGTTGTTTCCCTTTCACAGATTCACAGAATCACAGAATATCAGGAGTTGGAAGGGACCTCAAAAGATCATCTAGTCCAACCCCTCTGTCTGAGCAGGATCACCTCGACTGCCCTTGTCCTTCCCATGAACAATCTTAGTACTCTAGACTTAAGGTACTTCTTTCAGACACAAAGCATAAAGGAACAGGCTTTACAGGTCATCCCCTTCCCTGCAAATGCACAGCCATCCACAGAGGAGTGAGGCCCAAAACATTAGCAGGAACATGAATGTATATGTCTGAGGAACAGCAGGAATGGAAGCATTAAACATCCAGTCAACCACTTCAGATAATTTCCTTTCAACCATTTACAGTAATTAGAACAAAGAAAATTATTATACACTATATAGGTGAGAGGCAAAATTTAAGAGAGGCAGGTCTAGTCTCAGACTTTATCAAGGTAGGGTTGTACGAAATTAGGTCTCTTCTCAGATGTGTTCCTCTAACAGGTTCAAGTGTTCCCCCAAGAGAGTCCATTAACTCCCGTAACAGCATCTTCAGTTTTTTCCGCTTCACTTATTAGAGTGCTTCCAGCCTGAGACTCATGAACCTGATTCCTTTTTCATCTCATATGATGGACATGATGAGTTAGCTGTGGGACAATGGTCCTAAGCTATAAGCCAAGACCATCTCAACAGGACAGAAATAAAAAACCAGAAATATTTCCTATCATTCATGAATTTACTGGATTAAACATACAGCTCTGAAACTGAGGAGAAGTTCAGAAGTCTTTCTTATCTTCTCCAGCTCTCAAGTCTGTGTGTAATCTACCTTGTCACTCTGTGATCTATTTTATACTTCCCAAAGGGAGACATTCCTGTTGAAAAAAACTAATCCTGGTCACCCTTTTCCCAGGATAGGTCCAAGATATTCATCTTAGAAAAAAGCAACAAAACAGTGTACCTAATAAACTGGCTGCTTAGGTGACATTCTTGAATTTGCCACATTTCTCAAGCATTCATCAGTGTGGTCTACCTCCTTTCCTGAGCTTGTTGCCCTTATCTCTACCACTCTTGCTGGTAGCCTTAATGTGCTGGGTACTAGATATAGCACACCTTTATCACACTCATATGCTGAAAAAATGTTTTAGTACTTGGCAGATTTTAAGGCAAGTCCCGAGAGCTGAGAAATTTAATATGGTGATATCCAGCTTTCATTAAGTCTCAAGAAAATGTCTCTGTGTTTGCTTAGTCTGGTGTTGTTCTCAACATATTAGTATGTACAGAAGAGTCTCTCTGGGAAGCCATCTGGTATGTTATAGCACAGTATGTACTATCTTTTCTTGTTGCCAAATACATGTATTCAATTAATGATAATCATCTGCTACTTCTATGCAGTGATACTATTATTTTTCTGGTCTCCTTTCCTGAGTAGTCTCAGCCAAGCTTTGCATAATCACCTTAGGAAACCTTGGTGCTGATAATTTGATTTTCTTCCCAGACAGCAGCGTACCGGTGGGGTCTGACACAACCCTTGCCTGTTGATGAGGAGGAAGTGGAAACACAATAGCATTGCTTTCTCTCACACATTCACAGCTGGGCTCTCAGACTCAGTCAGCAAGAAAAAATATTACATAGCCTGCAGAAATGTCATCAGGACTTGAGAGGTGCTGATCTAGGAGTAACAATTGCTCTAAGAACAGCTGTTGTCATCCATAGAGATTTAGATGTTTCACCAGAGAAACACTAGCTAGTCATGGAAAAACTTATTTCGGATGTGTTTGTGACCAGAGGTAGAAACAAATTATAAAGCAAAGGCACAGAAAAGCAAAATAGCATTCAGGACTGCACAAAGACTGAAACAATCCATCAATCATAATTATATTACCTACCAAATGAAAGAAATAAAAAAAAAGAGAGAAAAATTACTTTAAACACACTTTGTCAGTCACATTTTCTTTGATATCTTATATTAAAGGCATATTTTGACTCAAGTAGACCTACATTGGAAACTGAATCTAAATTTCTCGCTCCTCTGGCTGAGGTCAGGACAACATCAAGTGAAAACACAGGGACAGTTCAGCAGTGCCAGAGAACACTTTTGCATGGCAACATATTGGAAGCCTCAGACTATGACAACATCTATAGGAAAATGCAGACTTAAAAAAAAAAAAAAACAAACCACAAAACAACTAAAACCAAAACCCCAAACTTCCAAAACACAACCAAAAAAACCCCACAGAACCACAGCATATCTAAGTAAGCCGGATGGTGGTATGGTTCGGTCTGCACTGGTTCTGCCATACCCTCCCAGGCAATCCGTGCAAAATAGAGGAAAAAGGGGAAGAAAATGTCCTTTTTGAGACTGCAAGAGTGATGTCCTCCCTTCTGTGGTAGGTTTGAGGCAGTGTAGCACACAGCCCCTTTGTTGAGTTCTCCTTTCTCTCCTCATCATCTCTGGCACCAGCCTGACTGCTGTATCCCCATGTAACACTGCATCACTTTGTGAACACCACCAAGGCTTTGCCAAGCTGAAGACCTGTTAGCTGGTGTGGCACAGTGGCCTCTGTGGTGTCTGTGTGTATCCCTGCTCCGTGCTTCTGGGCTGGAGGGAAGCAGTGTGGAGGTGTCTGTGATGCTGGGCTGGCAGGGCTGACCTAACCAGAAGCAGTCTCTCTAGAGAGCAGATGGCTCCATCTTAGAAACCAAAAAGGTCTTGACTGTGCCCCATCCTGTCCTTACCAAACCCTTTGGGGTTGGCAAAGCTGGACGTAGCTCTTGGTGGTTACTACAGAAAGTCTTGCTCCAAAAATCTTTGAGTACAAAATTCTGTTTACTTGTCCCACCCTACTGAACATGGGCAGCTCAGAGAGAGATAAAGCAGAGAACTGGACTTCACTAAACCTTTTTGAACACTTTGAAGAACCTACATGAAGAGGAAAGAGTAGGAAGATGGTCCCATCTTTGCTGCAGACTGGGGAAAGGTAGCTGCTGATTCTACCATTAGATGGACCACAAAACCAGTCAATTTTATCAAATTCATGATACACATCCTAACATACAGGTGATATGGGTTACTTTGTGGTGATGTTTCAGTGTGGCCAAACCAAAAGCATATCTTAAAGCAGTAGCACATAAAACGTGCCATTACACAGACAAGAAAGCTGTTTCTTTCAAGTTATTACTAAACTTGGAAAAAAAAAAGGTATCTGTACAGATTTAAGCTGCTGTTCTCACTGTATAAAAACAGAACAGAGGAAAACTCAACTGAATATTTAATGCATATAGGTTACTGGACAAGTTTAGAAGCCAGATAGTACTGAGTCTTCCAGGAATCATCTCCCAGATCTGCCTGTGGCACCTTGGCCCCTCACTACTTGCAGGATACATGCTCATACAGTGTTTTCACAAACTTAATTTCTTAAAGTAACTCTTTACTCCCTCTTGTGGCTTTTTAGCGAAGTATGTTGTTTCTGCTTGGAGTCCAAGTGGATTTTATTTTTCACAGCATATATTTGAGGTTAAATAAATTGGACATAATATTGTGTCATGTGTTCTACTCATTAAATATGCTCCTTTCCAAAACACAGTATATCACAGATGCATTTCTGTCCAAATATATCTGCACATCTGTTTCATATTTCAATAATCATATAAAGTAACATGAAAAACATTTCAACATAAGTTTTACAGCAAGAAGAAATTAAAATTTGATTGTGTTTTTTAGAATAAAACATTATAAGAGTATATTAAGTGCCCTCTATAAATAATTTTGTGTGTGTGTGTGTGTATGTGGGAACAAAACCATCATTAAAATATTGAATTTTTAGTATAATCAAGTTTACAGTCAGCAAACACAATCTCTAGTCTGGACACACCAGGCACAAATTGTGTTGTTTTTCTCCCGGTGTGCACTGAGTATGGGTCTATATCCCGTGCATGCAGGAGAGAATAGGAATGAGCTGTGGCACTTGCACAACGAGGGAAGTGACAGAATTCATTATTCCTGTGGCACATCAGTCATCATGTTCCCTTACTGTTGGCTGTCACATCACACACATCTCCCACAGATGCAGAATACTGATGGGAAACACTATCTTTTTAACTTCTTTTTTTTGTTGTTGTTGTTTCCTTTTATTTCTTTCTGTTTACATAACACATTTCCAGTAGGCAAAATAAAAAAAAAATAAAAAAAAAAGCTGTATTTTTCATATATTCATTCAATTTAATTATGCTAATTGTTTTTCTATTTGTTGTTTGAAACCCTTTTCAATAAATTAGGGGCAGAGGTTTGTGGAGCATGTGGATGACAAATGATCCTCTGCAACTCCACATACACATACTAGTAATTGCAACAGATGTGCAAAAGTAAATCAACCCTCTTTCTCTGAAGACTACCCTAGGTTATACCTTTTCACAATTGTGACCACTAAGAATGTGTGTATTGGGAATTACTGCTCAGGCAGGGGATTTGGACTAGATGGTCCTTTGAGGTCCCTCCCAACTCCTGATGTTCTGAGATTCTGTGATTCTGTGATTCTGTGATTCTGTGATTCTGTGCAATTATTCTGGCTCGATACCATTTAAAAACTCTGATAACTGACCATTAGTCTAAGTTTTAGGTTATTTTGCTGGCAGTCTCCATGGATGGAGTTGTTACCTGTTTTCGCCTACTGTAAATCAGTTGTTTCAGATCACTTGGCTGAAGCTTAATGTTTTCCCTCTACGGATTTCTTCTCTGGTTCTTAATTTTGCAGTTAAATATATGTTGGGCATGGCCATATATATGATGACAAAACACCAGATATTTATTTTGTGCTTCAGATTCTTGAGTGTGATGTTTTTAAGAACAGAAAAAGGAGCATTTATTATAAAGTATTTGATACAGACTTGAATCAGTTTAAAAGGAGAGAAATATATGGTCTGGTTTTGGTTATTCAGAGTCTATTGATTTTCTCCTGCTTGAGATAAGAGCTCTGGAGAAAGGAGCAATCTCTGCTAAAAGCAATCTGGGCAATAGGCTTGGAATTCTGTATCACTTTCTTTCTGCTCTGCTGTAAAGATATTTCCTTGAATCCAGTTCTGAAAACCAGGTCAGATTACAAGGTTTTAGTTAATCAGCAGTGCAGTCTATAAAGCCTGGCTCCTGATGGAATATCCAGCCTGTGATGCTTCCAGGACCTGAGAGTGTTCATTTTGAGATAAACCAAGCTAAGTTCTGATTTTCTGCTGTGAACAATACACTAAGTAAATAAGAATCAAAGGTCTATTTACTTGTCCATATCTTGGTGATGACTATCTATGTGGGACAGAAAGCAGGGAATGAGATTAAGTAGTTGAGTGAATTTGCTTGGAACCTTAAAAAATGAACAACAACAACAACAACAACAACAAATCCTAACCCAAACAATCTAATTTCTCTTAAAATATTTCAGACTTTGAAGGGGAAAGTCATTTAGCATGGACTGGATTACATTTGTGTAGGCATGAAGACAGCATCTCTTTGTCTTCACAAAGTATGACTTGGCATTCACTTTCCAGACTGCTGGGAGTGGGGTTTTACAGTCATTTTATTTTGGAAGCTCACACCAGCTAACTGACTTTATCACAATAAATCATTTAACGCGGAGCTATCCTTTCAGAACTCCTTCGCTGACACATTTCTCAGCCCAGCACCACACATTTCAGAATAGTCACACCACCAGTGTGGCAGACTGTGGTATCCCTTGGGTTATTCTGTAGAATAGTGTGGGACAGATAAAGGCAGTTGTACATCAAGATGCTGAAATATTCAGGCAAGATTTTTCCTTAGGGAATTCCTAGATATACTTTTTTTGACAGGGCAGGTGCATAGCCACTGAGTTATTTATTAGACAGCACAAACATGAAGAACTACAGTCAAGACTTATCTTTAATTTGGAGTATTCTTTAGAAGCAGCAATTCCATTGGGAAGCAATGACTGCTCTGAATGGCTTTAGCTAAAGAAAATTAACAGTTAACACGTGTAGGAAACTTTACAATAATTCTGAAGGCAGAAACACAGGCTCAGTGAGAACTGAAGGCAAGGGACAAGACTTCAACTAGGATTAATGCAGAAAGGATGGAATGGAAATATCTTATACTCGCTTACATGTTTTGCATGAGTGAGAGCTACTTCAGGGAGTTAGGGTGAAAAGTTTCTAATTCCTTCTGCTCATTGCTATGTGTGGATATCTGTATAGGAACTGAAAAGTTTTTCATTGAATATAACAGTACAGCAACAGCTATTACAGCATAATGTGGAAAGGACTAAGCGGTGCAGTACATATGTGTAAAATTCCATACATATGTGGTAAATTGCAATGAGCACACTGTGACAAAAATATAAAAAGTTGCCTAAAGAGAAATATGATTGGTGTCTACAGCATATAAGAAAGGGTGAAGAGTGTGAATGCTCAGTCTGAGTTCTAATTTAAAGACTAGGATATTCCTGCTCTGGGGCAGGTTGAAGAAAACCAAAAGGTGAAGCTATGCAATATGCTGTTAAGCTGTACAACTTCCATAGGTTGTAAAAGAATACTAAACAGGATTAGGCAAGTTCATTAAGGCAGACCCTGGTGTACTGCAGCATGGTAACTGCATCAGAAAACTTTCATCTTGGAGAAGAGGAGGCTGAGTCGTGATCTCATTAATGCCTATAAATATGTAAAGGGTTAGTGTCAGGAGGATGGAGCCAGGCCCTTCTCAGTGATGGCCAGTGATAGGACAAGGGGAAATGGGTCCAAGATGGAACATAGAAAGTTCCATGTGAATATAAGGAGGAACATTTTCACTGTGAGGGTGACAGAGCACTGGAACAGGCTGCCCAGAGAGGTTGTGGAGTCTTCTTCTCTGGGGACATTCAAGACCAATCTGACACATTCCTGTGTGACCTAATCTAGGTGATCCTGCTTGGGCAGAGGGGTTGGACTAGATGATCTTTTGAGGTCCCTTCCAACTTCCAACATCCTGTGAGTCTGTGGCAGGCATGTCTAGTGAAGGGCCACCAAGCTGGATGTGGGTCTTGAGCTGGATTGTGGGTCTGCAAGGAGAGACTGAGACAGTTTCATTTGTTCAGCCTGGAGAAGAGAAAGCTAAGTAGGGGCTATACATCCTGCATTCATACACCAGCTGGGAAGTTACAGTGCATAAAGAACCAAAAGATAAAGCTGTGGACTGCCAGAGGATAGGGAGCAACAGGTACAGACTGCAGCAAGTCTCAGCTAGTGGAAAGGGAAAATATTTCACAGCAAGGATAGTCAAACTGCCACAGGCTGCTAGGAGAGGCTGTGTAGTCTCCTAGTTTTGGAAATACTCAAAAAACAAAACACCTGGAGAAGGCCTTGAGAGGTTCAGTATAGCGTTAGCCTTGATTTAATCCCATAATGCTGTGAAAGGGAAATCCACTGGAGCTGCTAAACATTAAGATGATCACTTCTGACTCTGGAGAGCCCTGAGATACAGATCACTGGAGGCTGTGTGCTTCAGGGAAACGTCACCCGTCCTACCTCTACTGTCTGGTTGTCCCTAGGCATCCCTTTACTTGCCATGGACAGAAACAGGTTGTTGGGCTGGGCACACCTCTCATCTCATTCTTCATGTCACTGTTAAGATGTCCATGGAGATTTTTTGGGGTTCCCATCATGGAAATAATGCTGTCATCAGTAGTGTGTTCATTGTATCCATGTCATATTTGCACTGTGTTTTTATAAGGCAACCTGCTGGATTCAAATGCTGAACTAAGATGGCAAATGCTACAACTTCTGGGTAGATTTTCTTCATTTCTTATTGCGTATGTTTGGGATGCTGGGAAAATTAACATTTACTGAATGGGAGAAAAAAAAAAAGAAAGCAGGAAGGCTGGACTTGCAAATTAGAGGAAATGGGACAAGAATTACAGAGACAAATCTGAAATCTTTCCTTTTGTGCCATGCAAATAAGGACTAGAGAAATTTTGAGAACTATAGAATGCCATGAAGAAATAAAACAGATCTACAAGCAAATATTGACTGAGGAGGATTGGCTTCTCTCTTCACATTACTAGTCTTTGACTGAGAGCACCAGTTCTTACTTTCTCTTCATAGTCATCTGAACACACAGCAAAGTTAATTTCAGGCTAGGATGGGTGCTATAGATTTAGATGGTATTTTTAGTTTTGTTATTCTGTTTTAAATCTCCTCCCTCATATACTCATGCACATGTAGCCTTTACTATTGAATAGGACTTACTGTAAGGCTCAAAACCTGCAAATTTTGTGCCCCCTTCATCTCTTGCTGCAGTATAACAAATATAAGAAAAATAAAGAACTACCATTGCATACACCAGTGATTACAGCTAGAAAAGATCTTTCAATCTGCTAACACTGACCCTGGGCACTCACAGACATTCTTTTTCTTTTTTTTTTTTTGTTTTGTTTTTGTTTTTCCCACTGTTACAGCTATGTTTGGCAAAGAACACATAATAACAAGCCTATTATAGTTACTCCACATGTATTATTTCAAAACATTGGCTCTCATGTGTAAAATAAATATGCTGCAAATGCTTCCTAATCAAGTCTCTTTATTTAAGTTTGGTTGACAAGAAGAAAACTACATGCTGTACCAAATCCTGTGAGAAGCTTGATTCATCCTCATGGTTAATTATTTTAATCCTATTTTCTCAATGACATGATGGGCACTCTGCTTCTACTGGTATTTATTTAAATAAAGGTCGCATTATTTTTTTTAAATCAACCCCTTCAAGCATAATAATTGTTTTTAATAATAAAGAAAAAACAGAAAAATAAAGAAAAACTTTCATTTTACCACAGGGTCCAATTGATTCTGAACTTGTTTATGTTATCCTCACAAAGATACTTTTAGACTACTACTTATACTATAATATTTTAAAACAAGAAAGAGGACACAAACCACCACAATTAACATGTTTCCTTTCCATCCTGTGCTTATATTGTATGAGTATAATATATTCAAATCAATGACACCGAGAAAACTGGAAGTAAGCAAAAAAAGATAAAAAACCCGAGAGCTTTGATGTGAGAGGCCACAGTTACTTGAATTTCCTTCTTAGATCTTGGCCCAATTGATGTATTTGGATGGAAAGGTTTTTTATTCAATCTCTAAAGTCTTCAGGTGAAATGCACTGCTTTAAAAATCCTCAGATGCGTGCTTAGCAGTATTTTTTAATGCTGCTCGTCCCCATAGTACATTTTGTACTCTTGTGTGGATTTTGTTTTGGTCAATCCTTTTAATTTTGTGAAAGGCTGACAATTTGTGGAAAGATGTGGGTGAAGGAAAGTAACAGCTGTTTTGTTCCAAATAAGTTTTATTGAAAAAGAACTAATTTTGGCATCTGTTTTTGAACCATTCCAGTTCCAACAGACCCATCCCTTATTTGAACTGATGTAGCTTTTTCAGCTTTGGAATATATGTACTTTGTACTCACATGTAAGTTTCAAAATATTGAGCCAACTAAATACTGAACAGAATAGTCTTACCCATGAATTGTCCATACTTCTGCTGGCCACAGCCAGAAACCTGAGGACTGTGCAGAGATTTGCCAATGGAAATTTATGAGGAAGAGCTAGTTTGGGAATAAAACTTGCTCTGAGATGCCTTGTAGCTGCATTTGCTTTGTATGACATCTTATTTTCTGGTTCCATTGTTGGTCCTTTCAAGTAAAATGAAAGAGTAGATGACAGCAGGAAAATCCCTGAAACTGTTTGCTCTTTTTGTTTTGTTTTGTTATCAGGTTCTAGACAGTGTTGATGCAACAGTTGGAGTTTTTTGCTAAGAGCAGAGAGATTAACAAATCTAGTACACGTGCACAGAAAAACTGTCTGCACTAGTTATGAAGAAAGAGTGAAGGGTGTTTTCTTTGTATCATGCTTATTCCATTACTTTTTAAATATCTCAAAAGCCCCTATGAGTGAGAGCATGGCAGTTGGTGTAAATAGTATTTTGACAGGAAGGCCGAGTTCTCTGGACTTTAAAGCTTGATATTCATAGCAAGACTGTCATTGTCTGAGAGGTTCAAATTGAATGTTTTTGATATCCTTGGATTCACTAACCAGCTTCCTACTAGGAAACTATGGTTCTTCACCGTATCTTCACTTTATAACCTGAAACAATCACAGCTATGTATAAAATATCATCCTTTCAGCTAACATCACCACAGGACTTCTTGGATGATATTTGCCAGTTTTGTTTTCATGGCTTTACTCAGAATTGGCATGCAATCACTAAAACTTTCATTTA
Source organism: Heliornis fulica (assembly GCA_013399135.1). Taxonomy (NCBI): domain Eukaryota; kingdom Metazoa; phylum Chordata; class Aves; order Gruiformes; family Heliornithidae; genus Heliornis; species Heliornis fulica. Next base: position 61,397 of record VXBZ01001077.1, on the reverse strand, counting down.
TGTTTCTCATTTTTACAGAGCTACTCTAATCGTACAATTTACAAGTCATTTGTCCAACATTATAAATTTGTCATGAAAGCTTTAGCTAAGTTTGATGTGACTGACGGTCCATGAAATTTTGGAAGGTTTTGTGGATATTTTATTAATGCAGACAAATGTTAACCATATGCTGGCCTGCTTAAATGCCCTGTGGTGACACTACTCAAATGTGATTGAGATTGATTGTATCTTGCCAGCAGAGTTATATCAGCAGGAAATTATTATTATATCCTCCCTCCTAACTTCATTACTTCCATTTCCACCCCAAACTGAACTAGCTGTAATAGCTTTTATACACAAGAATAGAAAAGTATGTTATTTCTTCTTGGAAAGGCTTTCCCGTCTAAATTTATTCTTATTAAACACCTTATATTTTAATTCTCATACTTTATGAATTCTCATGCTTAGAAAAAACCCTATTATACTTATTCATAAGAAATGATTCCTTATTATATGTGTTAGCATCCTTCAAATATTTTTTTTTTCTGAAGAAAAACTTGAGATATTGTTCTCAACCTAGTAAGTTTGTCTATGCCCTGGTATTTCAGAAATGTTATACCTGATGTCAATACACAGCATTATTTGCCCTATTTTTCAATGACCCTAACTCACTCCCATCTTGTATTTTCTAAAGTACATTAAACTCAGAAAGCTTTCAATGACAATAGTGTTGCTTTATTTTGAAACACTTATCTAGTTACATTCAAATCTATAGATTGTTTTTTGAGATTTGGAGGGAAAGTTGTTACTGTCACAGGCTGAAGATCACCGTAATACTGGAATATTTTTTTGTTCTGTGTTGCTTCTTTTGAAATCAGTATAAAGAACTTTAAGATTGTTATGCTGTGAGTCCTCTAGAAATAGAGTTAAAGCTGGCTGCTTTACATATATTGGTGGATAACATCCATCACAGCAAGCTGCTCGTACTATCAGTACAGAGATGATAAAGAGGTGTTAGAAGTGAGTAGTTTTGTTTCTCATCTCTGTGTCACGAAACTAATTTGCTTTAAAACATGTTGAAATGTTAACATTAAAACCATGCTTTAGTAAAGCACGGCTGATGTCTAGGAAGATCTTAGCCATTCAGGAAGGTTAATATCTATTGACTTCAGTGAGACCTAAGCATGTAAGTATGTTCTTGCTGGGTAGGAAAACTGCCCTGGTTAAGGGCTTACCCGGCAGCTTTGTTATGTATGGGAGTTATGTATACATATGAAGGACTGCTGAATCATGGCCAATTTATGTTTTCATTCCATTTGAGGTTTTAGTTTTCATTTAGACTTTGTATAGTCATCTGAGCAATACTGGGACATCAGGCAGCTGAGCACAGAAGTATGAGAAACTGTTGGATGTGTTTATGAAATTAAGGCAGTGAGTTCATGCACTCCTCTGTAGGAAGGAAGGTAACATTAACATAATCCTTTCTCCCTCACATTTTTCAGAATAAATAAAGCAAGCTAGCAGATAAAAATATAAACTGACAAACATAGTGAACATATTGTGTTAAAATTAAAATATACTATCAGGACACAGATTTTTAGTATGTTTTGAAGTAATGCTTGTGTACTTTGAGCTTGGAGATATTTTGGACAGATATAAAATTTTGCATTGGCTTGTTTAAGAGCTAGGTATAACTGCCATTTGCAACACTTTCTGTCTTGTTCTTTCTACATAACCAGGACATCTAAGTCTATAAATATTTCTTCTTATGTAAACTATCCTTTCTATAAACTTCTTGGCTCTGGAGTATTTATATAATCCAGTCAGTTTCCTAATATGGTCAACTTTCAGTTATGCCAGTTACATCACATTTCCTTATTATACCCATACGTCTTCAATGCTGTGTCATACGATCCCGGTGATTTGTGTGGAAAAAGCTGATAGCTCTCTTTCAGTTTATTTCCACTTCCAGTTTCATCTTTCCATCTTTCAACTTCACTTTGAGCATTTGAAGCTTTTACTACCAACGCTTCCTTCTGATTTTTTAATACAGACAAGTTTATATCTTTGTTCACCTCTGTCATTGTATTAAAAGAACGTTTCCATTTGCTTTACAAACAGGTCTGGCATGCTTCACTGTGTCCTACTCAGCATGGTTCCTGTGGCTACACTCTGCTGCTTTTGCCAAAGTTTCTGCCCAAAAATAATGTTGATGTCATTCTAGTGCAGCCATAGACACTTTTCAGCCTTGATGCTCTGCTACAAAATTGACAGTCTACCCAATGCATGAATATGCACACCACACTGCACTTCTCACTATGTAGTAAAGATGTTTTGAGGACCCTGAAATGTTTCTTGGCCATTTTCCTACTCTGACACAGAGCACACTTGTAACCCTCATGTAAGATTACAGTATACACATCTGTAAGGAGAAATAAACCCATGTGACTCTGCATAGTATTGCATTTCTCAGTGTGGATGTTTAGAGAGACATGGAGGTCTGAAGTATCAGTCTTGACATGGAAACAATCTACTCAAAGATATTTTAATTTTTTTAGCAGTAAAAGCAAAATAGTGGGATTGCATGACCTAAGGATATGAATTCCAAAAATTAGGTAGAATTCCACCAAGTTGCACAATACAGATTTTACACTACTCACATCAGCTGTCTTTTAAGCAGGTGATTACCCATGATATGCCAGGAGAAAAAGTCTCCTTTAGACAGATGTAAAAATTAGGAATGTAAAAAAATAATAAATTATGTTTTTAAAATTAATGCTGCCCTAGGAGTCCAAATATCAAAATCAAAACTGTCAGAAAAAATTATAAAAACTGAATGTCATCTGGAAGATTATGGAAAGGAAAATGGCCACTATTTTAAAAGAAAAATCCATACATAGTGAACAAAACCTGCATGTAAATGTGCAATTCTCTACCACCTAGAGCTAGGTAAAATTTAGAAATGAGACTTGTGGCAGCTTTTCTTCACATAATCATGAGTTTTATTGTGTACAAGGTAACCTGTGAGCTCAGACACAGCTGGACTGACTTGGGTTGCAAAATCTGTCTTCTGGAAATGCTGCAGGCTGATGAAATGGAAGGCAGCAATTCTCCACTGCAGTGGGACAATTCTAAAATAACAGGAATTAGAAGTTAGTAGTGTCCAGAACCTTCCTTATCTGTACAAAGTAGGGGTATGAGAACCCTGTGTTGTTGAAAATTCATGTGTGTTGAGTCTTTTCCATCATGAGGAAAGAATTTTGCTTTCCTTCTTTTATTCAGTGTCACAGTGGTTCCTAGAAAATTTAACTACCAAATTATTAACTACCTTGAATTAAACCAGATTAATTTATATAACATAATATAGAATTTGGCTCCTCAGTGTTACATATTTTTCTGTAAATGGTACATAAATAATATGGGTGTAAATTTTCTTTCATAATACTCTGAACCCCCTAGTTTATTCAAGAAGACATCTCTTGATCGATTTCATTCACACAACAGTATATTCACAGTGCTCTGTTGAATTTATTGAGAAAAAAGTGACATATTAAAACTTGTTGCCATGGAAGTAAGCTGCAAAAATCTGAGACTAGTACTAAAATTTCACTTATGATGTAAAATATTATTGAACAAGAGCATCTAAATATGGACCAAAGTAAATAGACATTAATGGAATATGTCTAAACTAAAAACTACATAAAGGCAAAATGACCAAGGGGAATATTACATTTAGTCTTTTATTTGTTTACTTTGAAGAGGAAACTTTGTTATGGTTTGTGTAGAGTGGTATGGAACACATCTGGAGGAAAAGAAATATAACAGGGAAAATTGTTTTCTCTGTGTGTTTGAGGAATTTGGAACACCAAAGTGTCAGAAAGGAAGCACTGAAGTCACCACATCATAACTCACCCCGCCCCTCTCAGTGCACAGCAACGTTGCTGTCAACAGTGGAAAATGGAAGTTAGCTTGCATGCTGAAGAAAGCTTTATTTTCTGATAACTGTGCAGTCAATTTGGTGTGTCAGCACCACAGATTTTTCCCTTTTTTTTCCAGTCACTGGCAGATATGTAACACAAACAAACAAAAGTATGGAAATAACATTCACTGAATGATATTGTACCCTTGAAATCCTGTGTTGTGGCACAGCCTCTATGCGGTTAATGAGATCAGATTTATCCATGTTAACATTTGTACTGTTGCTCTTTAGGACTGCTTTTAGAAATTTACTTTAGAATGTGTGCTTTGTCCTTAGAGCTTAGCATGGCTTTGTGTTAAGTGTGGAAGATTACTCTGGGAATGGTAGAGAATGATTTGATCACAGCCTTAATGGAAGCACACATATTGATGAGTTGACCCCTTTGGAAGATAACTGTCATAAGAAGACCAAAATAACGTTTCATACAATCTTTTAATTGTGTGATCCACAAATAGATATGTTTGTACTATTTTTTTATATTTTATAGGTAGGTTTCACACAGAGTGATGACTATAGGCTATGAAGATATAATGCGGCTCTTTGAAATGAGTGTTTCCAAAAGGGAGAGGCTTGACAAGTATCATATGACTTGCCTACAGATATCATGTTTAACATTGGAAATGTATATTCAAATAGATTGATTACTTTAAGTTTTGCAGAAAAGGTATTGACTTCTGCTCAGTCTTTGTTTCATGTTTTTTTTTCAGCATCTGGCTCATTGCATCTCTACAAAAGCTGCTCAGCTTACCATTTTAGCCCTGCTTCAGATACCTGCTCCTGCTTCTAAGTCCAGTTTTTCTACATCTTAAGCTACAACTACCTAGGTAGAAAATTTTCATCCACTAAAATCCTTATATTGCTATTGCTGTCAAAAACCCAAAGCCTTTCTTTGCACTTCTGTGCACTTTCTTTGTACTTAACAATGGTGGAAGCAAGCACTGAATGGTGTTTGCTCTTAAACAAATGGAGTTTCAGTTGTATTTTGTCTTTGTTGTCTAATGAATCATTTTTTAAATCATGACAGACCTTGGGAAGATACTGTCGGCAAGAGTCAAAGAAGATGCATATTTCCGAAATGTGATTTTAACCAAATGAGGAACCCACATTAAAATTTGTTATCCAAAACAATCGTTCAGTCTTTACCTTGAGATTCAGCCCCAAACTGGCTGAATTGTGAAAATACAAGCTATAAATCTGTAACAGTTATAAAATACCTTTTATTATTACTGATATCTTGGTTTCTTGGACTCTAAAAAAGGTAGCTTTTTTCCTAGGACATGAATGTAGCTGTGTACCATAGCCAAGATGATGAACACAGCCCAGGTCATAGCAATTCTGGCCCTGTGATGCAGAAAATCTTTAGAAAGTTTTCTGTCAGGGATTAAGATATTTACATGTTTTTAAACATCCTTTGGCTGATCATTACTTGGAACTTTACTTAAATGATGTATTAAAAAAAACCACAAAACCCAAACAAACTTATTCACTGTGATCTAGCCTTTCCTTTTTCTTGGATAATTTTT
>VXBZ01001077.1:0-55540 GCA_013399135.1 Heliornis fulica | reverse complement strand
GATCTACACTAGATGATCCTGCTCAGGCAGGGGGGTTGGACTTAGTGATCTTTTGAGGTCTCTTCCAGCTCCTAATATTCTGTGATTCTGTGATTCTGTGATTGTCATATAGGTTTCTACTTCTTTTATTGATCATTTCTTCTACTTCTACTCTGAATCATTTAAAATGTAGTTGTTTTTTTGAACATGATACAGTACTAAATACAGAAGTGAAATACTTAAATGTTATGCTATCAGTATTGTTTAAGAATAGCGCTGGGATCTGATGCTATGCTAATTTTAATGAAGGATACACCAATGCTTTTTTTAACACTTTTTTTTTTTTTACTTCAAATAAAGAAACCTAAAGTCAAATATCTCAAATAGAGACATATATGCACATTATAGCAGGGGCTAAAAAGTGTCATTACTTTACTTTATCTGCTTTTTAAATTATTTTTAACTGCACTAAGTAGTTTTCCACAAATAATATTTGTAGAGTACATTACAATAAGGATGATGGAAAAACAGCTGCAAATTGAAGAATCCAACTGGTTTTGGCATTCCAGGGGCACTTTCCCATTTATGTGCAGCACTCCAAAACCAGAACCTTTGGCAGATCTTTCTGTGGTTCAAAATTCAATTACAGTTCCATCAGCAATAGTAGGGGCGCTAATGGAAAGATTTTGAAGATATTTGTAAGAGAGATTTTACTCACTCCTCAGAAGCAGAGACATTATTGTCATGTCTGACAGATTAATTTAGGGCCAGAATTTCCAATCTGTGTTTGTGGCTGGATAATTTTGTTGAGTTAAAATATGTCCAAAGCATAAAATCTCACCAGCCAAAACCCAGCTGAAAATTTAGGAATTAGGTTGCTTTCTTTCACTGTTTTTTAAGGGATCTTCCATTATCATGTGGTGGTTTGAGGTGACTCCGTATCATTATACCACAAGTAGTATTCTTAAAGAAAAAATAATTTTTTTTTTACCTTACTATTCGGTCTGTTTTGGTCTCAGTTCAAGAAAACATTTAAACATAATTTAAATCCAGGCTGGGCAATGATCCTTAAATAGGATATCAGTCTTTAAATATATGGTTTTAACTCTAATACTTTCACCAATTAATCCTGCTGATCTGTGACACCAGGGTGCTGCTTTACACATGCAAGTCTCTTGGAAGTTTTGAAAAGGAACTGCTGAAGGCAAAGAAAAGGCTTGTGGTTCATTTTACACAGTTGAATGTTATGATAATGTTATGATAATGCATATTGTTCTTTTTCTGGTGATGCCTTTGGAAACATCATGGCTTACAAAGATATGCTGGAAAAACAAAATTGACTGATTCCCTCTCCTATGGTCTACTATGAGCAGGAATTTTTTCAGTAAGTTTCTATGTCCTTGGTTATACAAAGGTTTGAACTAGAAGTTCCTCATAATCCCCACCAGTGTTAGAGTATACAATTCTACGTATTGAAATATAGAAAGAGCACAAAAATTAAACAGACTAATTTTCTTTAATGACATAAAATATATTTCTACTTTTTGATTACAGATTTTGTTTCTAACTAAGTTGTAGTAGATGCATGGGATGTGAGGATGAATATAGGGGAAAAAAGGACTTCTAACTATGTACTCTGAAATATGAAAAGTAGAATCTTTTGTGCAGTCTAGGATTAATGTATGTAATGTGGATAAAACTAGGTACACTTAATTTAGCTGTAAAATATTGGTTTTTTATTAAATTAATCTGCTTACCAATTACTGTAAAACTTCATTCTATTATTCCTTTTGAAGAAGTACAAATACAACAATTATCTTCTTGGTTATTTAAATACACCCAGACAATTAAATGAGTTTCCCTTAAATGAGTACATGCATTTTACTTTTTAGCCAAGAAACTCTTTCAGTGTCTCTTCTACTATCTCCTGTCTCCAAGCTATTATTAGTGTCATACAACTATGTCTATAGAAGTTAAAGAATCAGTATTTTACTTAATTAGCTTGCTTTACACAGCCAGCAACCCTTGATATTTGTATTCCCAGCCAGCTATATTTCAAAATCAGTCTGCTATTCTGTGAGCCAGAGCTTTAAAATATACATGCTGTTGCTGAAGGTTGTCTAGATTGAAATGCAAAATTGGTACTGGAAAAAAAAAAAAGAAAAAACCTTATATGAAGTGATTGAATCATTGAATCATTATATCCTCAAATGTGTTTCCTGTTCAAATCTATAACTTATCTGGGTTCTAGTCATTCCTTATATTATTACTTCTGTCACAGTGTGAATTGTTACATCTCTTATTCTGCTGGCATCTGAAGACATATTTAACAGGCATTAGTCTGCTTACTTGAAGATATATTAGAGACCAGGGTCTTTGGGGAAAGTTCTCAGTAGGTACAATTCCCTTTGTTGAATACTGTTTTTTAAACCAGATCTGTTGATGACATTTTTTTCCTACAGTCACACTCATAGGAATCAGGAGAAATCTTTAGGTCAAAAGAGTTACATCAATGTACAAATCACATAACTAAGAACATCTGTCCCTCCGTGTTCTTTGACAGGCCAGCCTCAGCACTTTTGAGACCATGTGGTGGTTCACAGTGATGTAGCTGTAGTGTTGGTCAGTTTTCATGTTGTGTGTATGCACAAGAGCATTGCATCCTTCTCCCTCATACTGCTCTCATCGAGGTATTTTGAGAACAAAGAGCTGTGGAAAGATAACAAAGGAGGTGTTTTGGTTGATAATATCCTGTCTTCCTCAAATTCCCCTTTAGGGAAAAGATATTAGGTAGGCCACATATATTTTCAGATCAGCTTCAGTGACCATTGGAACATCAAATACATCGTTTCATGTGTATTAGGCAACAATGCTGCCCTCCTTTTATAAAACCTAAAATTTCTGATATGTTGTTGATGTGGCAAAGTCTACAGTTGGTCTTTTTCTTGATTTCTGTGGGATATGGGACACACAAAAAATATGCAAGTTTACCATAAGCTAACCATTTCGCATCCTTTCCCTCCCCAATCCATACTAAATCTATTATAATTCAATATTAGAAACCTCCCCCCACCTCCCCACCACCCAAGCATTTAATCCATGGTTTTAATGAGGAAATACTGAGATTACTGGGATTAAATACTTATTTCTAGGAGTAACTATTACACTTGCATATATTTCTGACAATAAAGTCTCCCTCTAAGAAGCAGCAATAGATTGTTTCAAGTGTTATTATTTCAGTTCAGTATCCCTATTTTTACATAAAGATATTTAAATGCCTACAAGTCAGTGTGATCTTCACTATATAGACAACATAAACCCCTTCATAGAAAAAAAGACTGAATGCCTCTATTTCTGCTTCTGATTCTTTATGAATACTAATGCTCACAACTGCAGATTAAATTAATCTCAGCTGTCTCAGTCACACTTGGTAAATGAATCATAAAATAGCTTCATCTTGATATGGTAAGTTGTCCTTGACAGCAAATTAAAATCTTAATAAGTGCCCTGTTCAGAAAACACACACATACACATATTCTTCATTCCTAGAAATCATGGTCAGAATGCAGATTCATTGTTTTTTGTTTAAAGAAAGCTGAACATAATTATGTGTTATTACTTCAAGGCCCTGCTATGGTATACTAGAAATTTTCAACTTTAAAGGAAAATATTTCTTGCACTGACTGAGCATTTTTATAGGGAAAACCTCAATACATTATTGAAAGAAAAATTCAAAGGAAAAGAAACACAACAAGTTAATCTTTAGCTAGGATTTAAACTAATTATTTTTTTCTCTAATGTACAGTTAGTTTTTCATTGGTTTTTGTACTTTTATTTCTAAAGAGAAGTTGAGATCACCTTGAACTAAACCTGTGAAGACAAAGGCGATGCTTTGCATGTTACTGGCAAACAGGGAGGACAGTTCTTTGCTATCCAAATATAGTTCTCTCATGTTTGTGTAATAGCAGGGAGAAAGGAAGAATTAAAAAAAAAAAAAAAGAAATCTTTCATTGGTTTTGGAAAGGTGGATAAATGAACATCCAAAACCGTGTATAATGTCAGACAGAGCAGTTGTATTTGCTTCCATGAGTTACCTGTATTTAGGTCTGAGTTCCACATGGTGGACCAGGTTATTTAAGTTTAGAAGTCATAAAAGACATCTTTTTCTCTCACAACAATAACAAAGTGCAATATATATAACTAGTCTTCCAGTAAAATTAAATTAAAATTAATTCTATTTATGAATATTTTTAATATTGTAAACGTTGATTTTCATAGCTGTAACGATAATTTCTATATTTTCCTTATTCTTTACAAGGACAATGTACAGTTCAAAATAAGCTAGACTCTTTTTTGTAAGAATGTTGCTGTGTGTTTATGGTATCAGGTGTTTGAGCAGCCTTCTATTTTTGCAGAACTCTTTTTATCTGTCCAGATATATGCACTGTATTTCAACAGCTAATTTAGAGCTTTTAGACTGCCTAGTGCTATTGTTCATACAGCACGATATACCGAGTCTTTAATTATGCAGTGGAAGTCTTCAGATACAATAGTGCTTATGAATTTCTAACAAAAAGTAATTACAGCACATGTGCAGATTATACTTTTATATACGAAATAATCCTAGACTTTTAAATTCATTTTGTCAAACAACTAGCTCACATTCTGGACTAATGATCTGTAAAACTTCATTTGTAGTGTAAAATAACCCCAGAGATGAGATATTTAAAAATCTTTGTAGAAGAGGTACTGGCATATATTTCTATCACAGTATATGCACTTTATAATAGACCAGTGACAGTCCTTTTCCATGACAGAGCAGTAGGTGAACAACTACAGCAACTGAACAGACAAGGGCAACCAAAGAAAAATTATATATCATGGAATATCCATTATTGTCCAGACTCAGCACAGTGTTGCCACATTTAAAGAAATCAGTAATGAAAAATAACAAGATTTTGTGAAAATAAATGAAAATGACAACTGTTTTTTATACTCATCTGAAGTTTGGGCAACCATTAATTCTTAGAAGATATAAACCATATAGCTACAGTTATGTGAAGTTCACATAACTGTAGCTATATGGTTTATAACTTCTTTTCATAACTTCTTATAACTTCTTTTCATAAGGCTTTCCTGATCCACTACAAGAAAGGTGATCTTCTGCTCTTGGGCAGCTATACTTCTGTAACCTCAATGCTGAGAAAACTTTCACAATACCAGCAGGAATCTCTTTTTAGATTTCTGGTCATTCCTTTTAAACTTTGGATTCCATTGTTTGAGCTTTCTTCTTTTATACTCATCAGAAGAAAAAAGAATGCATATTTACGGATTAATTAATTTAGCAAATTTTATACAACTTCTTTAAAATGCCATGAACTGTGTCCTACACTCCACTGTTTGTATGAACTACATCTCTATTCACTGTGGGAGCAAGCTACTTTATAGACTTATCTGGTCAGTCTGATCAGTCATATTTTAATATCCGTTTGCCTTGTAGACTCTAATGTGCATGTATTCACAAAAAGATATAATAGCACAAAAGCTAATTCTTCTGAGTTATATTTTTATGACTTGACTGTGGGACACAGATTTCCCTTCCTAAATGCACACATCAACAAACACTGTTAGGCTTCTGAAGCAAATAAGGTTGAGTTTTTAGAGGGAGTGGTTTTGTACAGCTTGTCAACCCTCTGAAGGCATGTGGCACAGCAGCAAAGCACATGTCATAGAATCAGAACCATAGAATGATTAGGGCTGTAAATGACCTTAACAATCATCAAGTTCTAACCTCCTGCCATGGGCAGGGACACCTCTCATTAGACCAGGCTGCTCAAGTCCCATCCAACCCAGCCTTGAATACCTCCAGGGATGGGGCGGCCGTCACTTACCTGGGCAACCTGTTCCAGTGCCTCACCACCCTCATAGCAAAGAACATCTTTCTAACGTCCAATCTAAATCTACCCCCTTCCAGTTTTAAACTCTTCCCCCTCATCCTATCACTACATGGCCCTCCCCAGCTTTCTTGTAGGCCCCTTCAAGTAGTGGCAGGCTGCTATATGGTGTCCTTGGAGTCGCCTTTTCTCTAGGATGAAGTGCCTCAACTCTCTCAGCCTGTCTTCATAGGAGAGATGCTCCAGCTCTCTAATAATTTTTGTGGTCATCCTCTGGACCCATTCTGCCAGTTCCATGTCCTTATTCAGTGAACTCAGGAACTGGACACAGTATTCCAATATTCTCACAAGAGAGGAGTAGAGGGGGAGAATCACTTGACCTGTTGGCTATCCTTCTTTTGATGCAGCCCAGGATATGGTTGGCCTTATGGGCCACAAGTGTACATTGTCATCTCATGTCAAGCTTCCCATACACCAGCACTTCCAAGTCCTCTGCAGGGCTGCACTCTCTCACATCATCTCCCAGTCTGTAACAATGACAAGGATTGCCCTAACATGCAAGACCTTGCACCTGGCCTTGTTGAACTCATAAGGTTCAAATGATACCACTTCTCTATCTTGGCCAGGTCCCTTTGGATGACACCTCATCCTTCTGGAGTGTCAACTGCACCACTCAGCTTGATGTCACCTGCAAACTTGCTGAGGGGGCACTCAACCTCACTGTCAGTGTCACGGATGAAGATGTTAGTAAGTATTGGGTCTGCAGTCAGGATACACAGGCAGTTCTTACTATATGTCAGAGACTGAAAATTGTTGGTCTAACATGAGCTGTTAATCTACAATCTAAGATTTATCAAATTCTAGATGTAAAAATAACGAAAGCTTAGAATCAGATGCTGTTTCTGTGAACTTCATTCAAGTCTGGACAAGGCTGTTTCTTTTTAAGCTTTTTTTTTGGTAGCATCATTGGCTTATTACTTGTCTTACTTCCCTCTTAAATTCTGTCTGTCTCCTCAAGACAGGCAAATCTTTTAGCCTGATGCCATAAGTCAAGAATTACTTATGTGGGACAGTGTCTGTCAAGAAAACATAAATCCTTTCTTCACTATCAGGAAGAAAAAGTATATTATCATCAAATTTTTTGGTTTTGAAGTGTTCAAGGCATGTGCACTTCACAGTCCTGCATAATAGGTCTCTCTTTAGTGAGAACACTGTGGAAATAAAATAGGCAGATATTTTTAAAGGAGTTTTAAAATGTTATTCTTTCTTTCGATGGGACTACCCCCAGCATGCAATACAGGTACATATTTGTATGTCTCTCTAAACTGATGGAAAGTTTGCAAATACAGATCTCCTGTTGTAGAGTTCTTTCTACATGAGCTGTGACTGTAATAGGCAGTATCTTGTGTATACGGAAGAAAATGCTCCTTTTGAATTTAGTCAGCAATCATCACCTATATCTGCAAACATTTCTACAGTTGGAAATCTGATCTTGATGGAAATTGCTGGCAGACTTGATGTATTTTATTGCTAACCTGCTGTCTGCTTTCCCCTGGCAAGAAATCTTGAGATCAGTAACTGACAGTTATCCATTGCCTCTGCTGACTAATATTTCCTGAGCTCTGTTCTGCAGCCTGCTCCCTATGATTAAGTGACCACATATAACCATACTTGTTAATGAGCTCATAGTATTTTCCTTAGTCAGTTAGCTAAACAAATACTCTGTATCTTTGAAGGCAAGGATACACTTTATTGCTTCCACATATGGCTCTAAAAGGATGTGATACAGTGGAACACAATGTGCCTAAGCCAACGGGAAACTTAAAAAAAGAAACATGTACAAAGGCTCTAACAAATTTGTTTTTCTTCCCACTGAGTTTCTTGCATTATTCACTCCAGAAAAACAGGCCAGCAATTTAAACACTGAAGGAGGCCAGCGGGTGGGGGAAATATATATATCAGAAGAAAATTTCATGATATAAACCACTAAGATTGTACAGAACATGCAATTGACCCAATTGTTTGGGATATGTTTACACTTTTAGGGAGAAGACTGAGTACTTTGAAGTTTAGGCAGTGAGGCAGGAAAGCCCCATGTTTGTAAACATTGCTGGTTTTCTGCTAAAATGCAGAGCTAAACTCTGCACCATGCACAGATTCCCTGAATGTTCATTTGACCTACACACTTTGATTTGATATACTCAATCAGAAGGGGTCCTTTATGCTCAAATTAAATCTCTGTGAGTAGGAATCAGGCATACTCCCCCTGTCATTTCCCCAAGCAACCCTTCCCCAGAAATACTCTCCCCTGCAGCAGTGAATCTGCTGTGAATCACTGCTGGGCAGATACTCCAGCCTTTGGGGAATCTCCAAGTGTGTGACAAAGCGACAGAAAAAGAGATTCTCTCATCTTGTGTGTCTTTTCTTTTTCTATTGTTACATACAGATGTCTCATGCAGTAATTTTTTCCTATGGAAAGATAAACTTTCTTAATTGCTTTTAACATAAACCCATTAGCAGTGTAATGGTAAGCAGGAGTATCAGGCTTGGGTAGGAATCCTGATTCATGCCAACACTCTCAGGTATTTTTATTGGTCATGTATATGGGCCAGTGAAGGGAAATAAGTATGGAGCCAGATAAACAGTCTCTATGCACCAGGTTCTCCATGGAGGGAAAGCAATTGTCACTGAATAGTCCCATTTTATTATCTGCAGGCTGGGAGGGTAGATTTTTGCCATGTACTATCAAGACATGAGCTGTCTCTCTCTTGATTTTCCCAGTTGCTAGTTGAGTCACTTGGGATTGTTGCAGTTCTGAAGCTCCTGGCTTTGATTAGTTCTTGTCCAATCCTGAATCCTGATACTCAAGCTATTCTGACAGTATATTTTTGTTAATGGCTCCTACATGATAAGGGTTTGCTGTTCTATCCAATAAGAGAAATTTCTAAAATTTCTATGTAAAAAAGTGATTGTTATATTTTGCTGCTTCTTGACAATGGTACTAGAATAGTTTTCCTTGGAATCCTGACTCACTGTAGTCTGATCCAAACAGAAAACTTTGCTGCAGTTTGTTTCCACTTAAGGTAATTTTAAACTAAATAATGCTGTTACAAATATTATATGCTAAGTATAATGTTTGACCATGTCCTTTAATTGTGTTGTATTCTGTATATTTGTAACTGTTAATCTGTTGTTTCTCAATTCCTGTGCTCAACCCAGATTAGCCTTTTGTCAGAAATCAGATGCAAAAAGACCTGATCTTCTTATGGCTGGCAAAACATATCTAGGTTAAGACACTGGAGTGAGGATACACAAGTCTTTCTGGGTACAACTATACTATTTAGATATGCTTATATGTAGACTGTGATTGTGTCCAAAACTACCACCCTACCAAGCTGTAGAAGAAATGGGTAGAGAAAAATCACTTTATTCTGTAGACTATTGTAAGATTTTAATACTTGTTTTTCTGTTGACCTGAAATAAGAAAGCCAAGTTTCAAAAGTCCCACTGGTAGGAAAAAATGAAGTTAGTGAAAAGTTTTCTGACAAAGTTTAAAGATTATTTTTTTTTTAATATTTGAAATAAATCAAGTATATAATATAATAACAGTAAGAAAGTTTTAGAAAGTAAAAGGAGCATAATTTAATCCTCCTTTTAAAAAGGAATTTGAAATGGATTATGTTATTATACCCCAAAAGCTGGAAACAGCTGGAAACAGAGATGTCCATGGTGGGTATCTCACTCTCCTGGCAGTTACTGTCAGAACTACCATCAGATGGGGCCTTAGCTAAATCTCTATAGATAAATGGAAGCAGAATCACATTTTAGAAATATATTTCAACCAATTTTCCAGTCTTCATGTCTTAATATCTGAGATGATGATGAACCAAATAGAAAAGATTTTTTAATTTACTAATACAAACGGATGTGGGTAGTAGAAGATAATGGAACCATGAGCCTTCAAATGGTAAAATCAAGTCATGCTAATAGAGCCTGATTTCTTTATCTGATGGAATGAAAAAATGTAGCAGATTAAGAGAATGGGGTATATGTGCACGAACGTTCATCAAGTTTCAACACCTCTAAATGGAGATAATGATCTTTGGGAAGGTCATTGAGAATAAATGTGGAATGGATGAGTATAGAAGCGCAAGAGAAAAAGAGCTGTACAGACAGGCAATAGACTCAGTCATTTTCATCTATCTCTTTCAAAAATGATGTTTGTGGAGTCCAGTGACATACTACTACTTGGATGAAGCTCATCCAACTGTCCCTTTCAAAGTTATTTCTTTAAATTAGTTTATTAACAGAACACTCATAGTGTTATATTAATGTGCTGTTGTTTACACAGACTTAAGGTTCTGATGCTCAGAACTCACAGAAATAGAAGTTAAAAAAGAATCAGCAAAGGCATCAGTTCCACCTTTATAAGAACTATTAAAACATTTTATATGAAGTTCTAATAGAGTGCAATTCTTACACTGACCAAAATTTAAACAACAAATGTTGAGAAGTAACTTTTTCTGCAACCTCAAGGATGGTTTGGGAATCTAACAGCAGGAAAAAAAAGCTGTGTGTTTGTTTAAACAAACAGCTGTTTAAATCACAGTACAATCTTATGCAGGACAAAATATTATAAATGGCTATTTACAAGCACCTATGCTGCCTTACAACAATTTTTACATAACTATTTTAAGTGCAGTTTTACGTTATTTTCTTTTATCAGCATTCAAGTTTTAATTAGTAATTTATGTATCTGCAACACCAGACGTGAAATCTGAACAAAGAAGAAAGAGGTTATAAATTTCATAGCAATGGTTTCTTGAAAAAAACCCAACAAAAACTATACCCCCCAAAACCCCAAAAGTGCTTACTATTTCAGTTGTAGACAAAATGACTTCTGTATGCCATACTCAGCTTTAATTAGTGTGGCAAGGTTTGATTAATATTTGCTCAGTTGTAGAAAAAGAACAGCAGTGAGTAGGACATATACTGAAATAGTCTTATCTATTCTATTTCATACTATGCTGTACAGAAGTAAACTGTTTCTCAGTCTATTGAACTTGTGAAACAAGTCTGGAAGTAAATGCCAGTAACCCCCTATTTTAGAGATAAACATGTCATAAGGGGTGTACCTATTCCTTGCGGCTTCTTGCTTTTAAATATATGACATCTCCTGTTCTGGCAGATTCTGCAAAAGCTTCTTAGTCCATTTAGATGCAGTGGTTTTTAAACTGAGCATGCAATACAAAATATAGCCAGCTTTAAGGAAAAGCATGTTATTTATGAACTGCAAGCAACAGTTCAATAACTCAAGGCCATTAGTCATTTACTCATATCAACTTTAAGTCCATTCAAGGCAGATTTATGAATACAGTTTATAACAAACAGTAGTCACTTTCTACTTCTTAAATCTGCTTAACATTTGTAAAAGTTGAAAAAATGCAAGCATATATACTGAGGGACTTGAGATCTTCATATCATTTACATAAATGTCAGAATTACAGAAATGCATTTAAAATAAAAATTGTAAAGCAAGTAGCTTCATAAGATACTTTATTTTGAAAAAAAAATCTGAGGCTTATAATTATAGAAAAAATAAGTGGAAAAGGGTTATTTGTTGTTTTTTTTCTTTCTTTTTTCTTTGTGGTTTCTATTTTTTACAACAAATGTTACTGGGGTGGTATAAATTTATTGGTATCATTAAATCTTGTGATTCTTACTGAAGAAGGAAGCCATTTCAGGACTCAAATGGTTTGCATTGTATTATTTCTACTTTCAGCCATTAAGCATTGTTCAGAATTTCAAGATTATCTGCTGATAATTAGTACAAGGAGAGTGACTAAAAGCAATAATGATTAGCAAGAGTGACTTGTGGCCACCCAAGGAGTTAAAGTGGTCAATGGGCCTTCAGCTTGAGTGTCATGTTTTAGAAGCTGATGAGGAATTCCAAAAGTCTAGAAGCTGAGTAAAGCAGCAGCAAGATAATGCGGTTGGAAGGTATTACTAAAGCTGACATCATGTCTCTTACAGCCAGACATGTAGAGCGGTGCTGTATCATACATGCCAGATTTGAAGAGTGTTTGAAAAGGTGCTGGCATCATCACATATTTGAAAGGAAAAATATCCTACTAATCCTGGAATAATATTTAATGGGAAGAATGAAAGCTCCAGTATTCAGCTTTTATCAGACTCTGGTTCTTGCCAGCACCAGCAAAGTATTGTTCCCAGTTGCAGGAAACCACAGTCGGTTCCTAAGCATTCTTGTCCCACTAGCTTGTTGATATAGGAGAAGATCTGTCCCAGATTTTAAGTTTTATAGTATATAAAACAAATAAAGCTCAGTCACCTGAAGAAGGAGCTCTGCAGACCACTGAAATGGTTGTCATCACACAGGCTCACTAATATCTCTATATTCCTCTTCCTGGGAAAGCTACCCAGCTCAGAAGGGTGTTAGAAGATGTTTTAAGTTTAAGCACGCAACTAATCCCACTGGTACTATACAAGTAAACGCATAAATGCCTTTTTGGACTGAGATATAGGGGGCAGCCATTCGGGGCTCTAGTTAATGCTTTGAGTAGCTCTGATTTATATATGATTTAACCAGAAAAGGAAAAACACCGAAGTGAAGCAAAGAAATTCTAGGCTGAAGCTAGGATGGTTTACATAATATAAAATCTGGCTCACAAAAAAGATTAGAGCCCTTATTTCGCAGTTGCTAACAATCGTAGGACCCATGATTATTACAATAATTCAAACCCATATTAGTTTAACTACTGACAGTCTATATGAAATTCTGAAAAACTGGAGGCTAAGTTGCTGAGGTTTTAATAATTGTATTGGTTCAAGTGCTGCCTTCATTGATGAACAACTCAAAAACCCAGATATGTTTGTACTCCTGTGCACTATTTTAGCTGCCAGTCTACTGGGACTGGTTGCAAAGAGAAAACCATTGGAGGCAGATGATTTTTAATGAGTTGTTAAGGTTAGTAAGTATGGCAGTTCTTTGAAGAACAGCTAGGAACGGGCTACAATCCACTTCAACTTCTAAGATTAAAAGAAAAAAAAAAGTGTGGAGAAAGGACCATAGATAACATTAAGGTGTAACAGACATTGCTTAGTTTTCTGTGTTGCAGTTCTATAGCTTTTCTTTTATTTTCATTGATAGAGATGGCTGAACTGGGAAAAGTCTAAAAATAATGGATCTTCCTATATTTCTCCTGTTGTTTTTGTCACCAATTTTTCCATGATACAATTTCTTCCCCCTATATCTCTGCTACTGATTACAGTGTGCTGTATTTTGCAGCAGAGATATCGCAAACTTCAAGACCAGACTGAATTAAAAAAAAAAAAAATCAGTTTCCTTAAGTTTTGGATGTATTCTTGAAAACACTATGGTGAGCACAGTAATGTCATCCTCCCAGGAAGTTACTTGTGAAGGATTACTTGATGGGACTGGATTGCTTTTAATATTATGCTGTTTAAGGCTAAAATATAAGAATGGGTTCCCATTATTTTTAATCTTGGAAGCCTCAGAAAATACTGATTAGAAAATTTAAAACAAGCTTGGATAGATGAACAGTAAAAGGAAGCCTATTCTGTAATCCTTTGTTCAGATTGCTTTTAGATCAGTGTTCTGAAATTCACTGTATACTAACAAACCACAAATTTCTGAATCAGCAGCAGGCTGATAAAATGAAAAAAAACAGCAGGTGAGGCAAAGAAATGTGTGTCTTAGGAGGGCTCTTTAAAGCTGTAACTAAATTTTCACACAATTGCTTACAATGAAAAGTGTTTTACCATACCCTGGTCCTTCCTCCCTCCCAATCACCAGCTGGCTCACAGCTGGGGGATGTGCTGTGGTGTGAAAGGTTTTGAATGACGTTGTATGAAAAGGTGTGCCAACTTCATTGTAAAAGCTTGTGTTACCCAACAGCCTCCTTGCTCTTTCAACAGAAGTGTACGCTCTGTGCCTCCTGTCTGGGAGTTGACAAGCAGCTCCTGATTGCCAGGCATCTGTCACTGGCATAAATGGACGGTGAAAACCTACTCTCCAGCTGAGGGTTTAAAGATGGTTGGCTCCTACATTTATGGAGAACAGCTCTGCTTCCAATAAGAAATGATTCTGAAAAGTTTACCATCTGAGATCTCTTAATTTGAGGACAGACTGGCTGCTTTGAAAGGGAAATATCTCCAAGAGAACTACAACTCTCAAAGTGACTGTGAGCACTTGAATAGAAGAATTATGCTTAAATATATAGACTGCAAATTTAGGCTAGGCTTGAAATACAAAAAAAGTGCAAGGGAAATGTATTTTTCCTTCTGCAAAAAATATAAGCATCAATGAGGGTGTTGGGGCTGCAGCTCAGCAAGGAGGAAGCCAGCACAAGTCAGGGGATGTCACAGAAGGGTCTGCTGCATTTGCTTACTCCGCTTAGCAGCACATTGAGTAGGGGCCAGAAATAAGGGGAGCTGTATGGCCAGCAGATCTGAGCCCTAGCCCCATAAAAGCTCCAAGGACTGGCCTAGCAAGCTGGATCAAATGCTGGTTTAGTGCAGTAACCAGCCTCAGGATATACTACTGCTCACCATGGCAGCATCTACATAAAAGTAACTTTTTTGTCTATATAGACATATTTTTTGCCAAGTTTTGTCCAGTTCCTGACAGATGTAGACCACTAAGTTAGAAAAAAAGGAAAAGTAAGATCCATCTGAACAGTTAGAGTAACTCACAATTTCTGTTGGCACTGTAAACTCAGAAATAAATGGAAACTATCCAGCTGCCTTTACTGCACATCCAGCAAGGTCAACAAGTTCTCATCCCCATTGCCTGCTTTGAAAGGCCAAAGTATTTGGGGGGCTCCCATTGAACCTGCACAGTTTCTCTGATTACATCAGCCCCCACCACCAAGCTATTAAGTACACAGAAAACTTTCAGTTAGCTTGCATGGAACAAATCACAGAATCACAACAGAACATTAAGAGTTGGAAGACACATCAAAAGATCATCTAGTCCAAACCCTCTGCCTGAGCAGGATTTCCTAGATTAGGTCAAATAGGAAAGTGTCCAGGTGGGTTTCGAATGTCCACAACTTCTCTGGGCAGTCTGTCCCAGGGCTCTGTCACCCTCACAGTGAAAAAAATGACCTGAAATGCTCCACTGCTGCTCCGTGAGGACACAACAATTCATACATGTGAAACATTGTTCAAAACTGATCTGTGTTCTTCAGCCCTATTTCTATGTAAGCCCTCAAAGGGGTGTATGTAATGAATTTATGGTAGACTAAGTCCCTGACAGGTTTTTGAACGTGAGAAAAAACCATTTATTTTTTTAAATTGTCATCTGAAGACATTCCAAAGATATTACAAGTGGTTTATAAACAAATATTTAGAGGAATGGGTATTACATTCTATATACGCTTCACAAAGGGTATTACATTTTATAAATGGGTATTATACATTTTATTTAAAACTAAACATAGTTTCCCTTTAAACACACAGTGATTTCCTACTCTCCAGGAGAAGGCATTACTAATACATCAACAAGATTGGAACTAATTATTAACTGCATTTTTATTAGTTATTAGTAGCAATTATGTTTGATGTTAAAAATGAGTAAAGATTATGTCACAAACCACATTACATCTCCTGGAGCAAGACAGACTGCTGCATTTCTCATTCTTCTTGATAACCAGTGATAAACAGGATCCATCAAGTCGTCAGAGATAAGGTTGAGGCACTAAAGGATCTGGAGGAAGCAGAAAGCAGATTTTTGTCACGTAGACAAATGCGTAACTGCAACCTGTTTAGAAGATATAGAACCTCAACAAATACAAATAAGGGTCATCTTCATGAAATTTCTTATGCCACTTCTGTTTCCTTGCATTAAATAATTAGGTAGTTCACAGTGAGATATAATATAAAATGGTGGGATTAAAATTACATTTGTGGACTTAAGGTATTTATGGTCTCAAAGCAAAACCAATTTCAAGAGCTTTTTGCCAATCTGATTCAGGTAGCAGCATAAAAATTATCGATTAAATAAATTCCAAATAATAAAGCTTAGTGCTTAAATTTCCCTGGTCTTCTAAACAAAAAACCCTGACTGCCTGTGTAGTTTCTGTAAAAATGGAAAAAAAATAAATAATCCCCACCCCCACCCCTGCCACATACTGGCAAGCCAAATGAGCTATTACCAGAAGATGGCAGTGATGTCTTTTTACAGCTGCAGGCACGATTCCATTTACAAGAATAACCTAATTGCTCTATAGTTATATCATAGTAAAAAAAAAAAAAAAAAGAACGTTGCTATAGTCAGACCAATTACGTGCTGGTATCTTCAGCAGTCTGTCTATCTGGTAGGATTTTACAGTAATTTTCAGTTCAGTTACTTTTCTTCTATTTGTAGACTACTACGGTTGTTTTGGAAATCAGCCAAGCTTTATCCTGAATAACATTTTAGTTGTAGCATTAAGAAACAGTTTGGCATACCTAAAGTTCAACACACACACCCCCCCCCCCCCCCCCATTTAAAGGATCTCTAAATAATTGCAGGAAATTAGTAATAAATTGAACATAACCAAGAACATTTCTTTTATTGTACCCATTTCATAGCGGTATATAAGCTCCCAGATGCTAGACCTCAATGTGTTTCATTAGAGGGGAATTCCCTAACCTCAGCAGAATGATGCTACACTTGCAAAATGCCTTTCATTTCATGTAGCGATGGGAGCCTGACAGTCTTTCTCCATCCTAGATGATGCAAAGAGCTATAAAGAGAAAATCAAGGTTTCTGCTTTTAATTTCATAGGTCACAGAATTATACCATCTAGAACTAGACAAATGAGTGATTTGTGGAAGGTATGCGATGCCTTTTGCCATAAAGCCTGTCACCCTTACACACTTCATTGTCTCATCAAGAATGAGTGTGTCTGCTGCTGCCAGTGCTGCCATGAACCGAAAGCCTTTCAGATCAAAGGTGATGCTGCTTATCAACAATTCAGCAGTAATAATATGATATGCCTATTCAATTTTCTTAGAAAAATAAAGGCTTTTAATTTAAATTGTACACATGAACTTAAACACTGTTATTAGTAGTAATACTGACTTAAATGTTTTTCTTTGCCAGGTACAGATTCCCTAATCTCCTTATTGCTATGTAAATGCAAAGAAGCCTAACCTTAGCAATGGATTGGAAGCGCTGATTCTCGTAAAGTCCCCTAAGCAAACTGAGCACTGAGCTGCCATGTCAAGCCTGTTAAGTCATTTGAAGGAATTTGGGAAGTCAGCACACTTGGGGTAATTTCCTGGCAATTCATCCATAATGTCTACTGCCTGTTCCAATTTCTGACACATAGATATATTATAGCCAACTGTGACCAGCCTAAATAAACAGTAAACTCTCCTGAAAATATAGAATGTGAAGAAATAGGTACTTCTAGAAAAGTAGATAAATCATATTGAACTCCAAATAACAGATGATCAGATTTGGATTGGATGAATACCTGTGTATATTTTTATCTAAGAATTGAATGTAAAACATGTTGATAATGTAACAGTATTATTTTTTTTTAATAATTTCAGACCTTTGTCAAATACCTAAGCACCTGAAGCAGTTCTACAGCACAGTTAATTTTCATGTTTGTCTAACACAAGCTTTTCCAATTTATTTATAGAAATTGACTTAAATTCTTTCCAAAGCATGTTTGATTTCACTTGAATTTGCCAGGCTCCTGTGCATATTTTAAATTATGCAACTTTCTGAAAGGGATAGGTATGTCATAGGAAGTTTGGTGGGGTTTTATTATAAAAAGGAATTGGAAGCTTTTAAAAGATCAAGGGCAATAATGCAAAGATGTAGGTCAGCTGAAATTTAAAGTTCATGGAGCACTCTGAAGGCTTTTACATACATCTCAGTAGGAAATCTCTGAGTAGGACTTCAGGTCCTTGCCATGTGGAAATGCCTTTTCCTTATGAAGTTTTAATTCTGAACTCCAGGACAGTTTCACAGCCCCAAACCTTTTCACTTTCATCAGTATCTGAGGATGTGAAGTTCTGATGGGCTTTTCACCAACAAAATGACATATATAGATATGTATATATATATAAATATATATATAATTGGTTTATATGTTTTGATCCATTAAATTGTGAAATTAAGAAAACATTTTGTAGGTATTCTTTTTTAAATGTGAACAAACTAGTTTGGTGCATGAAGGATGGCTGCTTTAGAAAGCTAGAGGTGTCCATTGTATTTGAAAAGGGAAGAATTTTCTTTGCATATATATTAATAGATGACAGTCTGCCTCAGCCTATTGAAACTAATGGATTTTTTTACTGTAACTAATGTCTTTCAGAGCCTACTCAAGCCTTTTTTTCTCCTCCAGCGTGGTACAGCGTTGATTGAAGCCACACAGCTTCCCATTACACACACTAAAGTCCAGTTATGAAATCTAAAGAAATGTTTCTTTTTTTTCTTCTCTCACTCCTTTAATTTTCCTCCTATTTCTAAAGCTCAGACTATTCCTATTCCTGTATAGAAAACGTAATTCTCAGTTTTTGTACCTTTTTTGGTAAAAGTAATTTAAAATAGTAAGAATTCTACCCAAACCAAACATCTATTTATCTCTCTTCTTCACTGAGGTAATCAGAACACCTAATCTCAGATAATGCTTTTGATCATGATTTTTTTTTCTTTGTTAAAAACCCATACCCAACCTACTCTGTTTGCAACTGTCAGTGATGTCATCCTGAAGGAAGAAAACTTAAAAGGAATATTTTGGTAGTTGTGTATAAATTAAAATCAGATCAAAATACTCTCTGGTTAGGATATTTTATGCCAGTTTCTACTGTGACTTCATGTAATAGAACAATCAAATGCAAAGTTCACTCTCTGATGATTGAAGAATTGAATTGTGCAGAAAATAAAAAATTGGCAGAGCAAAACATTACAGCTCTAGGCTATAAAGAAAAAAGGAACATAGAAAAGGTCTCTGTTGAAAAGAAACACAGTGACTGAAGGATCATTTCTACATTCTGGAGACCTCTTTTGAAAAATGATGACCCTAGTAACTGGGCAGACAAAGAACACACTATTAGTGAGCATTAACTTCAGGACTGCAGCCAAGGGACAGATATTAGAAAATGAATAAAGCACTAAAAATCTCTTTCTCTCTCAAGATTGTAGAAATATAATGGCAAATTAATTAAGAGGAACCATACAAGCATGTGCTACGATCTTGTCAATTCACAAGCTAAGAAAGGTTATACAAGGTCAACATTTGGATGCAACCCCCTCTTGGGAACATCCAGATCAGCAAAGTCTAAACTTCTTAGACTAAAGGCCAAACACATTCAATAGTATCAAAGGGATGATATCCCCTTTCTGGGCAGCTTCTATTCTCTGTCTTTA
The DNA here is from genome assembly GCA_013399135.1 of Heliornis fulica. NCBI lineage: Eukaryota > Metazoa > Chordata > Aves > Gruiformes > Heliornithidae > Heliornis > Heliornis fulica. The sequence goes on along the minus strand of VXBZ01001077.1, from coordinate 36,256 downwards.
GGTATCTTAAATAAAGAGCAGAGAGTTGAAAGCGTAAGTCAAGTTTTCCAGTAAAATTTCATGTGCACTGCAGGAAAATAATTACTTATTATAGTAAGAGAGGGTGTAAAGAAAGAATAGTCCAAAAGCTGAAAAATGTCTATTCTTAATAGTGAATGAATACTTGAACAGATTGCTGTAGAGACTGAGATAAATGGTGAGGCAAGCTTTTTAATGAAAAACTGGTTTGCATAAATAAAATTAGCTGAGAACTATAGATATTAATTATAAAAGGTAGATTTAGAATGAAAAAAGGGTAGAACTATATTGACTTATGCTTTGGTTAGAATTTATATCACCTAAAACCTCTAAAATCAGCCCTTCTGTGAACTTTTTTACTAGGGTCCCCAAAATTAAAGGAGGAAAAGAGAGAAGCATTCCTAAAAGGAGATACTGCTATTTGTGGGTTTCAACACTCTCGGTTGACTTGCCTTCCCGGTGAGTTTAGAAGTCTGATGAATATCTTAGTCTATAACATAGACATAAAGACATAACTTTTTGATGATTGATGTGGAAATGTATCTCATTCTCATTAGCTTTATTCTCCATTCACTCACTGAAAACATGGATGACTGGTTGCAGAACAACCTACAGGAGCTCTGACTTCGATAGGGAAGCTCTAGATGGTTTATAGTACAAACATTGCTAAGACTTGTGGAAATGTATCTCCTAACAACATAATAGGAATCTGGAAGGAACCTTAGAATGCTATAATGTAATCATATTTTCGTATCCATATTCTAATAGAGCTCAAAAAGTCAGACTACATGCACAAAATAACTGAAGTTGCTATTTCTAAAGCAATTGATTGGTTATTATAACTTTCATTTGGTGGGTGTCTTTTGTGCAGTAAATTTCACTAGAAATGTCATAGTCACCATAATAATTTGAAAGAGACAGTACTGTAGCTTTTCAGTTGGCTTCCTAAAAGGCATTACTTCTTCCTGCAAACCATGTTTTAATTATGCCTTTTGACTTATAAAACACTGGCCAGTGACACAAAGAATAAAGGAAAGGCAGAATACTTTCTGACTGAGTCCACCACTTGGTTTAATGAGGAAGCCTGTCATTGTCTGAATTCTTACAGATCACTTTGACAGCTAATGAAAAAATGGAGGACAAATTCACTTGGTGCCTCTTCAGTTACCTCTCTGATGTTTTTTAACCAGAGTTACAATAGTATCCTATTTCCCTGACCTGTATAAGGAACGTGGGCTCAGTTACTTTTTCGTTTTAAAAGTCAGAGATTCCAGCTGGTAACAGCAGCTTTTCTGCCCTTTGAAGTAGAGATAACAGATAATATTAGATTCACAAAAGACCAGTAACATTTATTAAATTTTAGAAGCCTTCATTCTAAATACACAATATCCTTTAAAAACTTGATCTAAGGGGGATTGTGAAAGATAGAGTGCAGTAAGAGAAGAGAGTCTGGTGCCTGCTATGGTTCAGAAGAAACACAGAGCAGGCTACAGTGTATTTTGTTCTTCAAGTGATTTTCATTTGCTCCTTTATTAGTCATGTTTAGATATAATGTACAATATGAAACTGAAACAGTGCTAATCAGAGAAGATATATGCATCTGCTAGAATCGACCTAACAGCTTGTGGTATTCACTAACTTCATATCTCAGGTGTGTATATAGTGATACTTTCCCTTTTCTGGAAGAGATGGTAAGGAATTCAGAGGGTCACTCAAAGGAGCAGGAAGGATAGCCTCTTTTGAACAGGCAGGCAAAAATACGTCCTTACAGAGAAAATTTGATGGATATATTTCTTTTCTCATTCACAAAACTGAGATAAAACAATCTGTCCAAACCACTTTCAGAGAGGCAACAGGCACAAAAGAGAAAATCCATCTGCATTGATGACAACCAATAGGAATAACACCTAGGTGGGTACTCACCTTATAGTGAGTATAAGGAGGAGCAATGATTAACAACACACACCTCTGTTAATTGTGGTGGGTTTGCAATGTGTCTGCTTTAAGAAGTGGCTAGAAAGTTTCTTAAGTGTCCAACAGGGTAAATACCAGCTGGGCTTCCAAGGCCAAACTCCCAAGCCCTGTTACTGACAAGGCCGTCCGGGCCAATCAGCACCTGTCATAGGGCCTATGTGAATCCCATTTTAGAGATAGAAAAATGCAAACAGCCACATTTTGCTAACAGAGAAGGGAGTGAGAAGATGTAAGAAACTTTGCAGACACCAAGGTCAGTGAAGAAAGAGGAACTGAGAGAAGATTCCCTGTGGCCTGTGGAGAGCACTATGGTGAAGCGGGTGTCCCCCTGCAGTCCATGGAGGACTTGTAGCCCATGGAGAGTCATCTGGGCCTGACAGGAGCCCACCATGGAGCAGGTGGAGGAATAGGGAATTTGTGACCTACATTCGAGTAAGCCCCTGACAGAACCTGTAGCCCATGGAGAGAGACAAGAGGCAGAGAGACAGAGGCCCAAGCTGGAGCAGGTTTGCTGGGGGTGGGGCTTGTGACTGTGGGGGACCAGAGTCACTGCAGGCTGGGGCCAGCAGTCTGTGATTGAGAGACTGAGAGATGTTTTATGAGTTTATAGGAGTGACACAAGTTGGGGTAGTTGGTGAAGAGTCGAGGCCCTGTGGAAGAGGACTCACATGGAGAGGGTCATGGAGGACTGTCTCCTGTGGGTGGGACCCCACGCACAGTGTGAGAAATGCCCCCCCAAGATGGAGAACAACTCATGAGGAACTGACTTCAGAATAAAGCCTCCATTCCCTATTTCACCCCCCCGGCCTTTCCCCCGTGCCATCCTGGGAAGGAGAAACAACATAAATAAAGTGAAGTCTGCAAAGAAGGGAGACCACCCAAGAAGGGGCTGGTGTTTTTAAGAGCTGTTTTGTACTTCTCATTATCTGGTTTCTCTGTGTGTGTAGTGTAGTGTAATAAATAAGAGAGATTTCTTGCCTTTCTTCTGTGTTGGATCTGTTTTGCACTTGACACTAATTGTGGAATGAAGTCTCCCTGTCCATATCTCAACTCCAAGGCCTCTCAACATGTATTTTCTCCACTGTCCAGCTAAGAGGAGAGTGATAGAATGGCTTTGGTGGGATTCTGGCCTCCAGCCAGGGTCAAACCACCACATTAATGTATTCTATCAATTTATATGATGATAATAATATAGGGTGAGAACAAAAATAGGTACGCTATCTACTGAATGGCTGAAGGTCAAAGAAATTTTTTCTATTAATTTCTCACTCCCCAGGAAAAGTTCTGCTTTTGTGCTAGAAAGATTAAGAGGTTGAAGCTGACGTTCTGAGCAGACAGGGAAGGTATGGCATGGGCATTTATTTCCTGCTCTTCTCATGCAGAAGTAACTCACAAAATTGTATGGGCAGAAAATGGCACAGTGTCCCTCTCATGCGACTGCTCAGCTACCTACAAAATACAGAATGGAATATTCCATTTTATATTATTTTTAAATGTGTCTTCCAAGTTATGATTTATTTCAATATATGCCAAAGATTTATCAGGCAAAAGATTTATTATGCCCATGTTTTATTTATCATAAAATGACAATGAAGTAAAATGTGCACTAACTCCTTCATTGAGAGCATTTACTAAGACATCAGTTGCAAGATAATTGACTGATGTAAAATTCCTGGTGAATACGACTTTCAGAACACTCCAGTTTCAGAGGAAACAGATGTCAGGTACATATGTGGAATTCCCTGGGTGACCTGTTTATGAATACTTGACACCAGCAAAGACATAGGAAGAGATGTAGAAGCACAACATTGTTCTACTAGTGAGCTTTATACTTCACATGCTCATCTTTAGGAAAATAGATAAAAAATTAAAGTACCTCATATCTTTTCCTCTGTCTCATTGATCAGTAAAGTAAGAATTTCTAATGTTTTGCTGGTGCACCCTTGAAATCTGTGTAAAGTTCTGTCATTAGGCAGCTGTAGCTGTGATTTCTGGCCAGATCTAGGACTACGGGAGAACAATTTCTTCCTGGGTAATTTTTTTCCATGGAAGAACCCCTTACCCCTTCCAACTCAGACTGATTTGAATGGAAATTTGAACGGTACATTAGATGCTTGGCTGAGCAACAGAATATCCACTTGTTCATCATGCCAAATGATCAAATTCAGCACAATAAAAAGGGTAGTGAGTAATACATTACAGTCTAGTCACAGGCTGATAAAGTTTGATGTACACAAACCTGTTCCAAATTCAGGCTTTCTTTTGCTCTTATCATTTTAAAGATCAGGAGCCACGTGATCTTTGCGCTTACATGACTCTTTAGCCTACTACTCATGTCAAGTTTACAGGGAGTCACCTGGATGGGCAATTGCTGTGGTTGCAGCAATGTTAGTATATCTGCACGACTGACACCTTTGACAACTCTGTTTTACACTTTACACCAGATATGTTTCACCTATTGATCATAGATCTGCATGGACAATTAGAGAGGGAGCTGTAAAACCTCCTTATTTATTATCTCACAACTCTACTCTATCCCTGCCTTTTTTTTACAGGAAAAACATATTTTCCTGTCATTTGTATGAAACTTGGCATTTTTGGCATGAATTCCTCAACTTTTAATAGACAGAAAGAATTACTACATTCTCAATCATTTATAACTACTAGTATTGTGTTGTATTGCAGCTTAATTTAAAACTAAAGTTACTTGAACTTTAAAGCTCTAAAACATGAGTTTCAAAAAATAAATCAAGTGCAAAGAATAAATCTATGTGAAATTTTCTTGGATGTTCTCCTTTTTTTGGTACAGTCAACACAGCTGTTCCATTCCTCCACTCTAGAATTACCCAAGACTTTTTTCCGAAACAGGTGTCCATTTTGTCTCCTATCTAAACAAAGCCTAGAAATAGAGTACGAAGCAGAATACAAAGGTTAGCTTTTTCCCCTTTAAATCTTTTCTGTAGTAAGTTCGGATCAGATTTCCTTTGCAATACACTTTGTACCTGCTTCTGACAGCCATGATCTATGATGCTGAAATAGCAGTACACAGCATGAATATTAACCTACATCAGCATCCTACATAAAAGGATTTGTACTTAGGTATTATATCTATCCAGAATTTGTGTATTTTTGGTAAATCATATATCACTTTAGAAATGCATCATGAGATTATCAATCAGATTTGAGCAGTTTACTCTTGAGAAAAAATGGACATCTGAATTACAGCCTTTTTTTGCTACAACTTGTACAGTTTTCCTGATGAAGTTATTTAATAATTCATCAGATCATATATGCCATCCAGATGTATTTCATGTACTCACCTGTGAACTGAAAGCTACAGCTACTTCATCATGACCTGCTACCTTAGATGTTCTATAGCTTTTCTTAACTGTTTTGACTAAGTTTACAAGCACTCACATTCAGTTGGGAAATTAGGTGGCAAATGAAACAAAGAAATTAAAAGATTAAAATGTTATTTTTGGAAAATTTCTTAATTTTCAAATTCTGTGAGCATAAAAAGGGTATTTATCTTCCTTAAAATGTCATTTTTCCTCCAGTTTTATTCATTTGTTTTCCTTATCCTTTATTACCTTTTCCTTACACATATGAAGCACAGCTGTAGTAGGCTATGCATATGGACTTGCCTCCCACTAGATCAGCCTCTTCTGTCTGGCCTACTCCTTCACACAACTATTTATGCAGAAAATGACACTCACTGTATCACACTGCAAATCCTTGATTTCCTCATTTTCATACCCTGCATCTTCTTTATTTCAACTAATGTCCTGCTTTCAAGCACAAACATCAAAATACAAAACATCAACCCTATCTTTACAGAAACCTTTATACAAAAAGACACAAATGTGGACTAATTTAATCAGTGCCAGCAAGCATGCTCCTGAATATATTTTTCCACCATTCAACCAGCTCTTCCAGTAATGTTTGGATAATATTAAGAAAAGAACATATGTAAGTTGCTTACTGAAAAGCATTTTATATCTGTCATTTTATGTAATATAAACATAAGATGAACATCGGGCGAAATTTCCTGAGGTAGAAATTGGCACTGAAATAGATTTCCAATGAAAATTGAGTAAGAAGCCTTAAGAGATTTAAAGCTATACAAGATAAAATAAAATACTGTAGGGGAAAACATTGCAGTGACAGAGAGAGAGAGAGAATATGTTTAATAGGTCTTTTTCCATCTCTCACCTCTCTGCTTTCATGATTATCTTTTTCTGCCTGAGAAATTTTAAATGGTTTCTTTCTGATAAACACTGTGATTGTGTTCCATAAAACTGTAGGATTTTTTATGATGGGTAACTTGAGCTTTGAGTTAGTACTCTTTAGGTAGCACTTGAATGATGACAGAAGAAAATGAAGAAGCAATTAAATAGGTTTTAAGTATAATTTAAAAAAATGTGATTTTAACTTAAAATGCATTGATGCCATTATGCTAAAGCCATATTAATTCTAAAGAACACTAAACATGATCTATTAGTCTCACTTATTAGAAATAGACTTGAAACAAACTAAAATTCATTGCTGACTTCTATGTGTTACCCCTTAACTTCTGTTGAGATTTGAGGAGTTGACAAGTTTGTTCTGTATTTGAACAACATCTAACAGAATTGAGTTTTATTTCATCCAGATCTATACAGATTTCATACAGATCCATAGGAAATAACAAGCTAACCTACCTTGTTAGTCTCAAAGTGAGACATATGTGTGGAAGGATTTGGTTCCAAAAAAAAAAAAAAAGAAAATAGTCTGTCAATAGGTGTAAGGAAAACAGGCCTAATAGTAAACATCAAGCATTGTCTTTAAGAAGAGTCAGAACTGACATTTATTTATTTATGGATAAGGAATACATTACTGAATATGAATTGATGAAATTAGTAATAATTTTGGGAAATTCAGTAATGGAGATTCTTTCAAGAGATTCTTCTTAAATCATATAAAGTTAAAAGCAGAGAGACAATTAGTACTGAAGACCAATAAATATATTAAAATGCCCTGGATTTTTTTGTCTAGCTTCATCTCTATTAAAAAATATGCTAATATAATTAAGCTTATATATAAGTAGTTGAATCTGTGCAAATTCAGGACCTGTAACAGTTGAATCCTTTTCCAGTTCAAGTTACCAAATTATGGGAAAATTATTCAAGCAAAGGTTTAACTTATTTGCATGTATCTATTGTACAATTAGTATAACTTTTCTAGGATTGACAGGTTTGAAATAAATCTTATAAGAGGGGTGATCTCAATTTAAGAGATACTGTTTCCTGGGTTCACAAACACTGGATTCATTAAACGGGCTTTAACTAACTAGGAAGAAAGAATGGTGACTTTCCCTGAAGTCAGATGATTTCAAATGTACTTTTGATGTGCAAAAGATAATTATTCTGAAAAAAGGATAAAGGAGAAAAGAAGAAAGGGGTGGGAAACCAAGAAGAAAATGATTGAAGGCAAACAGTAAGAAGAGCAAAGAGGGGCATCATCACCAGCATAAGCATGAGAAGGTCTTTTGAAATGTAAGAAACCTAAAAAAGTATTAGAGACAATGGGTCTAGTAATACACTGGAGGAATTATATTAATTACAACTCTGAAAGACATGTGATAATGATTTTTTCCTTGTTAACTTCACTATACCAGCAGCATAATAAAGTGACATCAATATAATTAGATAAACTATTAAAGTACTTTTCATTATGGAAGTTAGATCTACTTTAAGAAGTTATTAATTAGGAAAAATTAGTGTGAGGTTCTTGACTTCCATAAAACTAGAAAGATAGCCATCAGCTAAGGATTTGGTAACTTCTATAGTTATGCTGTTTATTATGTGATACCTCTTTCCTTGTCTAGTTTCAGGACCTGACTTGTTCTGTAATTGTGAATGACAGCTGGCTACAGCTCTCTTCAGAGCAGTTCTGATTTGTTTTCTCACTTCTGTACCAAGTTTGGGCAACTGTACTAATAGCTAAGTGCATGAGGATCATTTAAATGCTGGAACTCCAAGAGAGAAAATGATCTTTAATATTGTTGTTGCATCTTTTGCAACAAGTTTTGTTTGAAAAATATACTTTGAAGTGTGATTTTTCTTTAACTTTCATTAGTTTTGGAAAATACTTACTGTTAATTCAAGTTATGCAGCACTTTCTGACAAAACTTCTGCCTAAAAATGAAAACACTACAAAATAACTTGCCTTACTTCTTTGATATTAAGAATTATAATTAAAAGACAAGAAAAAAATTGCAAAAACTGCACACCATTATAATGGTGTACGCATGAAGGCATCCACTGAGTGAACGCAGTAACTTACAAGAAAGTGAGATCATCACTTAGGTCATGCAGTAACCTATGTGGTATGAAGGACCTCATGCCAGCCCTTCCCACTTCCCCATAAAATACTTTATACGTATTCCTTGGCTTTCACAACATGGACTTCTGTGACATAGAGAAATAATATATATCTTGATGCTGAGATGGTAGATATTTCAGGTGGGTCATCAATATATTTTACCAAATTGTCCAATATTAGATTATTAATTTTAGAGATTATCCTTTTATTATCAGTGGAGAGCGATGGAGTACTTTTGCATGTGTTGACTCATTTTAGCATCGTTATCCGAGAGAGATCAGATGTATTAATCGCAAATGTCTATTTATTTCAGTGACTATTCAGATATTCAAGGCCAACTGACTCTGGCATTGAAATACACCCTTTAGATAACAAAGTTTGAAGAAGAGAAATCCCAATTCATAAGTTTTGTTTTGAAATGTACCTGCGCACTCAAGCAAGTCATTTGGTGCATTTAACCACAGGCCGACTACTCCTGCATTTATTGGCAAGGATGACCCCTTTCCTTCCAGTGGGGAAACGTGATTCTTAACAGAAGTGAAAACCAATGCGAAATGCTCAGCTACTGTCAATTAAACATTATTATTTTGTTTCTCACAAAGAGATTTTAAGTAGATGGTGGAGTTATTGGTAAGCCAATTCAGAAAGATATGACTGCAGTCCCTCAACAGGAGGACTGATATAAAACAGGACCATTGAGAGTGTTATAGAAAGTAAAATATCTCTCCTCCCAACCCTGCTGTAATGCTGTCTGTACTGAAGTAATGTAACTCTAACAGTAATTGCACAATATGTTACTTTATTAATGCTACCCCGAATAAGGGTGATTACATTTTTTTAAAGTCTTTAAAATAGCATATTTTCCTGATAATGTCTGATAATAGTTTTGCTTCACCATCTGTCTAGCTAACTCCGATTCTTTGTTGAAGGAGAGGAATGTAAGCAAATGCAGATGGCATCAGAATCCAGGATATCTACAAAGATTTACATGAGCAGAACAGGCAGCACATGGATAAGGTTACCACGGAGTGGATTTGCATACCAAATAGCAAAACAAAATAGGAAAAAAAAAAAGAGGTTGCACTAAGTATGTGGTATATGCCGTGATCACACTAGGCTATGGTGTTTCATGTGCTATTAGGGCATGTATATCACATCAAATATTAAATCCTTGTAGAAACAACAGAAGGTACTGAAAGATACCTTTGTTTCCTGGAGTTTTTTAGGCGCCCTAAGGGGTTAGAAGAACACTGGAAATCTGTTACACTGCTAACAGTATCAGAAAACAAAGTTAATACATCGTCCTTTTAAGAAATGTATTATATTTACAGGAATTTACCCAGTAGGACTTCAAGCTTTTGCAGCTTTATGAAAATTAATGTTGCTGTATGAATGGAAAACATAGTAATCTAATAAATAACAATTAATTAAGTGCTTCAGTCTATTTGATCAGTTCCATTACATAGACTCATATAAAATGAGAACTCTATTTCATGCTATTACTTTCTGATTATTTTTCTTGTTTGAATGAGAAAATAAATTGGAGCTTTTGATATTCCTGAGAATGATAGGCTTCTAGAACAATGCAACAAAAGACCATGCTTGCTACTGGACCTAATTCTGCTGAGAAAGGAGAAATTATTTCCATCCCAGAATAAAAAAAAGAAGAAACAAACCCCTCAAAACCCTGTATGAATGAACTGATTATGTTAGAAAGAAAAAATATATTTCATCTACAAAACAACCATGATGTGACATTTCTTTCTAAGCTATTTTTTGCCATGATGTATCAAGAGATATTCTTTTTAAAGATTATATTGACTTTCCAAACCAGCACTACTCCAAGGAAAATGAGGAACTTTTAGTACAGTTAGGTTCTTGCTGGATATTTCTCTTTTCCAGGATACTTTCTAGCTGTAGTGGTCTATGCTGTTCGATGGCAATAAAAAAAAAATATTGCTAGGAGACATAGACTTAAACAGAATCACACAAAGAATCAACAACTGAGTTCCCTTGAGAGACTTCTGTTCTTGAGGGTTTTAATTTTCTTTCTACTGCTGGTCTTGTACTGTTGACCAAGGGGGATTTATATTATTTTTTTCTACTTGCTTAGAACAAGTGATTAATTCCTAATTAGGCCAGGTGGCTTTTTTATTCTTATCCAGCTTTCCCACTGAGGTGGCAAGACTTTCTGACATTTGGTAGTCTATACCATGGCCTGTTGGATTTCTTCCTGTGTACCTACCGGCGTCATCCAAACTTGTCTTAGAACAGCTTCTGATAAGATTTTTATTTAACTGGTAACAGCCCATTCCTAGAACCTTTATCCAAACAAATTAAGAATGTAAGAAAAAAATCCATTTTTTGCATCTTTTATTATTTGGTTGCTTGGGGATTATTTTTTCTTTAATGTCGTCTCATATTATTGTACCTGTACATGCAAGCCCATTGCTGCCATCGTCTCACAGGAATTCTCTCTCCATGTTAGATTGATACACATGAAACATTTAATTTACCTCCTTTGTAACTGAGTTACTTGTGGCATAACCAACCCAACATTGTGTACAACCTGAAATGTGCCAACTGCAATGAGGCAATTCAGTCAACTTGATGTGAAATTTGAATGTTTATCAGAAAATAAGCACTTCACCTTGTTGTGACACATCTGGTCTGCTGTTCAACCTTCTTTTTCTCTACAGTGATATATGCCAGCATTTGAACCAATAGCATCTTTTTAGTTGAACAGAAATGTACAGGTCTATTTGCTGTGTTTTTACCAGGGTACTGCTACAACTTCATAAAGATGTAATGGAAGAGCTTGCAAAGCAGATATTTTCATCACAGTTCATAAGATAGATGCAAACCAAATATTCATTGTAGAGCCTTGCATTTTTTCCTTCTCTGAAGTTACAGACCTATGCAGTGTGGGTATCTATAAACACCTTTTACTCTGACAACAGCAACTTTTTCATAGACCTCCAGATCTGCTTTAGCTATTCTGGTCTTAGTTAAATTACACATTGAAGCATATCTTATTTTTTTTTCCAATAAAAATAATATAAATAAAGTAATTACTAAAGATGTATATGCCATGACATTCAAAGGTTAAATTCTTCTGGTGGTAAGACCTGTGCCATTAACTGATGATATGTAATGTTTAAATGAAAGGGTCATGCCTATCAGTCTTCATTTGATGCATCTCCACTGAGTTCAGAAGAGCCATTTTATTTTACAGGTGGTAATTATTTGGCCCTTGGACAAAAATAGATTCAAGAAAAATAATAGTTATAAAGGTGAAAACAACATCAGACAAAGCTGATCTTGTTCTTCCCTTAGAACTCCCTGTGAAATGTTCATTGCAGCAACACTCCTTTTCCATCTTTTGTAAAAATCTCTAATGATCTTGCCAGTCACTAACCATAAACCTCCAGTATATACTCAGTTCTGGTCTAAATCCCAGCTTCAGGAACATTGGGTAACATGAAAAATGGACAAAGTATTAGTTTTTTTTCTGAAAATAATTCTGGTGCATTGAATGTTGTGCAGAAGATACTTGGAAATTGTATTTATACTTCTTCTTAAAAGCAGCATGTTCATTCAGCTCTGACTTCTGAGAGGAAGGAGAAGTGACTGTCTTTGTATTCACCTTTGTGCTGTCATCCCACAGGAGGCAGCCTTCGAAAGCATAGCTGTTGCAGTGTCCCATTCCCAAGGAGGTAACGACTGTAAATTCTTTTTCACACTTTCTATTCACATAAAGGCAGCTGCATTTTTTGCTTTGTCATGACCCCCCTGCTCTAAGGAAAGAGGATGTGGCTGGCTGTAACAGGATCACTGTTTGTTTGTTCTGTACTTAAATTACATAAATCCCATGGTCTGGGGCTTTCAGTGGGCGCTAATGACTGAGGGGAAGGTGGGGAAGGGAAGTGGTGACTCCTACTTTTATGTTTTTTATGCTTTCCCGTGGAGCTCAAATGACCATGAGGAAGGGTGTTCAGAGAAAACCAGGAGAATTTCAATTTGTCAAATCCTACATGATGTATCTTCCTCACAGGCTGAAAATTAATCAGCACGTGACTATGGGTAGGAAGGGAATTGTCCCTCAGTTTGGTTGGAACTGAATTTATTTATTTTGTTGAGTTGCCCACTGGAGCATGAGTGATCCTAACAGTTTTCCTTGGACCAGTAACCTTTTTGTTTACCAAACTTTGCTACTACTGATAGCTGGCATATTGTTCTTTCCTGCTCTGTTTCCATAGGAAATTACATTTCTTCCTTTTCATCTTTCATTACAGGTTTTAAATGGATGCTGGAAAGGATGTTTTAGCCTATAGAGTGTGGGGCAGATACTGCAGAAATTGTTTTGATCTTCTAAAAGCACATTACTCCCCATAATATAAAGTGAAGTAATATAAAGGTCCAGTGGTGTTGTCCAGTCCTATATTCCTACTGTGAAAGAGCTCCTGGATTCACTGTAGAACTAGTAGGATTTCAGAACAAAAGATTACAAGTAAGGGGTTCTATAGTCTTATCTCAAAATCAGTTATGTTCATGGAACTTCTAAAGTCATCTCATAGATCCTTTGCCAACAAAAGTAGGACTTAAAACCAACATCACAATTATTTTTGCTTGCCTGAAGACATCTAGGTGGCTTCACATGAGCATCAAAATGTCATCAGATACATGTAGATAAAGGTAGAGGAAGCACTAGTGACAATCAACAGATTTTGTGTCCCACTGTTTGCTGACAGGGCTTCAAAAGCTGGTAATTAATCTCATAGACAAGAGGAGCTATTTGTCCAAAATCTAGTACACTTTCTAGTTTCTATCCAGTGTCTGATCCACTCTTTCCATGGACTACAGTATCATATAGTAAAATAAATTATTTTCTTTTGAGAGTAATTTTGTCTTTCTGCCTTTAATTGTAGATTACCTGGAAAAATTAAATACGTCACATGAAGAAAAAACAACATCTTCACACATTTTTCTGTTTTGCTAGCTTTTCCATTACAGACTGAAAGACTTTAACTTGGAGCCAGATCAAAGAAACAGAGTGGAGATAGGATTAGGTTGTAGCACAGCTCAATTTTGCATTTTCATCATTAATCGTTTACCTGATGTGGTCATGTTCAGAGAACTGCAAGTAAGGAGTTTAAGTGAGAAAGCATATCAAGGAAAAAATTTACACCCAGAAAGAGGTAAACAAATTTGTACAATCTGCAAAACACCATCATACTGCAGATATGTTTAGCTAAGCACAAGAAATTTAAAAAGTCCATACGTGTACACTGCCATCCCATTCCCGAGCACAGATGTTTTCAAAGAATGCAAAATGACTTAACTGGGAATTCAGCTAACCCCTTGACTCTCATCCAGAGTCTTTAGCAGGTGACTTGGTAGGCCTAGCATGGTTTAAATTTCCTTCCACTTAATCTTTCTCTCTAGTATGTTGCAGCTGTAGATATGTGACGGAAGAGTTATATTTGAATGGGCTATCAGATATTTTAGCTAAAGAAATAAAACCAAGCCTGTGATGGTTTGTTGCTGTGCATTAAATGTCTTTTTTTCTTAACACTGTGTGGAGAAATATTAATTTTAAAAATGTTATATGGACTTTCTCTGCAATCCTGTACTGTGAGCTCTGCAAGAATCATTTTGTGTTTGAAGGAGTAAAAATCTGAACAACTCTAGGGCAGTGACAGTAACTGAATTGCATCTTCTGAAGTTAAATATTCTGTCACATTAGGTATTTAATCAGATCTGAAGCTCTGTGATCACTAAACTCTAAGTGGCTACTCATTGAGAGTCTTTCCAGTTACACACAATTTACATCAACTTCCTTTATTTTCTCCAAGGAAGTTGGTGTTAACTGACTATGTAGCAATGCTTGGGAAAGCATAACTGGTCTTCAGAAAGGAATTCAAGGAGGGGGAGTTATCAGCCAACATATTATCTGGTAGCTAGCACAAAGCATTTATGATGGGACTTGTTAATAGACAGAGTGAAATCAAAGAAGCAGGATGCAAACCTCCAAAAGCTCCTGGACTTATAGTGGTTTAGCATCCTTTTGCACTCTGTTCTTTTCCAGAGATCAACTATGCTTGAACAGCATTTAAAAGCTTCCAAAGTGCGGTAATGGTGACTGGAATCTCTGCAGAGCTGCATGCCATGGCCCTGCCCCCATGCTGTCTTCTGTCCCTGTCTCTGGGGATGACAGGCAGTGGTCTGATTAGGAAAAGATCCTCAGTCCAGACTCTGACTGCCTTCCTTGGTGTCAGCACTGGAATAATTATCTTCTGTCTGTGATTTTTCAGATTCCCTCACTGGTCCTCTGGGGATTCTTGTCCAAAAAGACCAGAGCTAGGGTTAAAAAAAACCCCACCAGAACCCCCCAAAAACACAACCAAAACAAACTAAAAAGGTGTTTGAAATAATATTTGGGGAATCCTATTGTAGCATTTCAACATTTTTAATTCCTTTATTCATTCCTTAATTTATATGCAATAATAATAGTGAAGAAATGAACAAGACTGAAATAGCAAATCAGTTCTCTACAGCTCAAGCTCTGATATGTGATTTTAAGGATAAGGAACCAAAGCAACAGTTTCCTGTGACCTGCACCTAATTATAACAGTGTGTTCAAGTGGGAGGAAATAAAATGTGTGCTGGCTTTGTTCACAGAGGCCCAGCATAAGGCACTATAACAGAGTGGGAACTCTGTGATGTATGGTATATCTCATCAACACAAGCAAATCACAGTCCTTTGCCAATAGCTGTATTGTGAAGGAAGGGATGCAAACAGAATAGTTGAAACAAACATTATACCAACTGGACTTGTGTGGGTAGACACAGGTTGTTGTTAGCTGGTTGTGATTTCTGCTATTTATATGAAGCGGCACAGAAGTGTTGTAGCAAATTATAAAGTTTGAGTTTAAACTTAATGTGTCTATGTCAAGTGTTGGTAAATGAAAATTAAAAGCATCATAAAGCCCTCTTTGGAATGGCAATGACAGGACATGAAAATACAAAAGCCTCAGATACATTCAGCTATGTAGATTAAGCCAGAAGTGACAGTTTCCTTTCCAAATATGTGGTTATCACCTCTGAAGGTGCTTCTGAACACCACAAGGACTCTAACACCCATATCTCACAGTAGAGGATGGCTTGGTCCTTTGGCAAAGCTCCAATTGATTTCAGAGGCAAAGCATTATGCCCAACATAGGGAAACATTCTTTCTGAAGATGTGAAGGTTTTTGCTTAGGCATGTGGTTTAGGAGAGGACAGGTACAGTTGGACTCAATAATCTTAAAGATCTCTTCCAACCTAGTCATTCTGTGATTCTGTGATTCTGTTTTTGGAAACTGCAGATATTTGTATGCCTGAGCTATACAGGAAAAAAAATAGTCTATTTACATGTAATTTGTCACAGTGTATGTGAAAAAGGTTGCATTTGTATTTTCCACATAGTGGAAACTTTAATCTTTCAATTGCTCTGTGACTAAGTTTGATGGACGATGTTCTATTCCACAAAGGACAGAAATTCTCAGTATCATGCTGTCATTTCTGGATGAAACTCTCTTTAATGTTAATGTTCAAGAAGTCACCTAAGATAGGCCTAGATCTTTGTTAAGTTCTAGCTCTTAAGCTCAAACTCTTTTGTCAATTTGTGGCCCAGTATCTTTCCAACATTTCTTTGTACCTCTCCAGAACTGATAGTATACATATAAATCTCATCTTATCTTTAAGAAACAGCTTATGGAAAACCATTAGTTTTCTACTTATCATAACATCTGTATCAACACTGAGCATAATTCATGTGTTGACAATGAATTCAATAGCCAACCATTCTTATGTCAGGCACTTCTGAGAGTGGGATATACAGTAAATAAAAAGTAGATTAGGTTATAGAGTGAATTATGTATTATGTTTCTATCAAGTGAAATTACAATAAATTCTTAAGCTTGGACTTGACTTCAAGTGTGTGCCAAAATGTATTTCTGATATCATAATTTCTTTGAAACAAAGGGTGTATTTTTGTTAGGTGTATACATGTTTTAATGATTGTCCTGTAGATGTAATCTGTTACAATTTTTTTCAGGAATAGCACTCTCGACTTCACTAGTCATAGATGAAGAAACTTCATGAACATGAAGACCTATGCTGTATATTACACATACAGCCTATTATTAAGCACTATATGTAATTACTTAATGATATCCATTTTAGTAAGTTTTAATACATTTTTCATAAGAAGACTAAAGTAATAAGTGTAAGCCAGAGGGAAAATGGCTCAAAAATGCACATTATTAGTATTTCCTCCTAAACTAGCAGAACAGACCCTTTTATATTCCTGTTGTAGAATGTCAGGGGAGACAGGGCAGCTCTCTAAAGAAAGGTGAGACCAGAATCAAGGGCAAGAGCAAGGCAGGCCAGGCAGTGTCTTCACCACTGTGCATCCCTGGTAAACAGAGGCCAGTGGTTGCCAAGCAAGTCTGTAATGATGAGGTAGAAACAAGTTAAGGCATGACTGTGCAAAAAGAAGCAATGCATACAAGTTACAACCACACAAAATCCAGTTAGATATTTGGGAAAAGTTGCCAGTGAGGACAACCATACACTGGAAGAGAGTCCCAGAAGGACTGGGAATTTCTTCATTTTTGGAGATATTTGAAAATTTTATAAGAAATGTCTGGAAAACATGACGTAAGCTGGTCACAGTTCACACCAGGTGATCTCCAGAGATCCCTTTCAGCATGAATTATACTATGATAAATTATCTTGCTCATTGTTTAGCTCCAGGATAAAATGAAACCTAGCTTTCAGACAAAATGAGTCACAGACTATGGTAGTTCTTAAAGGCAAATTTAAAAGTACCTGCTGTTGTGAAGAAAATAAATTTCAGCTTGGGATGGAATCAGGAGAATTATTTCACTCTCTCTCACGTTAAGCGAGATGTCACTTGAGGAATGATGTCTTACAATCCCACTGAAATGTTGTTTTACAAGACACATAACCCAGATAGTCTGGAAGATGGCAGTAAAAACAAAGTTTCTATCAAAACATTAACTTATATGGAATGGTTCACATAGGAAAAAAGAAGTGAAGATATAATTTCTTAATATAGATAAAAGGTATGGTTAGAAGGCAGTGATCAGCTATTTTTCAAATTGCTCTTCTTGAATGTCTTAAGAAACTGGATTTCTTTGTAGTAAAGAGGTCTCAGGTTAGGCATAAGAAAAAAAAAACATTTCATTTCACTCTTCATCATGAATATCATTTGAACAAACTGGCTGGAGAGGATGTGGATTCCTCTTCTCAGGAATTTTGTCAGAGCAGATTTGGACAAACATCTGCCAAGGACTTTTTCCCACTGTTCTATGACTGCATTGAGGAATGAGAATGACAAACTAAAGACAAATAAGAAACTTCAAATGAAGAAAAGGGAGAAACAGATCAAGGGGGGAAATGGAGGTTAAGGTATATATGTGATTTAAAAATGATGATTAATGAAGAAGATTGAGACAGTGCAGTGTCCTGGAGGAAGATTTTAACTGTTTTATTTTGAATTTTAAAATGTGATATTTTCCCTTGCTCCTTCAATAATGAAAGTACTTTGCAATTCTCTAGTGTCTTCATCTTAGGATTTCAAATAAGTGCAATGAACTAAGACTTAAGATTTCCTCAAGCAAGGTAGATGGGCTTCAAGTGCTTCCCTTTGTATGTCAGTCTGGCTACCTACTTACAAATGTCATTGTTCTCCCATGAATGAGGAAACATGACAAATGGAGGAATGAATATCTTTTAAATTGACTACATGAAAGCATAGTCTTCACAAAAGTAGTTTTCCCATCCTGACACTTAATGCAAACACAATGACCCACATACATTCAGAATGGGACTGACAAAAATTACGTTAACTGCTTGATTTTAAATCAGCAGCTGACTTCAAAAGAAAAGAAGTGACACAAATATTTTTTGTAATAAGGGAGTATTGCCATATTCTCTCATTAATATGGTAAATAGTCATATTGTGCACATTTTAAGACAAGACTACTTTGAAGTCTGGCTTCAAAGTAGACAAGTAAAGCTACATGCTTCTGCTCTAAACTTCAGAGCAGGGAGTGTTCTGCACTGCTGTCTCTTCATCTACTGGTCTCATGAGCTATCAATCTTTCAAAAGCAAAATATCCCTCATCATAATGCCAGTAATTTACAGAATGATAATGTTTATTATTATGAAAAAATGTGAAAATTAATGAATGTTCTATTATGAATAAATGCAGATAGATGGAAGAGATACTAATAATAGATCATTCTACAACAGACCTTTTTCATTAAGATGATTCTGTGAGAATATTACAAGAGTGGGTCAATTGTTGGATTTGGGGATAAACAGGAAATTTTGGTATTTTTGATGTTTTCTGTTTCAGTTGATATGTAAACAATAAAATCTTGAAGGTTTCTACAGAAAAGTAATTCAACTAAGTTTGGGTTTTTTTAAGAGCAGTTTGAATTCTTTGTCTCTCTTTCCTGTTCCAACTTTCCTTCCTTCAGAAGTCAAAAAGCCCTTGAAAAGACAGAAGAACTGGTCTGAGAAACTTGGGGCCAGAAATAGTCCGAAGAGCATTCTGGAGCTCAAGTCATCATCTAATGGAGACTGAAGGAGGAGTAGCCCTGGGAGGTTTATGGTGAGATCTGAAGTAAACCCCTGATGTGTCACCAGCCCCGTTGAAACCTCAGGGGTTGCTCTGGTGAGGTGTTCTGGCTCAGGAGTGCAGACTGGGAAGGAGACAGTCCCCAGCCCCAAGAAATCAGTTCTGTGGCTTTTTCCCATAACTCATGTCCTCAGAAAGGAAGGGACTTCTGGTCTAAAGGAAATTTGTTTGGCAGACCTGACCTCGAAATGTAAACTCATGATGTCCCAGCAGCCTGTCATGGTAGCAGGCAGAGTTAAACTGGCAATCTGATGGGAGGACATAAACCCCAAAATTTCAGTGGAAAATAAAATGTGGGGTTGGCCTCACTTTCCTATAACGTATATGTTGTTAGTCACGTAGGCTTTGTCCCTAATATATTGTGTTCCTGATATTCCAGACCAGCTATCACTCCTTATAAGAAGGGTCACATATGCCCCAATGAGGTGATTCTCTCTATCACTACACTCTTAGCTGGACAGCGGAGAAAATAGATATTGAGAGGCTCAGGGGTCGAGATAAGGACAGCAAGAGATTATTCTGCAATTAGTGTCAAGGGCAAAACAGACTCAACACAGAAGAAAGGCAAGAAAATTATTACACTACACACACACACACACAGAAGACAGAGTTGGATAATGAGAAGTACAAACAGATTTAAAACACCACCCCCTGCCTCTCCCTTCTTTGCAGACTTCGCTTTATTCACAATTTCCTCAGCCTCAGGATGGCACAGGAGGACAGGGAGGAAATAAGGAATGGATGCTTCAGTCTTCGGTCAGTTCCTCATGAGTTGTTGTACTTTTTTTGGGGGGTAGGGGAGCAAAGGGGAGAGCATTTCTCACACTCACTACCGCAGTGTGGGTCACTTCTATAAATTCATAAAATGTATTCTAATCTCTCAGTCCAGACTACTGGCCCCAGCTTGGTTCCCCACAGAGTCACAAGCCCCAGCAAACCTTCTCTGGAGTTGGGCACTATGTCTCTGTCTCTTTATCTCTCTCCACAGGCTGCAGGCGATGCCAGATGCTTGCTCCAACATGGGTCACAGTGCCTTCCATATTCCTCCACCTGCTCCATGGTACCTCTCCACGGGTTGCAAGCGGGGTCTTTCTGGCCTCAATGGGCTGCAGGGGACACCCACTTCACCATGGTATTCTCCACAAGCTGCAGGGAATCTTCTTTCAGTGCCTCTTGCTCCCCCCCTTCAGTAACCTTGGTGTCTGCAAAGTTCCTTACGTATTCTCACTCCCTTCTCTGGTGGCAAAATGCAGATGTTTGCATTTTGTTTTTCCTCTAAAATGTGATTCACAGAGGCGCTGTGACTGTCTGATTGGCCCGGCCTTGTCAGCAACTGAGTTTGGCCTGGAAATCTCAGCTGGTATTTACTGTGTCAGATGTCAGGGAAGCTTCTAGCTTCTTACAGAAGCCACCCTGCAAAACCACCATGACCAAGTATACAGTGCTGATGACCAACACATTAAGCTTAAGACTCTTTTTTACTTCCAGTAACTTTTATTCTTCCTCCTCTCCATTTATGTCATCTTACTAGTGTCCCCTTGGCATTTTTGTCTGGGACTGAATGAACTCTGCATTTATTTGAATACTGTTGATCCACTGATAATACTAATGTCATTGTGTAAAACCAGAACATGCATCTCTACCAGAAAACTCCACCCTATGAATCATTAATAGGACTTGCTATAGTTTGCCTCTAAGGATGACAAGCATTCACGTGTGCAAGTGAATCATCTTAAAATGATGCCTGCCACTGAAAGCTCTCAGCTTATTTAACAGTTACCAGAGTCCTCTACATTCTTATTCTTATCCATATTATTATTATCCTTATTATTACTGCCATTATTATTATTTTAATTACCATAGATTTTGTTTCATTGTATTATTGTTAGTATTAGTATTAGTATTAGTATTAGTATTAGTATTAGTATTAGTATTAGTATTAGTATTATTCCACACAAGAAATTCATACCAACACTTTGAGGGTAGATATTCATGTCAGATCTCTCCACTTAGCAGGAAATATAAGGAAGAGAGCAAGATCAGAAATCCTCATCTCGTGTTTGTGGTCACAAACATGCCACTGAACTTAATGGGACTATTTGTGCCAGGAAACCTGGACTTGACTCTCTCCCCCAAAGAGGCAATTACATAGCTCTCTTAGTGTATTATTTGTTTAACAGGTGGTGATCATGAAAGTACCAAAGTCTAGTTTAGCTGCTTGAAAAGCTGTCATCAAGAATGGAGCTGAGAGGTATCTGATGAGATCAGTACTTCAGGCCTCACATCTCATTTATTTGTGTCTCCAAAATCTATTTAATGCAGCATTTATTTGTGAAAGAAGAAAAGGGGGCACCTAAAAGGACTGTACTAATTTGTGCTTTAAGGGTTTGATTTGCTTAAGACTTATGCATCAGAATGTCATATACTTTAAAAAGATCTGATGTTTTATACAACAATGAAGAACCATTGTATGAATACATAAATAGCTTTTATCAGCTTATATTACACAAAGGTAGTGCACAGAGTAGGCTATGAGGATTTATTTTGCTTTGAAGCTCTCTTTAGTGCAGTGCTAACCACCAGAGGATTGAGCAGCTAGCCACACCCTGCACCTTCAAATTAAACAGATTAAACAGTGCTCAGTTTTGCTGCTCCAAACTTAGCATACACTGATAATGCAGCCCTGTTGAATGCTTGTGAAAGAAGTATTGCTGTGAACTGCCTGTGCCTCAGCTGCATTAATGTGCCTGGGCAAACAAAATGGACTAGACAGATAAAGTATGTGACAGCTGAAAACAGATAAGAAAAATGAGAATTGTCTAGCTGAAAATGGGACAGTTGGCATGTATGAAGGTAGAGATGGAGAGCATTGTTATAGGAGTGCAGAGCAGTAATGAAAACACCAGTTAGTCACAGAGAAAATTCAATGGTTTTGATCATGCTGAGTCTGCGTGCCGTGAGATTTCAGTAAAAAGGCTATAAGCTATTTCTTCAGTGTTTGACCCAGTCATCATCGTTTGTTCCTGCTGGTTCTGCAAGAATAGTGCTGAGGAAGTGACATAGCTAAAGAAAAGGAGGAAATCAACATGTCCTTTAGAAATACCTCAAGGATGCTATATCTGCTAAGTAGATAGAAATTTTTATTTTATTTTATTTTATTTTATTTTATTTTATTTTATTTTATTTTATTTTATTTTATTTTATTTTATTCCTGCTAATTCACTGAGGCTGTAAGCAAAAGGTTGCCTCCTGTTGTCCAGTTTTCTTTAATTTTGAAAAGGTGTAGAGATCTTCACAGCCTTAAGTTATGGCACTTCAATTACAGCAGTAGTTTGCAGAAAAGGATTAATCTGACCGCAGCAAAAGATGTATTTCTGACTACTGTAAGCATATGAACTAAATGTAAATGCTAAGAACATGCACAGGCCCAAGGAAAACTGTGAGGTGATGAGTAGCTTTGACGCAGTTCCCCTTATAATTACTTGTTGATTAATGAGCTCATATGAGGATGTCCATTTGAAAGAAAATGCTAAGCTAGCCAAGTGGCCAAAGTAGGCCAATTCCTCCGTCTTATGTGTTATAGGAAGAACGAAGAAAGAAAGAAGGCTGAAAAGGTGAGCATGGGTTGTTGTCAAATTAGGGCAATCCCTTCTGATACTGCAAGGCTGTAGAGAGTTAATATAAATAGTTCATTTTTTTCAAATCAAACTGGCTTCATGACTTGGAAAGAAAAGACATCTGTTTCAGAAGACTGCAGTGAGCAGAAAATGGCTGCAACATACCCTGAGAAGAGAGCAAATATTGAAAACATTTGTGAGAGCACACTCCGTAGCACCTGTGAGCCCCAGAGACGCTGTCACTCTTCCTGACAGCTGCAATGTGAGGGACTGGGTTGTTATCTCACATCCCTGCAGCTTACTTATCCAAATCAACCTGCCAAACAAAGAAAACAAACCACCTCCATTTGGAGTGAATGTTTAAATTCCACAGGAAGAGCTGGATCTTCTGTTCACAAAGATTGTGATGTAGGATACTTGGTGGAGGGGCTACAAAAACAGCAGAAATGGCACTTGTGCCAATTTAGACATTTTGTAGGAGGACCTTGCCCTTTCCAACTGCACACATTTGCTTTCCATTCACTATCTGAATGTACATTTCACACATTGTAGCTGCAAAGAGGAAACTTTAAAACATTACATGACATATTAAGCTTACTGTGTAACATAAGACAGCATGCTATGTCAATTAAAGCCACCTGATTAATATATGAAACTCTAAGGGCCCTTATTATCCTGTGTAATGTAGAAATATGTTTAATAAGGAATATAGAATATTGGCTTAGACTTGGTTTGGAGTGCAGAGGAAGATAAAAACCCACAGAAATTCTTCATTATAATTCAATATGTATTATTCAAGAAAGCCACGTGGGTTTAGAGAAAATAAAAAAATACTGAAGTGGCACAGACTAAAGGTACTGACATGATATTAGTGTCAGGTAACTAATTTTTTTTACTGTGTGTATAGACAGCTACAAATGAGCAGGGTGCTTCTTATGTGCCTCCAGTGAAAGAACCAAGGCACCAGACATATCAGGTTTATTATAATAAAAAGGCAATACTTTCATGATTATTAATCATGATTACACGAAGGATTTTATTTCCACATGACTTTGTTGATGTCAAAAGTTTATGAAGGTTGGAAACCCAAGCAAAAATATCAGGGAAAAAGAAAGGGCTGGAGCATTTCAAGTACAATTAGACTTCCTATGTCTCAGCAGGTCTCAAAGGGTGAAAAATACTTAAGGAGCGTTCTGCTCTCCTTCCTCAAGTGTGTGCCACTACCAGAGATGAGACAATCAGTTAGTTAGACCTTCTAAGATGTGTGTTACATTCATCAGCCAAAATCAAACTTGTGTGTACATCGGGACCAGATGGCTTTTATCCTGATGAGGCTGAAAAGCAGAATTTAGCTCTTAAAGTTTTAACATTTTTATGAGTAGCATAAACGTATTAGTAATAGAAATGTAAACATGTGATTCACTAAATTTCAATCTTACATAGCTTAACAAGCAGATTTAATGAAGGATATGCCTGTGTGCATTTTTCACTGCATGACGGTCAACATTTTGTTCCCAAAGGAAGGTAATCTGTGCTTGGAAGGTTCCGACAAATCATACAAGGAAGTATAGATAAGTGATTTTATTGACATTAAGTTGTTATTACATTGGACATGATGGAAACTCTTCAATTTTGAGTGGAAAGGCTTACTTTCTATGTTTGTGTTTAATTATGGTATCTATTCCCAGTGTTAAAAATACTGGAGAAAATTAAAGTGATTTAATCCTTAGTCCCTGGGGCAAGAACTGCCTTGACTTCAGAGTAGAAATGGAAGTTTATGCCTCACAAATCTGAGATACAAAGAATTTACAAAGAATAGTAATTTTTTTAGCATCTTTTCCTTTTTGTCCTTTCGAATTTCCTTCAATTTCCAATAGCAAGACATGTGGCTTATTACACCTGGAACAAGTTCCTGGAGAACAGCTTGCTGGATAACGATGGAGCTGGTTCTTTGAGATATAAATGTGTGAAGAGAGACTAGAAATCTGTTTTCCAAACTTCACTCAGGTCATGGTGGCTCTGGCTCAAGTTCACTACAAACTCACATTTTTCCATATCACATAATCTGAAGGATTCTGTGTGGAGCGCAGCCTACACAAGTTGTAAATGTCATTGCACAAGCTTTCTGATGCCTTAATTTGCAGAAAAGTTACTCATCGAGAAAACACTTCCCTCTTGGAACAGTTAATATCTCACCCTTTTTTTTTTTCCAGATCCTGTGACAAAAGAAGTCTCACATTTGAGCAAGCTAGAGATTGCTTGCAATGTGACTGAAAGAGGAACTGGCTGAGAGAATTACAAATGCCATCTGAAAGAGACTTTCTTAATGGAGAAATCCATACAGCTAGAGGGAAGTAGAAGATGATGATGATGATGATGGTGGTGATTTAGACAATGGTGATGATGACTAGAGTGGCTTCAGTTGAATGGGTATTTTGAGCCTAGAGTGTTCTTTAAGTCTATTTTGTGTCAATTAGGCTTGGGCCATGCAGACTGGGCAAAATATTCTCAAGATAAATGCAAATGTGATAATGTGTCACTAGGAAATCAGGAGCAAATGTTAAGGTAGATTAAAAACCTGTGCAGCTATTAAAATTTATTTTTAATGTAATTTTGTTTATCTGAGTACCTTTTGCTTTTTTCTCTTGTGACCTGTGGCACATTTTTTAGCCAGTGTGGTTATTCTTGAGGTGGAAACAGATGCTATGGTAAAAAACTATGTTATTTCCATGTCAGAGAACTGATTACCTTACAGATGTCAGGAGTTTTTAATATAATTGCTGCTCTTTTACTTTCTAGCAGAAAATGAACAATCTTCATTTTTCAAATGTTGAGTTAGACTCTTACACTAAAGCAGTGTGATTACTAATAGTCAAAGCTATATTTTATATCATTTTTTCTTAATTTAGGAACTGGATCAGCTCACATGAAAATACATGTTAATGGCCATTCTAAAAGAAATATTAAAACAACTAGTCTCTTTAACGCAGTAGTATTTGGGAATAGACTTTGATTTACAGACCAATCTTAGATGGGGCTTGGGTTTTCTTTGAATGACAAATAGACTAACAGGCTTTTAACTTGTATGTTACTTTTACATTATGCTTCATTTCAAAGGTAACAGGAATTTTCATGAAAACAAGTAATCTGTGTGGAGCCAGGAGTTGGGCTTGATGATCCTTATGGATCCCTTCCAACTCAGGATATTCTATGATTCTATGATTCAATGAAGTTAGAACATTAAACAATTTAATTTGATGAAAATACTGTGTAGTCGTTTGGTAGTCATTCAGATATGATTTATATGATATCAGGTTAGATTTTAAAGTGTTCCTTTTGTTAGTCCACCATGTTAATAGAATCTCATCTCAGTTTCCCAACAGACAAGCTAAAACTGAAGGACAATGAAGACTATCATAAAAATTCCAGTGGTGATGACACGTTTATCAGTTTAGCTAAAAATTTAGTATATCAGTAAAAACTTTATTTCATTTTAAGAGTTTTCTATGAGGATTCCAGACTTTTATCATGCAAACTAGTTCACTGATATATGGTGTGTGGGATCATCTCCATCACAACCATGAGAAGATTTTGGAAAGAAAGAAAATTACAATAAAAATTCAAACATTGTAACTTGCATTGCTTACTATGCCAGCATCTTTCTGGCATATTAATTGCCACACAATCTTCCATATAATTCTTGTCCTCCAGCAGGAGGACCAAGGAAAGACCAAGTAAAACTATGGAAAAAAGAACAAAGGAGAATGAGTTGTATGGAAGAACATAGACTCTGTATAAGTAAACTGGAGTAGGCAAAGTGAATTATTTTCCTTCTAAAATCAAAACAAGGCAAAGTGAATGACTAACTTGGCCTTTTACAATTCAGATATTAGACAAGAGATTTTGTGCCAACATTAGGTTACGACTCAAAACTATGAAAATAAAAATTCATCAATGAAAAAGGAGCCAATTCAACTCTGAAAAAAATGATTTTACAAAATCCCCAAAGTTATTAAATATTTTTGGGGTTTTGAAAAATTTCTAATAGCACCCTGTACAGATGTACAGAAATGGAACCTGCATCAGACATGAAAAGTGCCATTGCTGTCTAGAGGACACTGCAATATTAGCAATTTTCATTGTTGAATTTGACACTAGATGACTGTTTTCTATAAACATTTGAATTATTTTTATTATAAAAGTACCAGTGAGCATGCATGCAAGCATTAAGTAGTGTCACAAATGTAACCAACTTTAGTAGCATTCACATAAAGTTTTTCCAGAGGTGCCAAGGTGAAACATCTTACTTACATGCAATCAAAATTCCATTCTTACACCACTCTCTTCTTTTAAGTTAAGAATAAATATGTAATTTCTCTTGTAAACAAGAACATTAACAATCTATTAATCTTTAGTCTAGTAGAGGACAGATACTGTTGGACTCAATGATCTCAAAGGTCTTTTCCAACCTAGTGATTCTGCTATTCTGTGATGAAGAGTAAAAACCTAAACTTCAACTCTGTTTGTAATTATCTGGTTTATTTCTCTCTTTTCACTTCTAAGAAACTGAAATCTAGTTCATTTTGTATACAGTTTTATTGTCTTAAATGTACCATATGACAGCATATTTCTTAATAGACAGGACTGGGAGGACTACATCTGAGAATTAGATTTTATTTCCCCACCTGTTAAAATTTCTATTATACCTAAAAAGAGATAAATCTCACTTTTGTTTTCCATTTCTAAATGCAGCATGAATCTGGAGAACCCTAATAAAATTATGTTTTTGCTACTATTCCTAGCTATGGAATATGTTAACATTTAGTATGGACTGACGTATCAATCATCTGCCTGCAGAAATGCCTCAAAGTTCATTGCATTTGAAATGATTCTCCTTTGATCCCTGACATTGAAGAGAAGATGGAGCTGGCTTCAGATGTTTCTGAGAAAAATACACTGCATTTCATACCTTTTGCCACTCTCAACCTGGCAATCTCTTGACTGTAAGTCTTCATGTTTCAAAATGCCATTTTTGAGGAAAGAATAATGAAAGCAGTTCTAAAACAGTATTTACCAACTTGGAAAGATCAAATATGCTTTAAAATCCTGCTTTCTTTCTGTTTGGAAAAGATTAATGTGATAGCTATGGTATACTTCCAGTACTTTTTGGCAGAAAAGTATTGAAGCTGGTTATTTTTCACTTTTACTCTGCTAAAGGAAAAAAAAAAGCTATCAAACCTCAGATTTTCATATCAGGCTACAAGTGTCAATCACTATCAGCTTATTATTTGTGAGGGAAATCACTTTGCCCAAATTCAGTAGGTCTGTGAAGATCTCTATTTTGTGTTTGTAGGCTATATAGGACATATGGCTCTAAACACGTAAAACATACTACAGTAGGTGACAAACTTCTTTCTTTTTCAAATGCCTTTCAGAGGAGTCCTAATAAAGGTCTCAAGTGTGTGTATTGTAAGTTACACTGTTAATAAGTCCTTTAGCCATTTCCAGCCCCATTATCTCTATTTTTGTGATAATGCTAACTAAATCAGTCCAGGGGAGCTTGAATTAGAAAACATATCCTCTCCTCTATTAACATTTCACATAAATTTTGGTTACACCCCTTTATCCTCTCACTAGAGGATCAAAATAACTCTACTCTGGAGGATCAAAATAACTCATTAATATTAAAACACATATGAATATTGCTGAAGCCAAGTGATTCACAGCTTTCTTACGGAATCAAGAAATGATCATTGCTAATAATTAACTGGCAACTCAGCACCCAAGTGGAGGAAGTCACTGGGAAGCGACTATTTACAGGTTCAGGGCTTGCCAGTAAGTTTCAGTGATCCTCCAGTGACCTCATGATTTTTATATAATGATTCCAAACTACCAGAGGAAGGTACTATTAACTAAGTTATATTGTTTAAAAGACTAATAAAGCTATTGTCCATTATCCTATGCATATAGGGGCATGTGCCACTTACAAGCAAAGCCCATCATTAATATATTTTGAAAATATTCTTTTTGATGTCATAAAAATCAGAATGAAGTATTCAGAAATCATTACAACACTAACAATTTTATGTTTGAAAAGTTTTATATACTTTTCCTGACGGAAAAAAGTGTCCACTTCTGTCTGATGTGCCATTTACTAAGAATTATCTACAATAATGTTACTCCAAGATCCTTTGAAGTCTATGGAAGGATTTGCATCAGTGGCAGGGGAACTGTATTAGTCAGCTACTACTCTGAAAAAGCTAAACATTCTAAATTCTAATCCTTGGAGATTTAAAGGTGTGGGTATTTTGAAGAGGTTTGAACAGAAGACTTTGTGAGTGGAATTGCCATGATTTCAATATTGACACTATACATATCTGGATTCTTCAGCAGGCTACAGTCCTATTGCTTACAGTTTTGAGAAACAGATTTTCAGCAGGAAATTCAAACAGAAGAAAAAAAAAGTAAAAAAAAAAAGTAAAATATATATCTCTCTTGTCATAAAAACTAAACTTCTAATTAAAGACAGAAAAGACAATGAATTTGGAAAGGATATGTATTCTTCAATCATACTTGTATGATTTGTGAATTGCGTCTAGGGAATCTCATTTTACAGTTCAGACGTGAAGTCCTGAAGCATAACGAGACATCAAGATTTAAAGAGATGATGACTTTAATTAATCAAATTCTACATTTCATAAAAGTAATAAAAGAAAACACAGGGTAAAATACTGAATTTATCATTTGACAATTTTTTTTTTACCAGCCCTAGTATTTTCTCCAACAGTTATTAGCGTTTTCTATCATTCTTTTGTCATACCAGGTTGATGTCTGATCATCTGTAAAGTTAAAGTTGCATTGGAGTTTGATATTCATACTTATCCACTTCTTTGCCCAAAAGAAAGGACTTTTTTCTTTGTCCATTTTTTTACGAAAAGAAACTGAAATAAATCTAATCCTGGGTATGAAATTAAACAACTGATATCTATTGAAATTACATATTTGCTGCAAAATATCAAGAAAACTTTCCATACCAACAAATTTATTTTCTTTCTAAATTGCTTTATCTGGCTGTGTGAATGCAAAACCAAGAAAACAATGTGTATAAAGAAGTGTAAACTGAATATTTGATGATTAAACATGAAATGATATTCAGGATAAAATAAAGCTCTGTAATCTTTAAACATAAAAATATATTTGGCTACAATTGTACGTATATGTCACTGACTTGGTAATAAATTGTAAGGTCCCTTGAATAAAAATATAAATGCAATGACAACTTTTTTAGGAAGAACTGTCCTCATTGCCATGAGTTTTGATGTTGTCTTACTCTTTAAAAAGTCCTTCATTCTGATTGCATTCATTCTTTATGGTCATTTGTGGTAATGATGAGGTAGCTATTTTCCCATTTAAATCTGGGGAATACTGATTTTCAGATGACTGCTTATAGTCACAGTGTTCGTGAGAAACACACATTTTTTCATTATTCTTTCTGATATCACTCACTACCTTTGATTACACTTCATTCTTTCATGTTTCAGTCATCCAAAAGGGTTAGAAACAGTCTTCTAGTGAGTGGTAGTAGTGGAATGGCTGATACAAACTTGATTTATGGAACTTAATTAGCAAAGAACTAAAGAAAGAAAATATAATTGATGCCAATCAACATGGGTTCAGGGAAATGAATCATGCCAAAATAACTTAATATCCTTTTAGATGAGATCAAATATTTGGCTGATAAAGATAATAGTGTTCATGTAATATGATTAAATTTCTGATTTCATATCACGCGTCCTTTTGATTAAAGAGCTTGAACAATATGCTATCAACACATTAAATAAATTAAAACCTGTTAATTAAGAGAACTTTACATCAACTTGTCAATGACCAACCATCAGTGAGCGGATATTTCTGAAAAATTCTTTGATTCTTCATCCCATGCTATTTTGTCAATTATATAGAAAGCATAAAATGATCTCCAGTAAACTATGCATAGCAGTGTTCTGCAGAAAGCTGGAAGTGGGTTAAATGAACACAAAAAGAGATTACCCATCTAATGATGTTATGCAATCTAGATTAGTTAACACCACTGTCAGAGACAAAAGCTGTGAGATTTAATTAAATGACAAAAAATCAGGCATCTAGAATGACGGGTATTATGTGATGGAAGAATCTAAGGACTCAAGGGTCAGGATATAAATTTGTATTCATGAGTTTTACAAAAAACTCTCAGTCTTCAAAATATGTTTTCCAAATGAGAAAGGCCTATTAAAAATGGCCTCTTGCCCATCCTCAGAACTTGACCTGTGCCAATAAAATATTTAGAAGTGGTTCATTTCTAACAGATTGAAAGCAAACAGTTGTTTGATGGAGATGAGTGATAATCATGTGCTAAGACTGCCAGATTTGGTGTAATGGCTAAAAGAACTAAGATTCCTGCACAGAAAAATGAGAGAATGCTAACAGTAGCAGTACTTGAGATGATGGAGAGTAATGTTAGTGATTCAGGGATAGGATGTCCAGAATTTGTACAGGTACTTCAAGAAAGGTGTTGAAAAGTAAGAAAATTCAGAGAAAATCCATGGTAATGATTAAAAGTCTAAAAATAATACAAACATATGTGAAGAAGTGAATTTCTTGTTTTAGTAGAAGAAGGTGACTTCTGCACAGACTCAATATATATATATATATATATATATATATGGAGCAAATTGTTAACAGCAGAGTGCTGTTCAGCTAATGAACAAGTGGATAATAAACCAATTAATGGAAGCTGAAAGTAGACAAATTCATGTAACACAAAGGGAGGGATGTCTGTGTCTATGTCTCTGTGTGCGTATGTCCATGCATATATATTTAATGAAGAGTTTAAAGACTTTCAGAGTGTAATAATTGATTTTCTCTCCCTGGCAGTCAAATAGCAATTCCAAATTCAATAGTTTTATAAATATAGTTTCTTTTTACACTACTTTACTAACATGGACATAGCTGTAATGTCTTCTGAAACACTACAAAGTGTTGTAGTTTGGATAATTTGCACTAATGTCTTTAATAAGACTAGATATTCCTTGCTGTGTTTTAATCACTGTGCACTACAGCATTTAAACCAGAAGACAGGGATCATAGCACGCTATGAAGCACATTGTTTAGTGAGAGATCCCAGCAGAGGCCCAGAGATCCATTCAAGGATATGTGACACTTGAATGCCGTTTTTATGGTAGTGTGGCATAATATTGCGTGGCATAAAATTGTGTGGCATAAATTTACAACTGCAATATTTTATTTTGGTTTCATTTCCTTTTCCCTTTTCAGCAAACCCTGAACAAATAATTGCATTCTAAATCTTCCACTAGAAAAAAAATTAATCCTAAAATCTAATCACCATTAGTTTATATGCCTAGAAAATAATTGCTCTGGTGTATGGTTGAAGTTTTCAGGACCTAATGTGATACAAAAAATAATCTCCCAGTTTTGATTAATGGGCTTTTCTGGATGTATTTGTCCAGATACTACCTAATTCTAACTTTATGTTGTAAATATTAAGTAGAGGTGAGAGAGATTTTAAAAAGCAATATTATAAATGAATGTGCTTATTCAGCACAAGAGATCATAGAAGGTTTTCACAAAGCAACATGACCAAATTACTTTAATGTTTGATACTTGTATATATTCAAATTACAAATTACAATGCAAGGGAATGAGGATTCAGAAAGCTGTGTGTCCTGAGCAGGGAGGGCTTTTATAGATTGTTTGACAGAGCAGTAAGTGAGCAGACTGACAGCACAGCAGGGATGCTCCTCACAGTACAACAGTGCAGACAGCTGAGTTCCAGACTCAGGATTGGTCCCAGTCAATGCTTAACACACAAGTGGAGATATGGTTTCAGGGGAGCAGGGTCTGAGGACACTAGTGCTTAACTTAAAGAAAAGTCTAAATGTAATAGAAAAGTAGAAATATAAGAACAAATTCATTTCTAAACTACTTCAGAAGCCTGCAATCCTCACTCAAGCAGCAGTGATGGCATTAATTAGGAAAAGGAGTTTGTCATTTTACTCCAGTACACATTAGCTTTGTCTATAATATTCCTAATGGATAAGTCTGTGTAAAGGCCCACAGATGGCTCCAGAAATGAGGAGGAGGAAAAGGAAAACACATAATCTCTAAATGTCAGAGAAGAATAAAAGCCTGCTAAACAAACTGAACAAGATGCTGACAATTGACACCAACCAGCAGCAGCAGCAAGGATTTTCCTACTTTTGCTATAAGATCATAATGTGCTTTTTTTGCTGCTATTTTTGTTCACTCAAAGAAAAAAGAAGGAAGGAAGGAAGGAAGGAAGGAAGGAAGGAAGGAGGGAATGAAGGAAGGGAGGAAGGAAGGAAGGTAGGNTAATATTTTTCCACAGAATAAACTTTCCAGTAGAAATTCTCTCACCTGAAACCCAACTTCCTTCCCAAGGAAGGAAGGAAGGAAGGAAGGAAGGAAGGAAGGAAGGAAAAATTGTAATGTTGGCAGAGTTAGGACTGGATGTTCTCAGAAAAGTGTCATTTCTGTGCTTTATGGAGGCACATGCCATGACTCATGGTAAGAAGTATAAGTGGTTGACAATCCCCATTGCTGCCTTACCAAAAGGGATTCAGTCAGTGGTCATTGTAGGTTTTTCTGCCTGTTTATGCCTTCTTCATTGAGACAGAGAGACACATAGTGGAAATAGTAATAGTTTACCTGTTTTTATGCCAGTAGAGCAGGGTATTTGGAGGAATTCTGAATCCCTTAACAATTTTGGAGAATGGTGTAATTCAAGACTCATTGGAATATCACAATAACACTCAAAATCTGGAAGAGACA
This sequence comes from Heliornis fulica, assembly GCA_013399135.1. NCBI lineage: Eukaryota > Metazoa > Chordata > Aves > Gruiformes > Heliornithidae > Heliornis > Heliornis fulica. The sequence continues at coordinate 2,721 of VXBZ01001077.1, read as the reverse complement.
TTCAGAGATGTTTCAAATATGTGCTCTGCATTCTTATGGTATATTAGGAGCACACTGTTTCACCACATCATCATCAGATGTGAAATGACAACATACTGCAAGTAATGCATCCATAATATTATATGAAACATTTGCAGAGACTTTGCATCAGATATTCACTTTGGGAGTATTTTCTTATTTGTCCTCCTTAAGCCACAAAGACATCTTCAAATATTTGGTTACTCAGACACTTTGAATTATCTAAATGTTTTTGTTTTATTGCCTTCAGCACCAAGTTAATTATTATTAGAGATGTGAGAAAATATTTTATTTCCCAAATTGCAAATGGATTATATAAAATTCTTGTAAAAACAAACAGCTCTGATAAATCTTCATTTACAGTCACTTAGGAAAAAGAAGGAGAAAAAAACCACCAAAACAAACAAAAAAAACTTGTATAATCATTGCTTCTGGGACTTGGCATAGTTTTACAGTCACTATACAATTTTCGACGTTCTTCCATAAAAATTATAAATATTCAAATATCAGGAAAAATTGATAAATACACTAGTCAATGGAATTTTACATACCTGAGCTGAAGTTAAATAATTCTGAATCCTTAGAAGCAGCTCTACTAATTTATGCTTATGTTTTAATACTCTATCCACACGTTTCATGACTCCTTGAAGTGATAAAGACAGTGCAAAAGCCCTATCAGTACAGTATGGGATTGTAAAAGTTGTGTAGACATGAAGAGTCCAAAGCACTCCGACATTGCAATATTTATGACTATATACTCTTTTCAAAGTCTTGAAGCTCTTCACTGCAATTTGGGAACCGCAATGTCTTTGCAAATGTGTCTCTGAGCTGCTCTGTGACTCAATTCTACATCATCAAAGAAAGATCAATGCTGTCCTCTGTTTGATAGCAGACCTGTGATTGTAAGCCCTTCAAATATTGCAAGGATTGGAAATCTAAATTGGCTAACAGAAAATTGCTTCTGATTGCAAGCTTCACCCTCTACTATGGAAATATATTGGGTTAGGTGCACTAAAAATAATCTATTTTTCTTCTCTTTTTTTCACCATATTTTTGGGAAATGCCTGCACCAATTGGGCAGAATATATGGAATTGCTTAAAGTCTGACTTCATTTCTGATGCAAAAAAGAAGATAGAATCTAAAACTTATATTTTGGTATTACAGTTCACTTCCAGATTTCCCATGAGGGTCACACTTCTATGGGTATTATTCTCAAGACTTATGACATGGGCAGAGGTAAACCCTTCATGTTCAGGACAAGTGAAATCTTTGGATACAGCATTCATCTTCTGTGCACAACTTCTAGTTTCCTAGAGGAGCCCCTCTCCCATCTTTTTGTAAATCAGAGCAGAACAAACACCAGCCTTGCCAATGTGCCACTTAAATGGCTTTCATTTAAAGATCATTGAAATTTTCAGCACTTGTTCCAAAGCCTTTGACATTTGACAGTCTTTTATGAAACAAAAACAAACTTGAAAATAATTTTTGTTTTCTGTATGTGAAAAACACGGCTGGCTTTGTTTAACTGTAAATATCATCAAGCTTCCTCTTTGCTGTGACATTCCTAATATGCTGTATTTCACTGAAGTTGTGTGCCATGGTCACATTTACACTAATTCAAACACTTTCACAAAGCCAGGAATGCTATAAAAATGGGCATATTTTTTTTGCATAGGGTAATGTCATACATGTGAGCACCTTCTTGGTGTTAGAGGGATTTTTTTTTTTCATTTTTCTTATATTACTAATTATTTTATTTCTATTTAAGGTGAGATACTTAAATGTAAATTCTTCTATTTCTGATACCACAAGCTAACCAAAGGCAACATTATTATTCACACCATTAATTTGATTGATTTCTTATTGACACTTTAAAACAGAAGAACTTTACATGTAATTCCAGAAAGTGCAAGGAGCCTTAACCCAATCTTAGAACAGCAGGAATTTAAGTAACATTGTGTGGATTTTGACAGGTCTTAATACATTAGGATTTTGGAATTAAGACCAAAATATCTAAAATCATACTGTAGAATTTCTGGCAGAAACTTGAATAATATCTTCCCTAGTTTATACATGGAAATTACCGATAAGTAATAGAGGCCAAAGCGTATTTTTCTACACGTAAATAACAAAAAGAATTAGGTCAACAAGATGCAGACAAGACCATAACAAAACTCAGATCCTTTCAAGGGAACATTTGTTACTTAAAGGGAAAAAAGGAAATTACCACTGTACAAAGAAAAAATATACATGGAAGGTTTAGCAAAAAATAGTCTCTGTTTAAATCACTTAGGAATTACTGCAGAGAGTCCAGTGGGGGGCTACAAAGGTGATATGGGGAAACACTAGAGAGTATGAGGAAAGGCTGAGAGAGCTGTTTAGCCTGGAGAGGACTGAGAGTAGATATGATCAATAACTAAAATATCTAAAGGTGTCAGGACAAGGGGCAATGGGCACAAACTGGAACATAGGAAGTTCTGCCTGAAAATGCAGAAATACTCCTCCTCATGGAGGGTGACAGAGCACCAGCACAAGCTGCCTAGGGAGATTATGGAGTCCCCATCTCTGGAGACATTCAAACCCACCTGGACAAAATCCTGTACAACCTGCTCTAGGTGATTTTGCTTTAGCAGGGAGGTAGGACTATATATGCAAATATATCACAACCTCAGTTGTCGAGGCAGCGGCAGCAGCAGCAGCAG
>VXBZ01001075.1:35817-62245 GCA_013399135.1 Heliornis fulica | reverse complement strand
TCTACCCAGGGAGGTGGTTGAGTCCCCATTTCTTGAGGTGTTTAAAAGACGGATAGATGCAGCGCTTGAGGACATGGTCTAGGGGTAGACTTGGTGGTGGTAGGTTAATGGTTGGACTGGATGATAGTAGGGGTCTTTTTCAGCCTTAACAATTCTATGATTCTATGATATATTACTCGCCTGTAACAAACTAAATATACATATGAGGAGACACATATCATAAACTGAAGACTTTCAGTAGCTGGCTTCATAATTCCTACAAAGACCTTGTTCTCTAATGTCTTGAAGGGTATTTTGAGAATCTGGGTACACAATAAAAAATTTACATCAAAGCAAGACGTTGCCCTGTTGTTGTGGTTTAACCCTGGTTGGATGCCAGATACCCTCCAAAGTTGTTTTATCATTTCACCTTTTCAGTTGGTCAGGGAAGAAAATATATGTTGAGAGGCTTAGGAGTCAAGGACAGAGAGAGCTCATTCTGCAGTTAGTGTCATGGGCAAAACAGACTCACAGCCGTTTGTATTTCTCATTATCTGACTCTGGTTTCTGTGTGTTTCTGTAGTGTAGTGTAATAAATTAGAGAGTTTTCTTCCCTTTCCCTGTGTTGTGTTTCCTCTCTAACTCTGAGACTTCTGCTAATGCAATCTGGGAGAAGGTCTTGAAGTCACAGAGGGAAATTATGGGAACAAAATTTCTGATAAGATTGGATTTGGTGTCTAATCATACACTTCATACACTCCACACTTGGTGTGGAAGTCAGTGGCATCTTAGGATGAAAAGCAGTGCAGAATTTTTGTGAATCACGTGGTCTCCTGCTACTTTTTATGGGGGATAATTCAAGGTGGCAGAGTGGCTACAGTGTCTTGTTGAATCTCTAGAGGAATTGAGTTCAACTTCAAGGTCAGAAATATGAGAAAAAACAATGATAGTCTGTACTAGAACTCTCTTTGTTACTGTCAGTACCTCTAGGTGTTAAGCACAGAAGTAACCTAGAAAGAGGCTTATAGGAACTAGGATAAGAACTGTTTTTCAAACATATGTTGTCATGTTCCCAAACCTACTCAGTTTAACCACCGAGTCATATTGTGGTTAGAAGATGAGAAGCAGTAGTAATGCTTCTTTCTCAGATCTTGTCCAAATCAACTCATGGCCAAAATTTTTAACTCCACTAGGACAAAGATTGTGGTAAAATTTGGTAAAATATTGATATAACTTTTAGTAGCAATTAAGGAGCTAATGGCAAAAAAGGAAAAATGAAGAATTGGTAGGAGCATTGTATTAAATACGTAATTTTTCCTTAAATTTGCTTTCTGCTATGTTCCTTCTTTACAAGCTTTAGTAATAAGCACAAGAAAATATGTGTTTAAAGGAAAATAGATGGTGTAATGAACATTGTTAAATAGCCATAAAAAAAATCAAAAGCAAAGTACCTCCTTCAAAAACCTGTAGGTGACAAGAAATCCTGGTGAGGATAATTCAGGTATAAAGATGACACTGACTTCTTTGGGCTGACAAACCCTCATTGTCAGTGCATATTTCCATACAGTCAAATATAAGGACAAAAAATTGAAGAAGAAAATGATTGTGGGATTTTTACATGGACTGCTGAAACCTGAAACTGAGTGAACTTGAAAAGGGCTGACACATGGTGGGTAACCCATATGAGTAAGTGTTCCCAGAGTGAAGCTGTGGTCAGATAGCAAATATGCTCTTTACTGCCTATCTAGGAGGCACAAGAAGGTGGAATGAGGACTATACAACATGAGTAATATAAGAGTATTGTGTTTAATCTTGCAGTTGACATTAACAATGGATTTTGGAAAATCTGAGTGGGTGCAGAAAAGAGTTTCAGAAATTGAGGCTGGGAAAAATCTGCCTTACAGTGAGAAATAAGATAGATCTAATTACTTCATCTAGAAATATTAAGAGCTGATGTAATTATAACATGCAAGTACTTACATGGGAAAGAGATTTTCGATATGAAACTTTCTTAAACCTGTAAACAGCCTAACGTAAGCCAACATTTGGAAGCTGAAGCTATCCAGTTTTAGACATGTAATAAGGTTCGGATTTTTTTTCTTTTTTTTTTTTTATGGAGAAGATAATGAAATATTAGAATAACTTACCTTAGGGCATGAGGAACTCTTCAATCTTTAAATCAAGATTAGAATCTTTAAAAATAAGCTCTCACAGGAGTTCTAGACTTATTCAGATGTGCCTGGGTGAGGCTCTTGGCAAGGCAAAAGGATCTTGGAGATCTCTTCTGACCTTGCTGAAAAATTAAGGGCTGAATGCAGTGAGTATATATCCTGCTGCAAACAACTAATTTCTAAGAAGCTGATGTTAGTTCTTTTCTCATAATAGGTTACTAATAGAAACCTCAGAGGATTTTGAAAGAATCAGTTCTTGGATCACATTCTTAATAAATGCTGTCCTTAGTTTGAACATCTTGAGTTATTCAGTTTCAAAACACTTGCCAGAGGCAAGTTAATGTAATTTACCTAGGCTTAGTTAACCTAGAATGAGCCACAGGAGTCCCTTCTCGGAGTTATCTCTGAACATCACACAAGAACCAAAAAGACATTTTAAGGAAAAGTCACTAAGGTGTAATTTTTCAAGAAGCAGCAATGATAATATCCATTTTAGGTTGTTTCATAGAATCATGGAATGGTTTTGGTTGGAAAAGATCTTCAAGATCATCAAGTCTAACCATATCTTCAGCCCCACTAGGTCAAACACCAGACTATGTCACCAAAGTACAACATCTACTCTTCTTTTAAACACCTCCAGGGATAGTGACTCAACCACCTCCCTCGGCAGCCTGTTCCAATATCTGACAAATCTTTCAGTAAAGAATTTTTTCCTAATATCCATCCTAAACTTCCCCATTCTGAACTTCAAGCTGTTTCCTGTCACTAGGTATCAAGGAGAAGAGACTGACCCCCACCACACTACAACCAACTTTTGGGTATTTGTAGAGAACAGTGAGATCTCCCTACAGTCTCCTANAATATCCATCCTAAACTTCCCCATTCTGAACTTCAAGCTGTTTCCTGTCACTAGGTATCAAGGAGAAGAGACTGACCCCCACCACACTACAACCAACTTTTGGGTATTTGTAGAGAACAGTGAGATCTCCCTACAGTCTCCTATTTCTCCAGACTAAACAACCGCAGCAGCTCCACTAAACAAACCCAGCTCCCTCAGACACTCCTCATAAGACTTGTGTTCTAAGCCCTGCAGCAGCTGGTAGTCCTTCTCTGGACACACTCAAGCATCTCAATGTCCTTCTTTTAGTGAGGGTCCCAAAATTGAACACAGTACTCGAGGTGTGGCCTCACCACTGCTGAGTTCAGGGAAAGGATGACTTCCCTACTCCTTCTGGCCACACTGTTCCTGATGCAGGCCATGATGCCATTGGCCTTCTTTGCCATCTGGGCAACTTATGGCTCAATATTCAACTGGCTGCTGATCAACACCCCTACGTCTCCCTCCTCCAGACAGATCTTGAGGCACTCCTCTTCAAGCCTGTAGCTTTACATGGGGTTGTTGTGACCCAAGTGCAGGACCTGGCACTTAACCTTGTTGAAACTTATGCAAAAGGTCTCGGCCCATCAATCCAGTCTGTCCAGGTCCCTCTGTAGAGCCTGACTATCCTCTGGCAGATCAACAGTCCAGCCAATCTTACTATAATCTGAGAATTTATTCACTTGACTCTTTCTTCCATGTCATTGATAAGGACATTCAATAGAACTGGCCCCAGCACCAAGCCCTGGGGAACACCACAGGTGACCAGCCTCCAGTTGGATTTAGCTCCATTTACCACAAAACTTTGTACCCAGCTGGACAGCTGGGTACAAAGTTTTGTGGTAATATGCTTATGTGGTAATATGCTTATGTGGAGATATGCTTCACTCAGTCAATCCAGTGATTGACTGCGTGAAGCATATCTCAACCAAGCCATGAGCTGACAGCTTCTCTAGCTGTGGGAAACAGTATCAATGGCCTTACCTTATCAATGGTCCAAGTAATTGCCAAGAAGGCCGGCCAGGACAATCAGTGCTGGTCACAACACCTCTGTGAATCACATTTTAGAGATAGAAAAATGCAAACACCCACATTTTGCCACCAGAGAAGGGAGTGAGAAGATGTAAGAAACTTTGCAGGCACCAAGGTTAGGAAAGTGGAGGAGGAGGCGCTGAGAGAAGATTGTTTGTGGCCTGTGGAGAATGCCACGTTGAAGCGGGTGTCCCCCTGCAGCCCATGGAGGACAAAGAGATGCCACTTGTAGCCCATGGAGGGGCATCTGGGCCAGGCAGGAGCCCACCATGGAGCAGGTGGACTATGGAAGAATCTGTGACCTACATTGGAGCAAGCCTCCAATCTCTTGTGAGAGATAAGAGGTAGAGAGAGAAATGGAGACATATGCTGGACCCAGATTTGCTTGGGGAAGCTTGTGGCTCTGTGGGGAACCAGGCCAGGGCCAGCAGTCTGGGACTGAGAGACCAAGAGACATTTTATGAGTTTATAGAAGTGACCCACACTGGGGCAGTTAGTGAAGAGCTGAGGCCTCGTGAGAGGGGACTCAGATGTAGAGGGTCGTGGAGGACTGTCTCCTGTGGGTGGGACCCCATGTTGGTGCAGGGAAAGGGTGAGAAATTCCCCCTCCCCACCAAGAAGGAGAACAACTCTTGAGGATCTGACCAAAGACTCCATTCTCTATTTCCCCCTTCCCACCATGCCAAACTGTGGAAGAGAAACATCATGAATAGAGGGAAGTCTGCAAAGAAGGGAGGGGTGGGGTGGTGGTGTTTTAAGAGCTGTTTTGTACTTCTCATTATCTGACTCTGGTCTCTGTGTGTAGTGGAGTGTAGTATAATGAATTAGAGAGTTTTCTTGCTTTTCTTCTGTGTTCAGACTGTTTTGCCCATGATGCTAATTACAGAATGATCTCTCCCTGTCCTTATCTCAACTCCAAAGCCTCTCAACATATATTTTCTCCCCTTTCCAGCTAAGAGGGGAGCGATAGAGCAGGTTTGGTGGGAGTCTGGACTCCAGCCAGGGTGAAACCACAACACAGGTCTTAGCATTAGCTGGAGAGGTATTGGTGCTCATAATTTAAAGAAGGATGCTGACAGAGGTATTCTCCAGGGCTTGGAGCCCTTTTGGTCTTGCAGATAGATGTGAGAAAAGCGGGAGGGAGGTATGAGGATTTTCTCTAAGTGAGGTTATGTATTTCCATTAACTTTTTGGCCTCTATATTTGATAGTCATCAAAATTAATAGTCATCTGCTGCCAAACACAAAAAAGCACAGATTTTTCATGACTCAGCAATAGAGGGTTTTATATATGCGAACTTTTTTGATTCATTTTACACTTCCATCTAGGAAAACAAATATTGTGTTTATTTGAAAACTGGGTTCTAGGCAATGGTGCTAACCAGTGCTGACAGAAGACAGTGGCTTTGCTTCATGTGGTTTTATATACATGTATGTTTTGTGTAACTATGGGCCTCAAAATTGTTTCATCGGTGTTAGTGTTACTCTGTGTAACTCTGTGTGACTCTGAGCATTGTTGCTCTGACAGCTTTGGGAGCTGCTCAGGAACAGCAGGCTTACCTTGCAAAACCTCATCTCTGCCTCAGAAACAAGTCCAGTAGGAAATGAGATGGACACTTGATCCACACTGTAGTACTGCTGGCACTGATTTTGACACCTGCTTTCAGAACAAGAACAGCTGGATTATGAGGAAGTCAGGTTTAAAAAGAGAAGTAGCTTAGTTCTTCATTACTAAATTTGGCTGGGTAATGAATAGTCTTTTCTGAGGCTTTCCATCTTAGCCTCTCAGGATTTTGAGAAGCAGATGAACAGAAGAATTTCCACATTCTCCTTTGGGTGCCAGGCTGTGCAATTTTTTGACGTCACATGGTTGCAAAGATGTTTTGTTTCTCCACCTCTGCAGCAAGAGGTGACAGAGTAGGAGCAGGTCAGTGAATAACTGTAATCCTAGTTGCACTTTTACTGTTCACTTTGCTGAGCTCAATGAAAAGTATGCTATGTCATGCTGTTTCACAGCAGCCATTGCTGCTGCAATAATTAGATTCACGCTATTTGCTAAATAAGCATCAAACCCTAGTGATCCCTGGAGGATCTTTTTGACCTCCCCTCTACTTTGCCTTCCTACCCTTCCTCCCACATCCACACCCCACCTCCCCCACCCCCCCAACCCTAGCCTACAAATCTCAAAAGAGCTAGTAACTGGAGTATGAACCCATGCTGAGCACCCAGTTCTGAGTGAATGGAGCTTCCTCTGCTATACTCCGGATTTATCACTGAGTGGGAAATCTTATCCCTGTGCCAAGGCAGCAGGGTCTGCTCTGCTGTTTTTCACTCATTCAGTGCCATGGTGCTGCTTCAGGTGCCAGTGGAGCAATAAGAGTCTTTCTCAATAAGAGACAAGCATCTGCTTTACAGGAGTAAAGGAGACAGGATCTGTTCCCTGATGGTTTTATTCTTAATGGTGCTGGAAAGACACGGCATTCCGGTTCCACTGCAATGAACAGCAGCTGGTATAAGCACTACAAGCCAAATTTACCTAATGTTTAAACATGTATGCTCTGGCATGGAAATTGTATAGTGAATCACTCACCCCACTGCTAAACTTTCTCCTTATTCCTGCCCAGGTCTTTTTTTTTGCTTGTTTTTTCTCAGTACATGCTGGGTTTCTGACATGATCTTTCCTCTGTTTCTTTGGGTGACCTGCTATCAGACTCTACAGCTTGTGATTAAGAGTATTTTCCTGTCCTAAAAGGTGCCACCACAGACGAAGAAGTTCCCACCTGGAAAAATTTGGGATAGTGTGCAGTGGTGAAGGAGAGCCAACATGTCTGTTGCAAATATGTAAGGCTAGCACTCACAATACAGTGAAGGTGAAAAAGGCAGGACAAATTTACACCCAGATTCCAGAGATATAAAGATCCTGCGGATCCCACTGTTTGACTGTTATCCTAAAATGTTGTTAATCCTTTATAGCACCCTGAACTGTTTCATTACTAATACTAAATACTCAGTCTGAAAATCATACAGGGTTTGCAGACCTGACAACACCAATCTCTTGCCAAACCCTGAAGCAAATGCAAGTTCCCAAGCAAAGCTGTACCAGTAGCTCAGTCAATTCCAGCCTGTGAAAATTGTGCTTGGTAACATGGCTTGGGTTGTGGGCATGTTTGTCTGTTCAAATTGTTTATCTTTATTTAAATTTCTGTATTTTTACTTAAAACTTCCTTGTCTAGCTTTTTAAAAATGAAATTTTCACTTTTTAAATAGAAGATTATTTTAAAAATGCTTCATTCTGGGAAAAAATTATTTTGACAGACAAGTAATATAGTTCTTGAAAGTTTATAAGAGTGCCTCATTGGATTTATGGCTGGACTGCTTATCCTTTTAGTTTCTCTTCTTAGCTGAACTGTATAGCCCATCATACACTGTATATAGCCCATCATCCTCCACGATTACCCAGTTTAAAAAAAATAAATCTATGTTACCTTAAAGGGGGTGAAATCTGTCTGCAGTGTAGCTTGTGGAAACTAACATGGATTTGTAATAGATTCACAAGACTACTGTCTTGTGGTGGAGTTTCTCAACAAATCAACCAAACAAACATAGGTTTTTAAAGACTTCTCTTTCTGTAAAGACTAGGTTTGATGGAAACCTGTTGGTTTTGGAATGGTTATTTATTTTTGCTGCTGCTTACACAGGAAGCTGTTTCACACTTTGTATGGGCATCTCTTTTTTAGGAATGTTCTTGGTCTTTGTACTCTTTAGGAAAGTCTCGCTCTCTCTGTTGAATATGGAAAAGATATACCATATGGCCATGTAACATCAGGAATGATGGAAGAACAGTGGAAAATGAGTGAAACCAATAGCTTGCAGATAGGGCATTAAATGAACTTCATCTTTGAAACAGTTCATAATGATTAATGTATTTATTAAAACTGAAGTTGGCTTGAATGCCCTTTTCACAGAAGAAAACAAAGTTACCAGACTAATTAGAGGGTGCAAGTAATTTGCTGTATAACTTCATTGTGTTCATAGAATCATGGAATCACAGAACCATAAATACATAGAATAGTATGGGTTGGAAGGGACCTTCAAAGGTCATCTACTTCAACTCCTCTGCAGTGTACAGAGACATCTTCAATTAGGTATGTTGCTTAAAGCACTATCAAGCCTGACCTTGGATATTTCCAGGGCAGGGACATCTAACACCTCTCTTCAGAATCTATTCCAGTGTTTCACCACCCCTATTGTAAAAAGTGTCTTGCTAACATCTAGCCTAAATCTACCCTCTTTTAGTTTAAAATCATTACCACCAATAAACCTTTTGTCCTGGTTCCACCCCAGCTGAGAGCTGTATACTACACAGCTGCTCTCTATGAAATGCTGGTGGGGAAGAGATAGAAAATAAGCCAACAAAGACAAACCTCATGGGTTGGGATAAGGATAGTTTACTGAAACAGTAGAGAGAGATAACACTGATAGGCCTTTATAATAAAATATACGAAAATGGTCATACAGGGTGTAAATTCTCACCAAGCCTCACACCCCAGGCCTTACAGATCAGAGCCATCCCAGAAACGTATTGACTCTGAAACTGCAGATCCTGAAGTTGTGCCCTCCTCCCCCACTGGTCAGTCTTTATACTGAGCGTGACATAATTGGCATGGAATACTCTCTTTGGCCAGTTTGGGTCACCTGTCTTGGCCATGTTACTTCCAGCTTCTTGGGTGCCCCTCGCCTTCTTGTTATGAAGAACTGAGAAGTCCTTGATTACTTGGAAACCACTAAAAACATCGGGTTGTTATCAGCACTGCTCCCATCCTAACTCCCATTCCACCAGCTGCTAGAAGGAAAATCAACTGTACCCTAGCTGAAACCAGCACATCTTTGTCCCCATCTTTCTTAAAAGTCTCCTTGAAGTATTAAAAAGCAGCAATAAGTCTTCACAGATCCGTCTTTCACAAGCTGAACAACCCCAAGTCTTAATCGGAAAGGTGCTCCAACTGATGGTCTTTGTGTCTCTCCTCTGGACTCACTTCAGCAAGTTCGTATCTTTCCTGTACTGGGGACCGCAAAGTTGGAGGCAGTACTCCAGGTGAGGTCTCATCAAAGTGTAGTCGAAGGGGAGAATCACCTCTCATGAGGTCATACTTCTTTTGATGCAACCCAGGATATGGTTGGCTTTCTGGGCTGCAAGCACACATTGCTGGGTCACGTTGAGCTTTTCTTCTACCATCATTCCTAAGTCCTTTTCCTCAGGATTGCTCTTAATCCATTAACCACCCAGACTGTTAGCGGTTGCCTATTAGGTGTTGCCATGACCTAGATGCAGGACCATGCACCTGACCTTGTGAACCTCGTGGTATTCAGATAGGCCCATTTCTTGAGCTTTTAAGATGTTAGATTATTTCAGACAACAAGTTTGGTATTTTAAGTGCCACCAAGTCACAAAAATTAAGGCAACATTTCTCTTGCTTCATAAATTGCATGAGATTTGAAATATACGGGTTTTGCGGGCTTATTTTAATAACATTTGATTTGCCAGTTCCGAGAAAAAGTTGTACATCATGGTGTTCAAATAGCAGTCAAATATAGTGTGCACATTTTGCTCCTCTGAAACAAACAGAACTTGAGGTATTATGATACTTTTAACTTTTGTTTTTGCAGCAGAAATTTGGGGGCAACAAAAAGAATAATAATGATCTATAGCCCACTGAGCTTTTAGGGGGGTGGCAGTCTCAAAAATTGCCATTTATTTACTTATTAATGTTTAATTGCAGAAGAATTTTAGAACAACATGATTTTATTAGTTGAAAAGTCTACTTTTAAAATACATTTAGTCGTAAGTCAGTCTTTGATCTTTAAGCTTGAAGATAGATTTTTTTTTAACGCCCGTAACAGCTCTGAAGTTGGGCTTTTTTGTGGTTTGGTTTAAGAAAAAACAAACTCCAAACTGTAATTTTCTGGATAATTCAAAATACTGGTGCCTATATGAAATTACCATCTTCAGGTCTGCATTAAAGGGAACACAGATTTCTAAACACTGTAAAATATTTTCACATTAAAGAAGAATGCTAAGCATGACATCTTTTCTTATGAAGAAAATTAAAATAAAAAATCAGTCCTGTAATACTGAATAATACTTTTGTGGCTACTTGAGAATCCACAAATTGAAAAAATGAATTTCTGAAGGATGAATACTATATATCTCAGAAGCAAAGAAAGACTTTCTACCAGTTCCAAAAAAGGTCATATGCAATCAGTAACAAAGAACTGGGTTTGGCTGTATCTCATAAGGGTTTCTCTTGTCTCAGGTTATAGTTTTCCCAAAAGAATCCTCTTATATTAAAAGAATATCATACATATCCATATAATGCATACAAAATATCTATAGACTGTTGGGTAGAAACAGATAACATTTTTCCCAACTTATATAGACTGAGAGAGGATGAGAAGATGGAAAGGTTCTGGTGTACCACCTAATTTTTGGAAAGCTTAGTTTGGCTTTGGGAATGAACAGAAATCTGGAGTCTCTAGTAGTGTTTTACGGTGCAATTAGAATTATGTGAGAGATTATAATCTTTTCAGCATGAGGAATGGAGATAAAACCAAACATGTTTCTTTTTTTTTCTTCCAACATGCTTTTTTCTAACCAAACCACTCCCTATCTTCATTTAAAACAAAAAATACTATTAAAACCTTTCCTGTAAGAAAAGCCATCTTCTGTCAGGGAAACTATCCAGAAGAAGCTCATCTAGTTCTATTTATACCTGGTTGAATCACTTATCATAAATTCAAATCAACCTAGTTAGAAGGTGAAAGGGTTTCAGATAATTTCAGAGCAACATTTTGCCATTCATCAATAATATTTATAAAACTCACTGTTTACTTAGTAAAATAGATGATTTATTTAGTAGTTCGTAAAAGCCTGAAACAAATGCATGTATTTATTCTGGTAATGCTTTCTAGTCACAAAAATATTCTATGATGAATATTGTTTCTTGCAAGTAACCTTCATATGGGTAAACAGAAAATGGATATTATGTATTTCCTTTTATTCCAAATAGATATTGTATTTCAAATTTTTTTTGTATGTCAGTGTATCTCAGCCTGAATGTGAGATCCCAGAATAGCAAACCAAATGTTTCTGTGTATTTCTGGAGATAATTGGTGTGAGATTGACTGCAGTGAGGAAACATACTGTACTTTCAATTTTACAGAGTTTATATAAAATAAGAGTGAAAAGAGATTTTTAAAGATATTTTTGCCTGCATCTTATCAAAGTAAATGGATTGGTAACATCCACATATATGTAAATGTTTCCACAACAGTTATTTCATTTGTTAGGCAATGAAATAACTCTTCCACAATAGCATTTACTCTCCATGCTAACATGCTGCAATTCAAGGCAAAAGATTTATAATTCCACAGGTATTCTGTTTTAACTGTTATACAGAGCTCATTTTATGGCCTAATATTCTGACTTAAACTTGGATAACCACCTTTTCTTACCTTTGAATGTTCTTTGCTGAAATATTACTCTCCAGTATTATGGGTTTGGTACTCGTTGAGTTCAGGCCTTTTCAGATCTGGCACCAGGACTAAGGTCACCCCTCAATGCAAATTAAAATAGCAAGAAATAGTCAAGCAAGACAATAGTCAAGAAAATTGTACTCTTATCTTGGCATCATGGAATCTCAGTTTTCATTTTACTCTCTAGAGCAATAAGCTGCTGCTGCTGCTAATCTTTTAATGAAACATCCAGGTTCATAATTCTCATTTCATCCTCGGGCAATATGGAATGAGGTACAGATTATATCTTACACACATGTCTCTTTTTGAATGCTGTGAACCCCTGAACAAGAAGAAATTATATTCATGCAACACTTTTTTTTTATTAATTTAATTTTTGTTTTTATCTTTGTGAAAGTTCAATTCAGTAAAATTTTGGCTGAAGTCTTCAGAGATGGAAATATTACTAGGGTACCTCATAGGAGCTGCAGTAGGAAAAGACTACGTGGTTGAAAAAACATGCACACTTTGTTTTCTTTCCTTTTATGCAAAACATGGATCTTCAGCAGGTGTAAACTGGTACCTTTCACTTAAGATCAGTAAGCTAAGTCAGTTTACAACTGCAGACCCATCAACTTGCTTGCCATTGTAACTTTCCTGTTTGGGGTGTTGGGTGGGGAGGCAGTTAATTACTTTTAATAGAAATCTAAGTTTGACAGTAAAGAGTAAATAATAATTTTGTTTATTTGCTGGACTGAAGGCTTTAGGCAGTAACTTAGCAATGAAGTTCCAGTGTAGCAACAGTTTATATCTCTTGCATGGAACTCACACATTTTTTCCTGATCTAAACATTAAAAAAATGTCTGACTTCAGTAATGAATCAATTCTTACCAGTGGGTCTACAAAGCTTTTTCATCATGCATCTGCATTACTATTGTAATACTGTAAATTAAGGGTTGCTCAAAGCTGTTGTGACTTGTCTATGTCCCAGTAGTGTGCTCTGCAACATAATTATGAAGGAACCTGAAAACAACATGACTAGGAATTTCAGAGAGCCTTCCCAAGCTTCTTGTCTGCTTAAATTGTGCTTACATTCTCCTGGTTTTTCCTGGCAACGTTTAAACAGCAGTGCCAGATTAGTCCTCATCACTTATCTTTGCTGTAATTTCTTTTTTCTGTGCACACGCATTCTTCCTCCTTCTTTCCTGTTTTGGGTTTTTTGGTTTTTGTTTTTTTTTTTTCATTGACCATCCCTGCAATTTTTACTGGCTGCGGAGGAAGACTCATATGGTTCCCATTTTTGCAAAATATTACTTTCCTTCAAAGCGTTTTGCAAATGAGTAGATACACAAAAAACATACCATTTTTACCTCCTGTGGAGTAGTTGGAAGAGTCATGAAGACTCAGATTTAAATTGATTTCAGACTCAAATGATGATGGCAACTTTTCTTAGAGAGGTGCCTCTTCTTATAGGCAGGTCCCTGTTACAGGCAGATCCCTCTCTGTCATTAGGAAAGAATAAAACCATGGGACTTCAGTTCTACAATGTCTGTGTCAAGCCTGTTGTGACACTTTGGAATCTGATTTGAAAAAATATTTTGCCCCAAGTAACCGTCTATCTTTAGTCCAAGGCACTCACTAGCAAACCTTCAGTAATGGGACTTCTTCACATGACTTCTGGTGTAGTAGAATTTCTGTGCTTGATGGGTCCATGGACAGACACAGTGGTAGACTCAGGCAAAGATGCACAAAAAAATATTATGCAG
This sequence comes from Heliornis fulica, assembly GCA_013399135.1. Classification (NCBI taxonomy): domain Eukaryota; kingdom Metazoa; phylum Chordata; class Aves; order Gruiformes; family Heliornithidae; genus Heliornis; species Heliornis fulica. The sequence goes on along the minus strand of VXBZ01001075.1, from coordinate 48,909 downwards.
TCATTAGGAGAAAGTGGAGGAGACACAGTTAATTCTTAGGTGTTCACTGTAGGGCATTCATATCTTTGGCTTCAGATTCAATATTATAATCTCTGAGTGGAGACACTATTGCCTGCAAATTCCCCAGATAGGCAGAGCTGTCCTTTGCAGATGCAAAATAGCTCCAAATTAATAAATACCCACACTTGTTGTGGGGTAAGGTGAACAAAAGTAAGAAAATCTTGCCTTAGGCAAATGTACTTCAGAGACAAGTTCTAATTTTGTTGTACCAGCATAAACCAGGTGCTCCCCTGTCATCAGTGGGACAAGTCTCTCAACTTTACCGAGGGACAGGAACTCATTTCCAACTATTTCTGATTTGCTGATGTTGAAGTAATTGCACCAAACACATGTAAGGAGGTTGTTATGAGCTTCATCTCCATGACAGACACTGAGGCTAGCTGCTGAAGAGGTGTTTGCCAGCATGCTGGGTGGAGGTTTCACATCTTTCCTAGCTTCTTTTCCAAAAATATAGTCTTAGGGTTACAGCGATCTACTAGTCTTTTCTGAAATCCTAGGCAAGTTTGTGTACATGTGGGAGAAGTTTTCTTACTTGTGCCAGATGAAACAAACTGAGGACTTCCATGTGGAAAGTACATGGCAGATAGACATTAAAAAAGGCTAGTTTTTATCTAAGCAGAAGAGTTAAGATTTAGATTTCAAACTCTCAATCTCTTAGTACAATTGTTTTGGTTTGGTTTGATTTGTTTTTTTTTTTTTTTGTTGACCTGCTTCCATGGAGGTATAATACCTTAAAAAATCTATCTGAAAGGTCAATAAGATTCTAGAAAGCTGTAGAAACACAGCTTTAAGGATCTATTCTTACCCTCCAATGTTCTGGAGAAATTACTCAATGGCCTAAAAGGTTTGTCAGGGTAGTGCATGACAAAAATACCTGTGGACAACATAATTGGATTTTCTAGTAGTTAAATCAATGAGCATTCTACAAAGAATGCAAAGGATTAGTGGCAGCACTGTCCTTCCAGAAAGACAAGCACACATCAGGAGAGCTTTCATCACTGCACAGATTAAATAAATCAAATTTCATTGCTTCTTTTTAATTGTTTTTCCACAACAAAAAATGTCGTATTCAGGAGGTCTGTCAGAAAGACTGTTGTAGTCCATTTCCTGTATTTGCATACGTGTCATAATTCTAAAGAAAGCAAAGAAGCTCTTAAAATTAATTACAACTTAGTGTTATTTCATAAAACTAAATTTAAGCAGATTAACTAATGGAAGGAAAGCTACTTAAAATTTATTTATTAAAATTGCTGTGACTGTGGAGACTAAACTGTGACCACCAAATCCCACACCTCTTTTCTGCAAGTATTTTGTCTGCCAGGAAATATCCTTAGCTAGCATAAACAACAACAACAACAAAAACAACAACAACAACAACAACAACAAAAAGCTGCTTTAGTGTCAGTGAAGGCTCCACTGTCATTTCACAGCAGCTACCAAAATGAGCAAGTAGTCAAAGGTCAGATGATGCACGAAGTATAGATCAGTGAGAAACCACAAGAATTATGAAAATGATAGGAAATACTGAAATACACAGACAGTGAATGTGTTTAGTTGGCTTTCTTGCATAAACAAAAATACTTTTGGAAGCAGCCCCAAAACTGATGCAGGAGTCACTTGGATTGTCTTCTTACAACTTAGCATATTATTTCTGTGATGAAGATGAGAGTTCTTTTCTTCCTCATCTCCACTTTCTAACCCACATATCTCGCCCCCCATTTCCACATAGTTGAACTGTAATGTGTCTACACACCCTCTTTACTCTCAGCTGAATGTCTGGTAACCAGTTACAATACCAGCTTGTATGTGCTCACCACACTGCCAACATGCTTCCAGCATGCTCTTTGCTTGGATACCCTGAATCTGCCAAGGTAACTCTGGCAAGCGTCCATGTGGGATGCAGCCTGCATCTCCTGAACTCTCCAAGTTATGTGGTCTTCCTTTGTTGAATCAGTTAGATTCCTAAAGGCAGCTGCTAAATGCAAATTCGCATAGGGAGATGCTGTTAGGAGTTAGCTAGGTGTTGTTATTAATGCAGTACCTGTCAAAAGCAGAGAGGCATTTGTAGATATCAATTCCTGTTATCTGTGTGGAAGCGTGCAGCCTGTAGTTTTAAAACAGTATCTTTCCCTGGCTTTGCTGGCTGCTACATAGCACCAGTGAGTGACCTGATTTTCAGGGGAAAGTTTTGCTTTTGGATTTGTTTCGAATGTGTTTTTACTTGTTTCAGTATACTTGCTTTAGACCAGCTCAGGAACAGGAACATTCTGAGCATAGTTTTGTTTGCGCTTCTGCTTCCTGAGGACTCTGCAGAGAGTGACTCAAAACCAAGTGAGATAATGTTTATACTTTTTTCTTGGCTGTCTTTTGGCTTAGTTTTGTTTTGCTCAAAAATTGTTGCTCTGGAAAATAGTTTAAAAAAGAGCATCAAGTGTACCTTCTATTTATGAAATTAGTGGAGTATGATCCTTTCAGGATCTAGAGACTGGTGATCACTGGAGGACTTTATATCGACATATCTATCTGAGGAGTGGGTACCATGGCATGTGTTTAGATGGGGAACAACATTTTCAAGAATTTAGTGGGAGATACCATACGGCAAAATATACATCAAGAAGAATGATCTTGATTTCCTTACTTGACTGAGATGGACTTGTGACTGCCTCATGTCAGTCTGCCTCTACCAAGAGCACAGCAGAAAATACATCACCACCTTAAGGAACTCCACAGAAAATTTTGTGTGGATCTAGAAACCATGTAGTAGTGATATATAAATCTAAGGTCTCGGGGATTTCAGCCTTCCTTGTGGAAAAGAGATTGTAATTAGTTGTTTAGGGTTTTTTGTCATGTTCTGATGCTGGAGATGGAGATTGAAGCATTCACGTCTCTCCACCTTTCATCGCCATTAACCTAATTCCACATGGAGAGATGAGAAAAGTATTAAGAGGCAGAATTTTCCCTTGCTGCAATGGTAGTCCTGAAAGGGTGCCAATCACAGATGTATCCTCTGCTCACAAAACTTAGATGCACAAAGATGGCAGAAAACCCTGTGGTTTGAGTGGAGAAGGACCAGGTAGGGATGGGGATATGGGATATTAGGTACACAAAACTGGGGGGAAGCTAAGAACATGAGACTGAGGGGTAAGCACTGCCATACAAACAGTATGTAAGAGATAGCCATTTATGTAATTTTCCCATGAAAGAAAAAGGCATGGGTACCCATGATATGAGTTCTTGCAATATCTTTGTGTCAAAACCAATATTTTGAATTTGTTGTCTGATTGAGCAAACCTCCTTGCAATATGTGCACATGCCAAGCTCTCTTAGACGCATATGATTTAAGAGGCAGGAATGTAAAAAGATAAAAAGAGATAGGAAATTGTGCCTGTCATCTGAAAGGCTCAGTCTTTTGGTGGGGATTTTTCCACTCTCTTCGGGGAATGTAACTGCTGTTTTCAGGCCTCAAAGTAAAAGCCATTGCAGACCCATCCCGCAAAACTGCTATTTCCATGTCCTGAGTGGCTGGCCCAGTTTTCATTTCAGTGACAGTGCCACCATGACACTCAAGCCTTGTTTCACTGGGCTGCAAAGCAAATGACTTGTGGAAAACAGGATCTTGGGAAGTAGTAGTGAACAATAAATGTAGACATGGGAATCAGGACAAATGAGAAGAAATAGCTGTCCAGAAAAGTTACTGAATCCAGAAGGAACCAAACATGAATGCAGAGACATTTTCTAGAAAGGTAAGGGTTGAAAACAGCAATAACAACAACAAACAACAACCACCAAAAAATACCCAATACAGAATGCTGATCTTATAAACATCCAAAGGAATGGTGAAAGTGTGATGGGTTGGGAGCTTACCTAATATAAATGTCTGTCTTTCAGAAAGGATTTTTTTTTTTTCCACACAGTAAGTGTACGAAGTATTGCATCCTGTCAGAATATTCATCCTCTGCATTTAATTTCTTCATTTTAAGATCACTGGGAAACTACATTAGTTAGCCTATCAATTGGTCAAAAAGAAATCTAGACATGAAAATCTCAAAAATCATTGCAGTTTGTCCTTCATTTGACCACACAATTCTGTCCTATTGGAGAGATATCAGCATAACAGCTCCTAGTTGCAACTCACAAATGAAAAGAATTAATTCTTCCTCAAGTTTTGTTTTGTTATTGTTTTTCTTCTGAGATGTCTTTTTTCTTCCTCTGATTTCAGAAAATGAAATTAGGTCAGAAAAGGAATGCAATCTAAATTAATGTAAAGCAAAACTTAATTTCATAGTAATTTAAGAAATTACATGGTTGTTCATTAAACACACTGTTTTCCATTTCCAGTTGTGGTGGGATAGCTGATTTGTTTTCATTGGTGTTTAAAATAGTGGCAAGATGGTTTATTAAGTCTTCTGGATGATAAATTTTGTTGAATGTGATCTGATATATATGCCATTTTAATGCTATATAATTACTTTTACTTCACATTTGCATCCTAAAAATGGGAATGTGCCTCAACTCTTTCATGTTTGTTAAGTCAAAAGATGGGATTCATTACTTAGTTTTCTTTCCTTCAGCTGTTGTGAACATGATATAGAGATCACTGGATATGATTTTCCACTACTGCATTTTCAGTATGTTCACCTGCACCTGTGCAAACCAGGCATTAAGTCCTAGGACTATGGAGGTTGTGGTGGTTTCACCATGACTGGAGGCCAGATTCCAATCAGAGCTGCTCTATCACTCCCTTCTTAGCTGTAAAGGGGAGAAAATATATGTTGAGAGGCTTTGGAGTTGAGATAAGGACAGGGAGAGATCCTTCTGTAATTAGCATCACAGGAAAAACAGTCTGAACACAGAAGAAAGGCANGGCTCCTGCCTGGCCCAGATGCCCCTCCATGGGCTACAAGTGGCATCTCTTTGTCCTCCATGGGCTGCAGGGGGACACCCGCTTCAACGTGGCATTCTCCACAGGCCACAAGCAATCTTCTCTCAGCGCTTCCTCCTCCACTTTCCTGACCTTGGTGCCTGCAAAGTTTCTTACATCTTCTCACTCCCTTCTCTGGTGGCAAAATGTGGGTGTTTGCATTTTTCTATCTCTAAAATGTGATTCACAGACGTGCTGTGACCAGTCCTGATTGGCCTGGCCGGCCTTGTCGACAACAGGGTTTGGAAGTTTGGCCTCGGGATAACAGGTGTTATTTTCTTTGTTGGACTCTTAAGAAACTTTCTAGCCACTTCTTAAAGATCACATGGCAAACTCACCACAAGGTAAAATCACTTCAATGAAACTGAAATAACAAGAATTACTGTGATGCTGGAAAATTCATTTTGGAAAACATTTTTGAGATTTTTAAGAATTGAATTCTACAACAGAGTAAAACTTTGGAAATTCTCAGAAATGGCTGAGTATTGGGGTTAAACATAATAGCCTTAAAGTCAGGCTTTCAAAACATTTTTTATATCTAATTAGTTTGAACGATACTGCTACATCATGCACGTCATGTGTCCAGTCCAACTGGGGCATTGGTGAACTCATGCTTTTTCCAAAGATGTAAACATGTTTATGGAAGCAAAAAGAAGCAGGAACCCTAAACAACTGCAAATACTTTAGATGAACACTTCCTTTGTTTTAGGTTGAATACGGAATTGAAGGTTAGGATTTACAATAACTATTTTGCCAGCAGCATGTGATGCTGCTAAGTAATGGTACTGGCAGTAATGGTACTGGTCTTGGCACGTATCAATGGCAATGTGCCCACCAAAAAAAAAAAAAAAGTTATGGAGAAGCGCAGTTTCTCTCTGCACCCAAAGAAGTAAAAAAACCAAACGGCCACTTATCCTGTGGTGTACAGCAGCATACCTCTGAGTGATTAATGATTTTTTTTCAGCATAACAGCCATAATAGAATAATTGGGAGGCTGTGGCTTGCCTTGACTCACAGCTGAATATGATTTTTTTTTGCAAAACAACAAAAAATGTGTTGTGTTGAGTCAAAACATTACATCAAATTGAAATGAAAGTCTTCCCTCTTCTCCATTTCTCCTTCACTGTAAAAATGATGAGACTAATTTGAAATGCATCTTGTTTATGAAGATTCTAAACCCCAAGTACACCTGGCTGTTAAAAAACCTCAGTGGTAGACACAGAACTAAAAACTAAATTTTATTCATCTGAGGTCCAAGGAAAGGGACCAGGCAAGTTTAAAAGCACCTCATCAACTAAATTTTAAAGTAGTGTAACAAATATGAAACAGTACAGAGAAGTAACTTTTATTCCCCCCTTCATTTTTTCTATTTAAACAGTAAAACAATCTAATAGGAAAGTTTGTAAAGGCTTGATTTCAAAGGGAATAGCAGAATGATTGCTCTATTAAGTCTTGCATCCACTTTTTCTGCCCTCTGCACAGACATAGACAGATATCTTGACCTTTACCTTTTCAAACAGATGGAAAAAAAAGTCTTGTCATATATACATTAACCACCTTGAAGGATAAAAATCAGGCATTTGCTCTTCTCTGTAACATTGTTACAGTAATCAGTCCACAATACTGTAGGGACTTGAGATGCTGGTGTTAGGTCCTTTCCAGCTTTAGAAATATGAAACAGTTTTATTTCCTCAGGACCAAAGTGCTTTTCTTCAGGGAAAGGAAAATTGGCGGGAGGGGAGGGGGGTGTTGGGGCTGAGCCAGGCAGGAAATAGACTGTGAAAGATGATAAAAAATTAATCTCAACTAATTTGAAAGACCTGTGGAAAACAATAGCACTTGGATGCTAAAGAGTATAGGTTTTAAAATTGTTTTTTCTTACTTTTAGACTGTTCTCATTTCAGTGCAGACTTCAGTTCTTGTACTGATAATCATGATTACAGAACTGGATAATCTCTATGGGCTAGTGCATAGTGTTGTAGAGACATTGTGAGAAGGAAAATGTGTTCTACAAACAGTAAAAGGGTTGGCTACATCTGGGTAAAATATTTGTCTTAAATCTAAGGAATAGATTTCTATTTCAGTAAGAACTTTTAATTTCTCAAATAATTGGATTTGTAGTTCCATAAATTTATCCTGTCTCAAATATAAAAGACTGATTGACATTTGTTTTTTTAAAAAATAAATCTTTTACCCACACCTAGCTTTCACCTACAACCTAAATACTTTTAATAGCTTTTTTACTACTACTTCTACATGTATTTAAGTATCACTACAAAGGAAAATAGTTCATGTTTAAAAACAGAAAGAAGCCAAAAGCCCAGCTTCAGACACTTCCACATGCTATTTTAAATACAGTGTCCAGACATTATCACAAACTTTTCGATGCCAGTCTGCCTGCTCTTTCTGGTAATAAATGTTCTTGCTTAAAAACTTAGGTCCTCCCCAGCTTTGAGTACTTGCTAGAATGTTTTAGCTTCGGTATGTAAGCCCTTCACAAACTATCCTGAGGTTCTGTCACTGTACTGATCATGCTTGAGTATTCTTTTTGAAGTCTAAAGCATGAAGAATGTGGTTTCTACTGTGCAATGTTAAACCAAAGCCACCTCTGTAAATTTGGGCTAGAAAGCAAAGGACAGGGAGCCGGAGCCTTCTCCATATGCATGCAAATTGATTTTGTGTGCATGCATAGAGGCTTATCCGTGCTGTAGTGGTCACTTTGCGCTCACTTGATAGCTCAATGTTCATTACGCCTCAGAGGAGGCTGGCTTTCTTAGCAGCAGTAAGCTCTTGCCCACTGTAAAACATGCCTTGTTGCATTGTCTAAAGTTAGGCCTGACAAACAGAGATTTTTCCATTTTTTGCTGCACACTTCAGCACACTTTGGACCAAATCATTCACCTAGAAAATTCCCAAAGAACAAGGCAAAGAACAAGGCACAGGGGCATCAGAAATGGGAAACTGCCATATGGAATTGTATGGGTTTGAGGCAATCAGCTGGGCACTCCCTGAGAAACTGCAATGTTTCTCACTAATGGGCCATCCTCAAAATATGAATGAAATCAGGAAGTACCAGTTTTATGAAGTGCCAGGGGAACTGAAGAAGCAGTGTTTCCTTTGGGGCAAATTTTAAAAGTAATTAGAAATTGTTTAATTCTGCTCCAACTAATACTTCTCCGGAATATATTACGGAATATTAACTGCTCAGAGAGTAGAGCAGTAATATAACTAGTGAATGTTTCTGAAAAATCTCATACAAAGTTTTCTTTATTAAGATGTAAATCCTACAGCACTGGAGAAGCACCAAACAAATGAGAAGTGATAAAGTAGCACATGTGTTGTTTGTTCTCAGAACATACCTGTTCTCAAACCTGGAACAGGAACAACATACACCATCTACAGTATAATAATGACTTTTTTTTTAATAAGTCCATCAGCCTAAAATAAGTAATTGGAACTCTTAGCTAATTTTACAAGGGGATGATTGTCTCTATTTAGCAATGGATAATACTCTAATATATGTAAGATGCCTTACTTTAAAAAAATACAAATCTTGTGAGTCCTTTTCTTTTTTTTTTTTAATTAATTTTTGGAACATAAAGATTTTCATCATGGTATCTTCTGCAAAACTAGGCTAAGAAAATTGCCTCTTAGGTTTACTTTTTAATTTTTTTAAATTTTATTTTAAGCTATGGAAACATGTTCTCAGTAAACATATTAACTAAAAGGAAAAAAATAGCAACCCATTGTGCAAGTATGTTAAAAGCAGGTCAGTTCAGAACAAACATGTTTTAAACTGAGGCCAGTTTGGCTGGGAGCTGCAAACAACATGTGTTATGGATGTGTTTTGCTTAATGGAGGTATCAGGTGAATCACAGAGGCAGCAGTTAAGCTCAAGATTGTTCTCATTTTTTATTTATATTCTTGTGGTCTATAGACTACTAGTAGTATCTATAGACATAGTCAGCATGACCTTATTGGCTTGTTACAGCTTCTCATTAATATTTGACTGAAAGTATGAGAATTGGTCAGTGAGTATCCTTCTTGGGTGACTGGCTTGTGATGCCAAAAATTTGAGAACTACTAGTCTATACACACATCTTTTGACTGTCTATTCATAATGGAGTCAACACATCATTGTCATATCAAAGACTAAGAATGGTTCTGTCATCCAGGATGGACAGAAGAACAATTATTAGTGTTGCCAAGATTGGCTTCCAACAGGCAAAAGAAAAACAAAGATGTGAGGATGATGAAGACAAATACAATTAATGATAGGACAAATTAGAGGAAAGAAGAAATTTCAATTTTGGACATGGCCTGTGTTCACTCTTAAATACAAATCACTGACATCTGCCTCAAGTCAGTAATTTTTGTAATTTTAATTTACATTGCTGTAGACAAAAGAAGATTCAAAGTAGGTCTGTGGGACTTAGACATATCCAGAGATAGCTGTGGCTGATACAATCAAACATTTAAAACATTTATGGACCTAGCCCAAAGACCATTGTGGTGGCCCACTGCAAAAGGCCATGGAAAGAAAGGTGAAGTGTGATTATGTGCGCAAGGCAAGGTATCAGTTTTAGTGCTAACAGAATACTTTTTAGTAAAATACAGCAATAAACTATAGTTTCTGCATTACTGGAAGTCCTGAAGAAAACAACTGTTACCCTAAATATAGTTGATCCTGTCACTGGGCAGGACAAGTGATGTTAGAGCTGGAATGCTTGCTTTTGTTTTCTATATACTCAGCTTTAGATAAGTCTGAATCAAGTTTTCTCAGCAAAACACCTCTTAAAAAAAAAACAAAAACAAAAACAAAAACAAAAAACTGCAAGACAGGGAGGGTGGGGAAACTTTTCCTTCATTGTATTTTTTTCTTTTTGTGGGGAAGCAAAATAACAAGGTGAATTTAAATTAAAAAGAAGAAAAAAAAACCCAAAACTCAAAACAATGGGACAACCCCAAATATCTTTTTCAGAAATAAATCCTCTGTCAGATATGTGCTTTGGAGCACCTGGACCATGTTTGTTTTTTAATTTCCATTTAACTTTGAGATTGGAAAAGTCTTGGTGAACTCAGATGGACTGCCACAAGACGTTCCTCATCATTCCTATGAATAAGGCCTCACCACTTCTGTCATACACTATTTGAATTGGCAGCTGTCTATACCCACATAAACCAATACACAGGGTTATTCTAACATGTACATGATACTGTTCATAGTGTATGAGATAAAATCCCAAACATGAAGTATTTCTTACAGCAAATATTTGAGTTTAAATGTTTAGGTGTTTGCCTGGCTTGGCAAAAAAACCTGCTTCTTGAAAAGCAAACATACATAAAATATGTATTTTTACACATGTATTTTCAGTGTATATAAATAGACCAATCAAAACCATCTGCTTTCACATGTGTTACTTTACTGAGTGTACTTATGAAAGCTTTGAATATTCTTTCTTTGATGGAGGCTTATTGAAGGAGAAGCAATGGGGGATTTTGTGTCTTGGTAAGAGATATATGTAAGCTAATTCATGTAACAATATGTACAAGTACCTGTAAGGGTGTACAGATGACAGAGCCAGATCCCTCTCAGTGGTGCCCCATGAAGGACAACAAGCAATGGGCACCAACCAAAATATGGAAAATTCCATTTAAATATAGAAGCACCTGACCATTCAGTTGAACACCAAAACAAGTTGCCAAGAGGTTCTGGAGTCTTCAGCCAGTGAAATATTCAAACCCTTACTGAGCACATCCTGCTGTACTGACCCTACTTGGACTAAACACACTCCACAGGTCCTTTCTCATCTTGACCTGTCCACTGGTTGTCTGAAATATGAAGGATCTCAGGATCATAGTTTCAGAAGCTGTGAATGCTCTGCACCCTCCCTGAAAGAAAAAAAAAACAAACCCAAAAAAAACCCCAACAACAACAACAAAAAAAAAAACAACCCAGAAATTGTGCTGTTCTAAACTTAGTTTGAAATCTGGTTCTGAGGGTCTAGGATGTAGAGTCTTTGAAACTGAGATATAATGTTAGCTTCTTTTCTGTTTTTGAACTACTTTAGGTTTCAAGTCATTCCAGATGCTTTTAGTGCCAAAATCATGCTCTACCCCACCAAATCTTTTGTTTGCATTCCTCCTCCTTTCTGCAAATGTCAAGTTTTAACAGCACAGGCACAATAATCATATATGTGGAATGCATTACATTATTATTTTAGCACCACACTACTTAGCAGTAGTATTCTTAAGTAGTCTAAAGCTCTTTTTTTTTTTTTTTTTTCTAAATGCAAGTTATATAGAAACACCACAAAAATATACAGAACATTTTTAGTTAGGGAAAAAAATTAATCAAACATCAATATATAATTGCAGTTCTTTTTGACAGCATTCCATTTTAGTGTATTAAAAAAAAAAAAAACCAAAAAAAAAAAAACTAAAAAAACCCCAAAACCAATAAATACCAGTTTAACATGTGCATCAATAATCTAGACACAACTCAGGTTATTCTATGTATTTAATTCATTTTAAAAAGTAAAAGCTTACCAAAGGTGCAGAAATAACACCAGTCACTATGAGGTTCAGTCTGAGTGATTAGAAACTTGATTATGTTACCACATCTGTCCTTTTTTTCCCCCGTTCCTTTTGTACCAAGGTTTATGATTTTGGAGAGGTTCGGATGTAAAAGTGCTGGCAGAAAATCCACTTCTGAACTGCCTGAAACATGTCAATAACCATCTGAAAAGATGGATTGTTATCTCAGATGAACATACACAAATTTTTTGGTTAAGACTACACCTATCTACTGTAAGGAAGTGTTTAATCAGGCATTGAAGCCTATTTGAGAAACAGTGAAATATTTTAAAAACAAATAACCGTCTACTAGATTTCATGTGCAAAGAATGTCCTGATTCAGAGCAATAGATTATCTAAGCAAGGTATCCTGATGCTACATTTCTCAAACTGACTTTGTGTTTTTAAACTATTAGGTCTCAAGCTGTTTCACATGAAATCCAACTTTTCCATCTCACCAGTTCAAAAAAGTTTCATGGTAAGTTGACCTACTGGTGCCAAGGTGGCCTTGGAACTCTGAATGGTCTGGACAACTCCTGCATGCAATGGAGTGAGAAAACGGAGAGATTCCCCACATTAGCAGAAAAGAAGGAATACATCGCTAATCTCATCCTGCTTTGGCACTGGTGGCCTTGGGAGAGAGAAACCATTTGTTTATAGCTGATTATTCCATCGTTTGAAAAACCTTAGCCCTCTTATATCTGCAGGAAATTAAGCCACAAGCTTGGTTTTATATTGTTTCCTAGAGGGTAGAGTGTAAGGACAGAAATAACTTCCTTTACTGAAAGATTCAAGACAGCTTTACTGCTGAGTGTAAAACAGAAATTATTACAATTTTGTCTTTACTAAAGTTTTGATATGCAACTCCTGAACTGTAATGTTGAGCACATTAGGATGTCATTGCTTTCTGGCAGGTCACTCAGCACCCTTGTGTGCACAGGTGTCTTTCTTTGTGCAGGAAGACTAGAGGTTTTCCCTGTGAGCAGGTGTCTAGTATCTATTAACTTGTGAGGAACAGGACTTGCCCAAAACTGAAGATTTAGGAGTCACCATTGCTTACTTTCCAGGAGTCACTGTTGCTTACTTTCCAGTTTCCTCCACTTCAATGAAAAGTATGCAGGTTAGAGACACAAAACATCCAGATAATCTCTAGTGCTATCCATTCTGTCCAGTGCTATGATGATACAAATCACTCTGTTGATACATCTTTATTGTTATTGTTATTGTTATTGTTATTGTTATTGTTATTGTTATTGTTATTGNAACATGTAAAGAAACTGTCTTTTAAGAAATGACAAATCAGAGAGAAGACTGGATTAATTTCAAATTCTTCTAATGAGATACTTATCATTGCTAAATATGCGACAACAGTGTGACTACTTGCCTTTCAGTATCACCAGCCTGTGTAACTTTAGTAAGAATCTTTGTCTCACTTATCAGACACAGAGGAATCTCTGCAGCCTTCCTGGAACCCACACCCACATTCAGTCATTCTATCTCTCTCTCCCCATCTATCCTCTGCATCCTTTCTCTCC
>VXBZ01001075.1:15314-32731 GCA_013399135.1 Heliornis fulica | reverse complement strand
TCATGCAATCTGAATGTGCTATGTATTTTTATGTCACCAATATTTTAGCAAGTAATAGTAATAATCAGTATATATCTCTGCAAAGCAGTAATTTCTATTCCACACAAGGATACTGAACATACTAAATTTTTTTAAAGTTTTAATTTTAGAATGATCACAATAAAAAAAAAATAAAAGAAGGTTTCAAATTTGAATGGTCACAACAGTCCCTCTAGAAATAAAATTACAAAATGATGAAATGCCTTATGGATATGAAGTTGAATTTCTAAGACTGAGTGCAGTATGTTTAGGAACTACCATTATCCATGAAAAAGAGATGTAAAAACTAATAAGAGATGTAAAAACTTATGAGGATGAGAATATCATGAGGATCTTTTTTTAAGTATTATTAAACTTGATGCAGGCTTAGATATGTACCTTAAAAAAACTTCCATACCTGCTTGCAACTGTAAAGCTGATCTGCCTAGGTGTGTATGGAAAGTGAACAACCAAAGCATGTGAACAATGCCAAAGCAAACTTTTGGAGAAGAAAAACAATAAGAAATATTGTCTTGTTGATTTTTTTGATCAGGGAAATGACATGACGTTTCAGAAATTTCTGTCAGTTTTATGTATTTTTATGGCTGAAAAATCAAGACTGTTGTAAATGAGTAAAATATAACTGTCATATTTCAGCATTCAGTTACTCTTAGTTTCTTTTCCAATGTCTTTCAGGGATTCAAATGGACCAACTCAGATGCCTGGAAAAAGCCAACACAGGTAAATTAAACTGAACTTCAATCACATCATCACTATAAAGAATTGAATCTGATAGATCATTATTATGAAGTACCAAAGTCCTTCACCCTTAAACATAGCTGAATTTCCCACTCCCTTCCCATCCCACAGAAGTTTCAAGGCAGGAATAAATCTGCAGTTCATTGCACCTCTGGCCATGCAGCATCCCAACTCTTTCCCACAGAATGGTTCATCCTCCCTTACATCGGCATGCTGAATTGGGCTCAGTACGAGGGACAGGTTAGGGAGAGGATTGTGTGAGTGAGTGGCAACTGTCTGTTCATCTGTTTAAGGCATGTCCATTTCATAATCCTTGAATCACACAGAGGAAGACTTTCCTGAAAAGCCTGACACTGCCAGCACAGCCACAATGTGAACTGGTCCCAATTCATACAACCAAAGGGAACTGAAAGAAAACGACCTGACAGCTCCAGTATGCGTATGGCTACCCCAGCAATGCAATACCCAGTCAGAGATGGCTAATATTACACTGGATAGCAATTTTTAATTTTTTTTTTTTTTTTACATCTTAATGAAAATTGGACAAACCCCTTAAATTTTCTGACTATGAAACATGTGGACTTTCCAAGCAAAGTGTTACCATGTGGCTTTCTCCTCTTTTGAAAGTCCATATGGAGAGATAAACTGACAATAGAACAGCCACATCTGACTTAGAGCCTAACCTACAAATTACTACCACTATGATCATCCCGTTTCCTGGAGCCAAATATTTGAATCTCTGGTTTACTTAAAAACTAAACCTGGTTGGAGAAGAAACCAACCCCAAAGAACTGTGTATCTGAAATAGTAAATACAGGATTATGTACAATTTTCAATCTGTAAAGTCTTGAGTAGGGTTAGCATTTATATTTTGATGCAGATTGAGGTCTGAAATAAAATCAAAGCCTCATACTACTGCATGAAAAGCATGAAAAGATTGATAGGTGGTCTGAAAACCAAGTGAATTCAATAAAGAATGAGCAAGAAGGGAACAAACTGACTTTCCACAAGGACTGGTTGATGCTGTTGTTAGATCAGGAGACCCTTCTGGCAATGCAGGTAAGTCCTGAGCAACAGAAACCCCCTGGGTAGCATCCTGAGAGTTTTTGTCTTTCTATGGTTTATTCAGACAAGAAGAAATTCAGACAGGTCTCAAGAATTTTAATAACTAAATTTTAAGAATTTTATTATTGAATTGTCCTATCTAGATCAATTTTTCAGAAAGAAAGAACAACCCGATCGGTTTTGTTTCTTTTTTTTTTTTAACAATGTGTTGATTATAGTTTAATTAAAAATTAAGAGTAAAAAAAGAACACTAGAAAGAAAGGAGGAATGAAGGAGGCCAAATCCTTACCCACTATTAGGACAAGTTGCTGTGAAAAAAATAAATTGCTTGCTGTAGTTGATTATAAGAGATCATGAACATACTGATTGCTTGTTCTTGCATCAGATACATGGTTGCAAAGGCAGGGAGAAAAGAAGAAGATCTGAAGAAAGAAGGTGATGGGTTCTTATGTTCCTGAGGTGCATATTTCTCTGCAGAGCATTAGCTAAAATAACTATCCTTCCATTTGCTTTTAAATGAGCATTTACTTCATTCAAACACCTGGGGTTTTTTAGTGGCTTTGTTTTGGTTTGTTTGGTTTTGTTGGTTTTTTAATGTATTTGTAAACATGTCCTTATATTTAATATCTAGCCTGTACCATGTGTTGACTGGAATATGCATGGTCCCATAATATATTTCTATTTCAAAATTACTTTAGACATTCCCTGAATCAGTTTTTTCAGAGATCATTTCTGGATGTGTACAGGAACCTTGTGTTATGCTGAAACTCTACACTGGCTTTGAATTTGCCATCGGGGTTAAAGTTCATTTCAGCAATATTGTTCAGTGAAAAACCAAAAACAGAAGGGGTCTGAACATGCAAAAGGGATACTCATATTAAAATATGAAGGAGTATTAACAAACCCAAGGCAGACTTTCCACAGATCTCTGAGCCTGCAGACCAGGAGGGAGTTCCACTTTCACATTTTTGTTATCTTAGAAGTGTGTTGCATTCCCTTTGAAAACATGCAAACCACAGCAAACACATGCTGCTTTCATTTTTGTTAAAATCCCACTGGTCATCATTTAAGAAACTTTTCTTGTTTGACCTAGCCTACATGCATCTTTATCAGAGTAGACAAGCCTGAAACAGTTACCCAATGCATTTCTTTTTTCCATAACAAATTAAAGGATATTAATCTTTGCTCAAAAAGTAAATATTTCTGAAGACTCTTGTTGGGAAACATTCCCTTTTCTGAACAGTCCCATCTGTTGTTAATTTTTGTTGTCTTGCTTGGTCAGGATATCCCCTGACTTGTGTTAGTAGAGAAGATGCGCATCAGGGCTTTGTGAAATTTCTGCAAGCTGGAACATCACCCAATCTGAAGAAGCTGGACTTGACCGGCAGGGACTGTAAGCACATTCCAGAGTGTGAAAGACTGGTAACAACTGAAGGGTCTGCATACAGTGCAAAACCAGCATCTGCAGAGGTGTCAGGAGGTATGCATTCATGCCCCTCTATTGGGGAGTGACTGTGCTGCCAACAGCTTGTTACATGCTTCCAGTAACAGGCCTGCTCAATTTGCTGAAAGGACTTCGGAGGCTTCCATCTCCCAAAGGCATTGGGTGATAGAGAAAGGAATTCAGCAATGTTAATTAATATGTTCTAAAGTGATACTTTCTTTCATGGATAGCCCAAGTAGCTCTGGAAAGACATATGGTAATTCATTAACCCTCTACTTCTCTGAATATCGTGCACCAACCTCTGTGCAAATCTTCCTACCAGGTCCTCTGCAATTGTGATTGTTTCTGTACAGGTATTTGCTGTGTAGATTGCATCAGTCAAAGTGCTCCATATATATCTAATTATTCTTCCTCCTTATCACCAATCAGGAATGCCAATTAGTATAAGGAGTACAAAATGAAGGGATAAGATCTCTGAGTGAGCAGTTTCCCAGCAATTAATAGAAGGCAAATTGCCATATGTCAAGCCACTGTTGGTTTCCTGGTAATAAAATTAAAGAATATGTTAGATATGTGGCAAAGGATCAGAGAAATAGAAGGCTAAAACAGACGTAATATGCATGTGGGTCATGTTCCAACATGAAAGAAAGATTAAGGGGCAAAAGTAAATTAACTTTTCAGTCCCGGAACCCTGGGTGTTACAGAAATTTCTGGGTAGATTAATCTGACATGTAAGTTTTCTTTTTCCCATGCATTTTGTGTCTTTGAAATGATTGAATCCATGTCAAAGGTTTGTATTCGCTGGATTAAATTTATACTTATCATCTACAGGCAAGGCTGGTATCACAGATGACACCCACCATATTGCTGCATCACATTGTCTAACAAAAATAGTTACTGAGCAAAGGAAACGTTTATGGATGTCTTTATGCATCTCATCAGTGCCCACTACTGTCAAGTCAAAATGTTTGCCAACAGCAACAGGATGAGCAAGTGATTCTTATTGACTGTTTTTATCTGAAAAAAAAGCTGTATTCCCATGGTCATTTCATAGAAAATGTATAGCCTATGACTTTGGACCTCAGAACAGCAGGTACCGAGCAGAGTTTCAGTACTCCTTTTTTGCTCTTCCTTATGCTTGAGGAACCAACTGACGCATCATGACTTTGGCATAGCATAAGACTACCTTATTTTGACAACTGTGAACTAAGGGATCATCCCTCGGAGCAAAACAGGAGGGTGAAGGATATGTAGGCTTACCCTTAATAACTTTCAGCAATATTTATTATTTTATTTTTCAAGTTCTTTCTCAGCTGAAGAAAACTGTTTGTCTCTTCAGTCACCCATCTTAACCACTGATCCTGTGTGCTCCTTCTTGACACTGTTTTCATGGTGCTTTTTCATTCGGAACTTGTCCAACACTTCCTTAACCACACTGTCACTCTGTTTCTACCTGACTTTGCTGAACTATGAATTGACTAGGGATCTTGTGTGAGGCATGAAACAAGAGTATGTCCCATACATGCACTTACAGATAGATAGCAAAATGCTTCTGGCCAGTGATGGATGAACATTGTTAGCTAAGGATTGTAGCTACAGTGATTCTTTAACATAACATTGACTCAATTATCAGTCATGTAGGAAGTCCTTGTAAAGGAGGGCAGGGACCTGTGCCCTTTTTGAGGACTCATCAATCAACTTTAGCAACAGGGAGGCTTAACCAGAACATGTAAATCAAGTCTCACTTTACACCTCAAGCCTCTTAAAGAAATATTTACTGAAAAAAGACAATTACTGTGATTCACTACATTCTCCCATAGAAATCACTGAATAATCACCACAAATAGCTCTAACTGCAATGTCAAAACAACTTGAAACATGGGTATTATCCAAACTGTCAAAGCTACAGAGTCCTTATGGGTCAACAGGACCAGACAGCCCCAAACAACTGAGAAAAGTCCCTTTGATTCTTTATCTCTGCACATTTTGCATATCACGTGTCAAACATCATTGATCTGCATTAAGGAGACAGCAGCAACTAGCTTGTCTTTGTTGAGGTACTACAGGCTACAGTAGCTTCTGGTTTTGTGGTAGGCCACAGGTGAGAACAAGGGTGTAGGACTCCATCTGCTCCTCATGACACAATCCTTTGCCACACTCAGACAACAAAACAGCGTTGTCACTTTCTGATTATGAGGAACCAATCACCTGTTTCACACATTTTCTCCTCTACCTTGGGAACCTACTTTACATGCCCCACTCTGCCACATCTGCTTGCCAGCAAATATTTCTTGTCCTAGACACTACCTAGAAAATAAGCAATGAGAAGCACCCCAAATTATCCACCCAAAGATGTAGGGGAATGCTTGCTTGAAGGCTGTTGTCATACCTCAGAAAAATTTAAGCTCATAAATAAAATATATTTTATATAAAAATATGAACTTATTTATTTAAAGTCTCCTGCCTTTCCTAGAAACTCTTATCTTTTCAAAGGTAGAAAATGTTATCAGTTGTTGGATTTTTTCTGTCGTTTACCAGGTAAGCACTTTCTGAGAAAATAAATCCTTTAGGAAGATGTCCTCCAATTGTAAACTACTCTGATACCACATCAAGGGGGAGGTGTGGTCTTGTTTTTCAGCTAGATTTTTCAGTAAGTTGCTACTTTCCCTCATTCTGATGCAGGCTACTAATTACTAATCTTATACTTTTTTTTTTTTTCTTTTGATACAGAGCTGCAGTAACAAGCTATGATGAAATTTATTGAGCTTGGGTATCTGAGAAGAACTATGAAAAGATGAAAAAAAATACATATAGAATAAAGATGAGAAAATCACATGGAGATGGAGATAAGCAGAGAAGTTGAAAAGGAAATTTGTATACTTGCATTATGCAAATTTACAAGGTTTTGAAACATTTATTTTTCACAGTTCCAAAGACCGGAACCAAAGTCTCAAAAAACACAGGAAAGTTGCAAATCAGAGTAAGTGACTATTTAGACCAAATGACTTTTCTTTACATAACAGAGAATTTACTAGAATAATGATCTAAATCAACATACATTTTTGTTCAAATCTTTGCATATCTGTAACAAATTCTCTATGAGTACCCAAGCACATTTCCCAACATGGGTTTCGTCCAAGAGATTCACAGATTCACATAATTGTAGCGGTTGGAAGGGACCTCAAGAGATCATTCAACCCAGATCTATTGTCTCTATTTTCTAGAAAAAATATCCTCAGTATTGGAAACTTTCAGCCTATGTAACTGAAATGAGTTTGGAGGTTTTTTTATTGTATATGGCCTTATAAAATAAGAAACATCTGGATGTTACCATTATTTGACTATCTCTGAAAGTCTGATAATAGGGATCTATTACAATCAATTTTACCCTAAGCTAGTCCCCATTAAAGGAATTGAAAATACAGTAAAATAAATTAATCAAATGAACTTGAGGTCAGCTATCAAGCCATCGTGATTTATAGGCAGCAAGAGGTTTTGACTGAGAATCTAGTCCTCATAATTAATCACCTTACTCTTCAACCAATACCTAGACTTGTGTTCATCACATAAGGTATCTAGATGGGATTATGTACTTTTTTAAAAGGATACATCCAGATTTAACATAGTGCAATATACAAAAATCTGTGTTTCTGCAATAACTAAGAATGCTTTTTTTTATTTTTAACATTGACTTTTTAATATTTAAAAATAATGGGCTAGCATCTTAAGCTTTTTATAAAACTGATAAAAGATGCTTGTGACATCAAGGGACTGTGAAACAGGCAAAACTGCTAAGTGAAAAATTTTTGCTGTATGGCCAAGGAAATAAATGGGCATGGACAAGCTCCACTGGATTTGAGAAATGGACCTCGTGTTAACTTTGAAGTCCTGGGAGATAGGGGGGTGGAAGATCAAGCACTATAAACTTCTAACAACTCAGTTTCACCTCAGACTTGGAATCATCAATGATAATTTAATCAGAGAGGAATGTTAATTAAGGCTTCAGGCCCTATGTATAGATGCTAATTAATTACATGTATTGATTAGCATTTTGCTATATTGAACACAGAACACCCTGGGCAAATCCTTCCTGGAAATTCCAAGAGTAAGATAATTCAGGTCTGATGTATGCAGAGCTGTAAATGGGCATTACAGGGGCTCTGATTTAAACAACCTTGTGCTGCTTCCTAGGAACTGGGCCTGGATGAACATGCATATTCCTGGCACATGTGCTTCATGCTAAGAATCCGAGAAAAAGAGAGTAGGCAAGCCCACAGCAGAGGGAAAGGAAAGGCTGGGTTTAGCTGTTTATTAGCAAACAACACAAGTTGGTTTGCACTTCTTGGCAGGTAGAGGTAAAGCTACCTGTGTGGATGTTTTAGATGAAACTAAAGCTGCCTGAAGGCATGATATTGTCCAAAGGAGTGCTCCTGTGCCCTGCGTGCCCTCTGCCAACATGCTGCTGCCATGTCCTATCAGTCACTGCTGTCCTCTTGTCAGGATGGCCACCAGCAGCAGGTGACCCCAGTGTTTCCGTAGAATTCAGCATCTACCAGCCTAGTACTTCAAGACACCTTGCAGCTGGGTGAGACAACATGCCAACGCCAGCAAAGGGGACACAAAAAGAAGATTTGGCTATTTCAGAGGCAGATATCTGCCATACTGACCTAGTTCCACTGTCCATCTACACTCATACATTTACTTCAACCCACTACTCTATGGTACACTAGTAAATGTATCCCTATTTAATTAATTATTCAGTCATTGGGTGGAATGGTGAGAGCAGAGATGAAATTGCTGGTCCCAGCTCTGGATGGATCAGCTGCCACACTGCAACTAGTTTGGGAGATATTCTCTTTTTACTAGTGTAAAGGGTAAGAGATTTTATGGACAATGGCTCCTTTATTAACCCTGTCTTGCTGAAATGTATCATAACCACCAATTCCTAGGCTCTTTATAAAATCATTTGGCCAATTAAGGTGTTTCAGGAATAAATCTTTCCAAGATTCAGATACATTAGCACTGCTATTGACTTTCAGGGAATTATGGAAGTGTATGAACTTGAAAATGGTCTCAGGAACTGGCAGCATTTATGACTGAACTAAATATATCCAAGCACAATTACTGAAAAACCTCTACAAAAGCTGTAGAGAAAAACAAGAGATTGGCTAAAATGAACTAAATTTGGAACATCCATTGCAGAAGTAATAAGAATCATTATATCTCCTTAACTTCAGTTTCAGACAAATTACTGACATTAGAGAAATATGGTTATGTTTATGATTAGTTATGTCAATCCTATGGGTTTCTATCTATTAACAGTTTGGGAAACAATCAGAATACCTTCAGTACATCTGTTGAGGGAACACAACAGCAAAGTCCTCTAGCAGCCCCTTTGTGAATTGCAACAATTACTTAAAACAAACAGACTAATGGTAGTATTTCTTCTGCTTGACTAAGCGAGCAGTAGTGATGCCATGAAAATCATTGATCTCATGACCTTCCCATTCTTATGACAAAACCAAGGGAGTTAGTTGATGAGCTTTCAGACAGCAAGTGTAAGTCAGTTAGTAAAATCTTGGGCTTGTTGATTAAAGCCACTAGTAGATTCTTTGTCAGCAAACAGATTACCTGCCTCAGGTTCCTGTTTAGTCAGAGTAATACAGATATGACAAAAAAAAAATGTGTAGGTAACTGATCTTTAACTCTTTAATTCAATTTCTCAAGTTTGCCTGTAGCAAGGGTTGGTTGTTTTACCACCCACACATTGTTTTTCTTATGTGAAAAAAAAATCTGACAAGCTTTCAAAAAGTTCCACCTCCAATTCTCTTGCTGTTAATCTCATCATTGTTAACACAAAATGTCTGCTTGCCAAGGCCAACAACTTTCTGTATTTCACTTTGTTCTGGACTACACCTCCTTAAACACTAGTAAAACAAGTGGTTAAAAATAATAAAAAGTTATTAAGTGCATGTTTCATATGTGGTAATAGATATGGAAGGACAGGTTCAGCTTCTCCCCCAACATTTTTTTATGAAAGGTAAGAATTTCAACATTTTTAGTTTACAAGTGTTGCCATACGTAAAATTTCACATCTTTGATTTTCCTCCAGTTGAACATTTTTTTTTTTTTTTCAGTGTAAACGTGGATTGATTCACATTTTTGGGGGGAAATTATCCAGAAATAAGTAATTGAAAATTATGGAGTTACGTGATGGGAAACTTTCAGAAATTTCTTACATGAAAATATGAATCTAGATTATCTTCAGATCTTTACAAGCTATGTAAGCACTTACCCAGAGGTCACCAAATTAAACAGTTACCTCAAATGAGCTTGCTATGCCCTTAGGACACACACAGAGCAAACTGTGTGTACCATAGAGGTCTGCATTTCTTCTTCAGATTCACAGCTAGTGGCAAATACAACTCCACATCCATAGGAGTACTCACACCTTTGGAAAAGCAGTATGTGATGCTGCAATACATTTAGGACTTCACTGCACTTGAAAAGGACAGTGAGGGTCTGAATCAGGTTTTTTGCAACCCTTTCTGAAGTACCTGATATGCAGGGGGCACCCACCAGAAAAAAAAGTGTCCTTTGCAGAGTTTAAAATGGAAGCTGATGCAGGGGAAAGGAGCATCTTTAGCATATTGCCAAGATGTAGGGTTTCTGGTAAAGCTGTGGACCAATCTGTGGAAAGTTGAGACATGACTGCTTACCTATAAACATTTTTATCTCATTATTGTGAACAAGAGGCTCAAAAGACATGAAGTGCTTTACTAGCTCACAATCCATTGCTGGAACAGACATATCAGAGAGGCAAGCAGTGAAAGAACAGGGTAGGGTTCACAAATACCATATAAACTATGGAGGGGAGCTGAGGAAAGAAAGGAGGATTTGTCTGGAGTAGGGAATATCAGTAAATATCTATCTAAAATATAAATTAGGAGAAACACAGCAAATATAAGACAAATTCAGTTATGGAGGGAAGATATAAGTGTAATACTGGTCTGGGAGTGGAAGGAACAAGAGAAGAAGGAGAGAGAGGAAGGAAAGGAGCCAAATGGTCAGACGGTAGGGAAATACATGATGCAAGTTGTTTACTTGAAAGGACTGGATGGTGAAGCAAGAGATCTGAAAATTTTCCTTTGTTTGCTCAAGTCAGTGGCAGTGCAGGTATATTCCCCATAACTTCGGAGTTGTCCCAAGCTTTCCTGCACGTCTCTGAGTCCTGACTTTTTCCAGCACCCTGTGTCAAAGAAGATCACCCTGTCTGATCCGAACAGATGGAGTATTTCTGCATATTGTACAACCCTCATACTAGCTTTGGGCCCTTGACCTGAAAAATGAACAAGCTGTGGCCATTGTAGGGCATCATTAGAAAACCCTCTAAGTGCCCTTGCTTTTCTTCCTTTTCAAGGAGCGACTTGGGAAGCATACAAATTCAATGTTCAGAATTTGGCACATTGTAAAAATGCTTTGTTTCATAGGTTCTGGTGATAAAATTAGACAGTGTTCAACTACTTCATTTTTGTGTCAGTTTACATTACCTGATGTGAAGATGGAGCTTATTCCATAACGCAATTTATAGTCAGGTGCAGAGACAGTAAGAAAAAGCTGAGGGCACAGCAGATTTCTAAGTGACTTGCAGAACATACAGAAAAGCAACTGAGTTTACAATACCAACTAACCAGGGACTGATACCCTTAAAAACCTAAGAGACACTAATTACACTCAACCAGGGAGACAGCATGCTGAGACACTTATCTTTTCTAATTACTCTTGATAAGTTTGCCTATAATAAAAATAGCATGTTTCTACAAGTGAATACTAGTTTACTTCTACTTCAGCTCCGTCTTGTTCAAAAGCATGCAAATATTTTGTCCTGTGGTACCTGCAACCACAGTGTCTCCAGCCCTGTTACTGCTGTGATTCTGGGATTTTGTCTGTGGCAGTTCAAGGTGCATTATGTCTCGGGGTGGCAGCTCCCCCTTTTGTAACCGACTAGATGATCATAGTGTGCATACAAGCCTATATCACCTCTGTTCTCACACAGAATTTATTTCTTTGTTCTTTGTGTCTTGCCTTCCTCTAAAATAAGCCCAGATCAGTTTGGTAATGTTTGTTTTTGTCAGCATGGGAACACATAACAGCTTATTTTAAATATGGACAAAGTGGTCAGGTGGGAAAGAACATATAAACACAACTTTCTTCAAATCATTCCTTGGGAGACAGAGGCTATTTCCAGACTGCACATTTCATGAAAAGGAAAGGCAAGCTTGTATGGATTTGCAACTTGAAGAGCATGGCTCTACCATGCAACTCAGTTTTTTGAATGCTTATTTAAATTGTAACAGCTAGGAGTCACTCATATTGGTAGTATACATGTGCTCAGCAGGTTCTGGATTATCTGTAGTAGTCAAAGCACAGTTCTTGAGACATTGTTGGGTACTGTTGCCTTTTTCCCCATATTCCACCCCCCCCAAAGTGTTATCTAATAGAAACACTATAACAAGATGTGGCATTAGAATTGTCTGTTTAGGTGAAAAATTCCAATATTTTATGACCTTCCTCTTTCCTTCCTTGAAAGGAACAGTAACCTCTTGAAGATGGCATAATGTGCTCTATGGAAGAAGTTTGAAAACATTCATATTTTTGGTGGAAGCCAAAGCTGGGTGAAGTTTTGAGATGTTTAAGCATATTTCTAAAGGAGTTTTATGGTTGGCTTGTTGCTGCAAGGTCATAGACAAAAAAGGTCTTCTATGTCAACACATCAGGCTATTTAGGTATTGACCATGTTTCCATTTCAAATTATACAAATTATATATAATATTGTTATATTATATATGATTATATCTCTTTAGAATCTTCTCTTCCTTTTTCATTACTAATTGACAAAAACAGAATTCAGAAATTGAAGAAATACATAGAATATACTTTAAAAATATATCACACTTTTAGCTTTTTTAAGATTTAGTAAAATTTTGTCAATTCTTAATGAGCGTTTTACTACTTGTTACACTTTGCCTCTAAAATACAAAATGTCATTGTGTTTTAGTTCTTTATTGTCTCAGAAAACTGGTTGAAAATGCAGAATCTTTTTACACATTCTTATTTTAAAACTTCACTTGAAACTGTGATTGAAACACTTGATAGCTTCTTTTAAATCAAGATTTAAAATAAGTATGAGTATAAAATTATATGGGATTAGTCAAGCTGGAAAGCAAAGATTTTTCACTGAAATCTGATATTTTTAAATACGTTCTTCGATAGACTTGTTTTCTGCAATTATGTAAATCTAGCTGTCAGCCTCTTGATCCTCTTGATTTGCTCTAGAGTGTCAGTGCAAACAACAGTAACTCAACTATTTATGGAGGTGGTAGCAAATATAAACAAAAACAGTCAGAGCTCTGATATTTGCAGGGGAACCTCCAAAGGAGCCAACATGACAAATGCTCTGTATTGCTCTGTCTGTTCTGAGAGCCCTCAGGTTATCAAGGTATTAAACATGTAACAGCTTGCAGAGCACCAGAACTGAGTTTTCCTTACCTGTCTCCTGGAGAGAAGAGCAGGGATTCCTCTGAACAGTTACTAAACTGGAAGTTGACTGGTATGATGAATTTTATGTTACACTTAGCTTCAGTGCGTTGGACAGGTGCTCATTGCTCTGTTTTTCAATATCTTTCCTGAACATTCCCAAAAGGCACATACCTGATGCATTAAATGCCCTGTAAAATGGGGATTACAGATTTACATTACATGGGGTGCCTTGCAGAGCCGGAGGTCTCCTCCATTCTTGTTGTGGAAATGTAATTTTGAGGATAAAGTTCTCCTGTTGGTTTTGGGGTTTGTTTTGGTTTTTTTTTTTTCTATGACTTTTTCTCTATTTTATATATTGTAAGTGGGA
Organism: Heliornis fulica; assembly: GCA_013399135.1. Classification (NCBI taxonomy): domain Eukaryota; kingdom Metazoa; phylum Chordata; class Aves; order Gruiformes; family Heliornithidae; genus Heliornis; species Heliornis fulica. The sequence goes on along the minus strand of VXBZ01001075.1, from coordinate 19,538 downwards.
AGAATAAAACATTTTTTCAAGCTTCTTTCTGGCTTTGTCTTGGCTTTCTGTATGTTTCATATCTGAGATTTCAGGAGGAAAATGCAAAATAAAATGCAGTGTAGAACAGGAAAAAAAAAACTGAAGACACACCACCAAATCATCTCCACCTACAACCATGATGGGATACTATTAACAATGACCTCTGACGTAAGATGGGAAATTAGCTTTGACATTAACAGTCATTTTTGAAGGAAGTCTCTCTCTGTAGTTCTGCACAGTTGTGCTGGAGGCGGAGATACTGGGAAGTCTGATCTGCCAATGTGGCAGGCCTCCAGCAGAGAGCTCTGCAGAGAGCCAGGTGACACAAGGGGAGATTATGTTATAACTTATGGCTCCAAGAAGCTGCTGTGCATTGCATGAGGCAGAGAAAACACGTATGAAGATGCACATGTTTATTCCCTTGTGAAGGAGCGCTTATGTGAAGTACAAAGTGCTCTCACTACAAACCTTTTGAACTGTTTGAAACTGTACCAACAGGAATCAACCTGCTTTCTTTCAGGAAGCATTAGTGCACTAGGGTTAGTTGCTTCCACATAAATAAACTCCCCACCCCTATCCTCAAAATTTCACCAAGAATCTGCTTTGCAAAGGCAACTTTTTTTGTTTTAATCCGTACTTCCAAGGAGGATTGGGAGAAATATTGCTGTAATTATTAACTGTAAGATTCTTGGTTAAGTAAGATTTACATTTTGGCATCCTTGATAAAATACTCAGTGTTAAGCAAGCACTGTTAAAGACTAGAGGTCAGCAGGGATAAACAGGTGCTCATGAACACGTTTGAAATCACAACACAACCTTTTGAAGCTTGAACTTGAGAAGCTAACTTATATCTTCTGTGAAGGTCAGGAAGACATCCTATGAAATGGTAAGAATGAATAAATATAAATTGAAATTATAATTAGCCAATATTCACAAGTTTTTCTTAAATTCTTCTTACCTTTGGTCAGAAAAGAGGAAGGGAAGAGCAGTTTGAATTCTGCAACTATAATTACATTCATGGCTTGGAAAGGATTGCTCACAAGAAGTAAACGCACAAGTTGATATGAGCATTATCTGTGAAGAACTGTTCATAGATAATGAAATAAGATTTGATAGTAAACCCTGAGATGATTCAAGTGAGGCCATGCCTAGAAAGTTCCTTCTTCTCTGAATCAAAACAGGTATTTGATTTGCAGTAGTTGAATTAAGCCATGAAACAGAAACTTCTTGCTTCTGAAATCTAGTTATAGCAGTGAATAAATGTTCAGTAGTAACTGAAGAGACTGGGCTTCTAACAGATCCAAACTTGTGTTGATCAGGTAGAACAGGCACACAGTGTATGGTTCCTCTTTCTTTCTGATACATGCTTTAATACAGATCCAGAGATTTTGAAGGGAAAAGTACTATATTTATTGGATAGCGGGAAAATCTCTGTTGGTGAGTTAAGCAACTGGTAGTTTTCTACCATTGCACTGCAAACATTTCTGTTGTATTTCAGGAGTTTGATTGATTAGGTAAAACAGTGTCCATTAGTAGAATCATTTCTCTCAGATGGAGGCTTTTATTGTTTATAAACCTATTTCTTTCTCTTTTTATTCTTCATTTTCCCCCAAAGATTTACAACTGAGTTGTAAAATCAATTTGTGAAGAACCTTGATTGATTTTTTGCCACAGATAAAAATAACACAGGGTTTACTATTATAAGCTATAGTACTCACTCACACATAGATTATAAAAATATCTGTCTGAAACCATGGAATTGAAGAGTCTTTTACAATAATAGTTTTTAATGTAATTTCCATTGTCAATGCAGGCTTATACACTGCAGTATCTATTTAATAAATGAAATTTAAGAAACTATTAGAAAGTAAGGATATGTTAGTGGTCTAATCATCACAATCAAAATGTTTAGATTCTACCACTTGACAGTCTTGTCAAGGTTACATCAATCTGTAACCTATCTTAGTCTGAGAAACAGACTATGATACATATTAAAACTGGCCTTCTACATTTTTTATGTTCTTCAGAGTTTCTTTTTAAAATTGTATGCTAGACCTGTAAGGTGGTTGAGGTTCTTATGGTATGGAAATTTTTCTGCTGATGTTGAGTCTATATCAATGGTATATAAAAGTATTCCCCCTTTTTCTAAAAATTATATCCAAGGCATACTGTATGTTGAGCAAAATAGATTTCCAAAATGCATTATTGCCATAATCTGAAAACCTTTTTTAATTAAAAAAAAAAGTGTCTGAAGTGTAGCTAAAAACCTGTATGGTGATCATACTGCTTTTACTGTGTACATCAATGTTACTAGACACAGAGGAATCCTTGCTTCCAGTTACAAATAGTGGAAGACATCTGGGAATGTTTAGTCAAGGACTGTATACAGGAAATGAAGTAATAGATGTTGTTGGCACTGATCATTGCAAGTTTACTTTCTCCTGTCATATGCATGGCACAAGAACTTTCAGATATTAAGGTTATCTTAGTTTCTTCCTGCATGCCCTCTTGTGCTGAGCATTCAGTAGTCTGAATACAGAGTTCAGCAACAGCAGAGCTGACAACAGCTCAGAGAAAAAGCTCAAGCAAGAAGGAAAGAAACAGGACCAAAGCCACTTCAACTCTAAGGAGTTGATTAGGAGGAGATCAGCACCTGGCCTGGAGTGCCTGTTTCAGTCTATGGGAGGTAATGGTGTTGCTGCTCTATTGCTATTTCTGTGCTCACCCCTTGGAGTCTAGAGCCCATATTCAGCTGCCACAAAGAGACTTGTGCATCTCTGTAGCAAAAACCTGTGCTTACCTCAGGGTCAGAAGAGAGACAATACAGCAATTAGATTCAGAGAGTGTGGCTGAAACACAGCTCTAGCTTCTGTTATAATGTAAGCATGAGAAAAGGGCTCCATCATAAGCATATTTTTGATCCAGGTTATAATCCCTCGCACGTAGAGTGCCACGTTGGCTGTTGATTCCCTCCCAGAGGAAATTCCCTGGAGTGCACTTGGTATTTATACAAGCTATCCTGAATGGCTTGAGCTTGACTGTGTTAGATATCATTCCTGAAAACTGTGCAGACCCTCTTGCAGCAACACTTACAATCTGTACTTTTGGTGAGAAGAGGGAAAAAATAGAGAAGAGTGCTAAGATGTGGTTTGTTCTTGTTGCTTTATCCTTTTACTTGCACAGGCCAGAACAAGGTGGTGCAGTGTTAGGAAAAGTGTAGTCTCTTAATTATATGAATTGCTTACCCAAGCTTTCCCAGGGCAGTAACCTCAGTCCCAAAGTGTAAACATTAGTGTGCTGTCCAGGGATCCCACAGGTCCTGTGCAAAGTAATTGCAAATATGATTGGAAAAGACACAGACATGCCACTGGATCCTGGTTTATACACATTTAGCACTTTCCTTCTTGGCTAAAGTTCAGATTATCAAGGAGCTTCTGCCCTAGCTCAGCCTGGCTACAGAGACAGCCTTAGTATGGAAACCACAGCCAAGCTGCTAATGAGCCCCGGGGTCACCGTAGGGTTGCAGTTGGTGCAGTATCCCCCTCTCAGAGCCCTGATCTTTCATGGAGAGCAGCCTGTTGGGAAGTATTCTCCCTGAGGATAGCAGGCACAAGAGTTATTGTGTGAGTTCTGGGGTGGAGCTTTTCATTGATATTAGAAGAGCTTGCACCAAACTGACCAGGAAAGAAAAGTGAAAGAGGGAATGTGGAAATCCATTTTTAGAAGTGACCTTACCACAATTTATAATGAACATCCTGGATTTTCCTCTGAGTCATGTAGTAGTCAAAAGACTCTTTATGCTGTGCATGTCCTTGGCGGTCTCTGTGGAGCTTCTCTTGGCTTCAGGTAGTTACACCAGATCTCCACACAGCATGTGTCATGCATTCTTGTGGTCATCTGTGCATTCACATATTGCCACCAGATATTTAACAGAGTGGGGTGGTTTGACCATGGCTGGAGGCCAAACTCCCATCAAAGCCACTCTGTCACTCCCCTCTTAGCTGATCGGGGGAGAAAATATATGTTGAGAGGCTTTGGAGTCAAGATAAAGGCAGGGAGATATCATTCTGCAATTAGCATCACAGGAAAAAACGGACTCAAAAGCAAGAAAATTCTCTAATTTATTACACTACAATACACACACACAGAAACCAGAGTCAGATAAGGAAAACTACAAAACATCTCTTAAAACACCACTCCCTG
>VXBZ01001075.1:0-14521 GCA_013399135.1 Heliornis fulica | reverse complement strand
ATTTTCTTTGTTGGACCCTTAAGAAACTTTCTAGCTGCTTCTTAAAGAAGCCATGTTCCAAAACCACCACACAGAGCCTTCTGAAAGGTTTTATGGCGATGTGTATACACCTGTTGGGATGTAAGGTTGAGGCAGATGATCATCATTATCAGACTGTTACAGATAACAGTCCTCAGTGAACCACTCCAGTTTTCCAACTCCTAAATTTTCATTCTGTGGAGATGGAAGGATCTCTTCAACAAGGACCTCTTTGGCTTACAATCAAAACTGTTTTAAAATGATGGGGGTTTTAATTTTTTTTTTTTGCTTTCCAGGAAAAATTAACTTAATTTTTAAACCAATATTAAAATAAAAAATAAGAGACCAAAATATTTTTAAACCAAAGCAGTGTGTCCTAAATGCCAAAAAGTATATTTGCTTTTAAATATATTTCTATTTATTAATATACATATAAAATTAAAGCCATTGCTCTCTAACTGGGCTTGCTGCTAAATTTAGCACATAACAGAATCACAAAATCACAGAGTCACAGAACATTAGGAGTTGGAAGGGACCTCAAAAGATGATCTAGTGATGATCTAGATCCCCTCTCCTAGAGCAGTATCACCTAGATTAAATCACACAGGAACATATCCATGTGGGTGACTGCATGTTTTTAAAGCACAGCATATTTCTTCAAATGAAGAATCAGAGAAACTGCTTCTGGGTTGAGATTTTAATTTACTTATAAAATTATTTCTTTGCTACCTTTCATTTTGGTTTTGATATTTGCTTTGGGATGACTACTCTGACTTTGAATCCCCATGGTGTTCCTCTTGTGTGTCACAGAAGGGATTGGATGCTGGAAAAGCTTGGAAGAACGTCACCCATTCAGGTATATTGGTGCTAGATCTAGGCATTTCTAGAGAGAAATGCAGAACAGTGGGTACTATTCACTCTCTCAAGAGCCCAGTGCTACTTAGTGTGTGCACACCCTGAGCACAATCAACAATGCCCTGTATATTTGCAAGCCAGCTTCCAAGGAACTAAGTTCCCAGGGTAGAAGATACCCGCCATTACCCTTTGCAAAGGCAGGGGTTTAAAATGGGAATCATACCTCTCCTGTAGCTCTCTGTGGGGAGACTTCCAAAAGCTGTGTGAAGATGTGATATTAACTAAGCATGCAGAGGCACTGGAAACCTTCAAACATGCTGGGAAAGAGAATATATTATTCCATCCAATGCTTTGTGCTAAGACAAATGTATTAACCCTGGCCTCTGAACACCAACAAATCCTGGGTGCTAAGACAGTAACTATCACATCTTTTGCCACTCGATGGGACAGCACCAACAGCTGTGGAATAGAGAAAGATAACAAAATTTGGGTTTTTTTCTTTATATTCCTCTGGTTTAAATGGTTATATGGGGGGTTTTGGCATTGATTTTTTCCTCGTTTATTCTTTTTCTTTTCCTTTGTTATTTTAGTCCTACCCAGAATACTATTCCTCTTCTGAAAACTGAAATCTTTTGAAAAAAAGAGGGAACTGATCAGAAAACAGTCCAAGCATTTTCAAGTCAGAACCTTTTTATTTAAAAAAAAAAAAAAATCTGGGAAATGTCCATTTGTTCTCTTCACATTTTTTTCCTGAAATTTTCTGTAAAAATCAAGATAAATATTGAAATTTTAACAAAAACCAACAGAACAGAAGCAAATGTGGTTTTCAAGTGGTTTCATGTCGTTGAATAAAAGTTGTTTTCAATTGCCATAATGAAGGAAATACATTAAAACAGGGTTTTGTTGAAACTGATGGATCTTTTCCTTAATATATTTTGTGTTCAATAGTTAAATGTTTTGATCGAAAAGTTTTTTCTCTCCAAAACATGACACCAACTGAGAGTCACCTGAAACCACACATCCTTTTTATATGAAGTAAAACCAAACATGGATATCTATTGACAGCAAGGATTATTCTGCTTTTAGATTCACATATTTATCATGTGTTGAATTAAACTAGAGTGAAGATGACCTATAAATCCACCTGACTGTAAAAGAAAAAAAATTCATTCACATAGCAACAGAAATCTATACTGAGTGAGGGCACACTCATGCATATACAAGTCTATCTGAGGAAAATGGTTTGACTGGTTTTAGTGAGCTTTTCATTGCTTGTTGAAACAGAAAGGTTATTAGACCTGAAGTTACCTACTGGTTATTATGTGAAAAGACAAGCAAGAGACACACAACATATACAGCTGAGCAAGAAAGAAGTGCCAGTTTAGATGGCTGACACACCACAATGTGTGGGTGAGTATCACAACATATACAGCTGCTTCTTCCCAAAACAGGGATCAAGTGTGCTATCTGGGACAATACTGGTGGAGAAGTGCCTTCTTTGCCTACCTCCTCTGTAAACCCACTGTATACAGCTTAGGTCAATAAAATGGTCCTAGAAAATGCACTGCGATAAGCACAAAACTTCTTGTACCTGGAGTGTGATCTGCTCTCTGTTCAAGGAAGACTTCCGTCAATTTTACTGGGTTTAAGTCAGGCTACTGGAGATGGTTTGTAGAACAAGAAAATGGAAAAATTTTGAGAGTTTTTTTCAACTTACAGACAAATTCTTGGCCACACAAATTAAAAAAACATTGAGCAACCTTCAGCCAAATATTACCTCATTGACTTTACTCAGCCTCAGTGATGAGTTTTAGCTTCAGAATTGCTTTCTCCAACTCTAATAAGGCTAATGGATGAAGGTGGTGTTGTGTTCATCTACTGGAGGAAGATCACTATTGAGGAACCTACTGTATCTGAAAGAACAGGTTTCCTGAGAACACAACAAAACATGTAGAAATGCTGCATCATGAGCAACTCATAGTCATGTTCATCTCAATTTTTTTGCCTCAGTTTGAATTCTGCATGAAGAGAACACTTAATCCTGCTGGAGAGGGACTGGAGTTGTTGCAACACCCAGCTAAGGTTTTTATTGTGTCAAAGACAACTCACTTTAAATATAAGAAGGAAAGCAAATTCCAAAAAAGTTTGTGGGGTTGCCTAGACCTAAACTGCTGTAAGAGAGAGTAAGAATTAATATTGTGAGATTTACATCCTCTCCTGTAAAAATTATCTATGTTCTATTTAGGTGGAGGGTGAAATACTGCATAAATCTTTTTGAAGCCATTTCATATTCTTTTCTAAATCTCAGTTAGCCCTAGATCCTGTTGCACAAAACACAGCTCACCTGGCTCTGAACATCTAAGAGAGTACATGTAGGTAGGTTGCAGTTCCAGACAGGTGTTATTGTAACAGCAAAGTCCTTGTAAATGAGGACAGGTGACCCTAGTACCAATGAGGTGTTTGAATAGCTCTGCAACATAGCTGGTTCTCATTTCTTTCCTGACACCTACGGTAGTTTAATGGTGCTATTTGCCTTCCATGTAGTTTTATTACCATCAAATAACAGAAGCCATATAGGACTTCTAGGGAGCTTTTATAGCAGAATAAATCAGAATGTAAGGAAGGTTGTGAATACCATGGGAAAGGTGGCAGATGTGGGGGTAGGGAAGTGTAGCTTAGCTCCTCTTCTTGCTATTGAAAATGCACACATATTATCTCCAGGTATGCAGTCAGGTGTCCCATTAAATCAAGTTCCAGCATACTGAGAACTTCATGAGTTCATATCCCTTTTGACATTACCAATCCTCAACTAATCTAACTTCATAAGAAACATCTGGTTGGGTTACCTAACACCAATATTGATTCTGGCCTTGCCCTGTCTGCAGAGAGTGGAGGAATTTCATATGCCATTTGTTTCTTTTTCATGAACACAGTAACGTACATATTTAATTTTGTTCCCCTCCCCTCCACCTTCCAAACCTGCACAGCAATCAATGGGACAAGTTTTATTTAGTCCCTTTCTCTTACCTTAGGCACGTTTATCTAAAGCAACTTTGATGTTATCTCTCACTGACCCAAGCCAGTAGGTTAAACACAGAAGAAAAATGAGAGAATACCAAAACCTTTTCCCCTTTCAGGCCTTTTGAGGGGGAAGGGACAAAGAGGGAGGAGGTGGGGAGGATTGATTCTGAGCTCCTTCAATTCAAAAGAGCACATAGTTTCAGCTTCAGTAAATCCAGGGCTTAAATGAAACAATATTTGAATGATGTGATCTATGTTTTCAGAGAGGGGGAGACGGGTAGGAAAGTAGGTTAGGTTGAATCATCAGGGTGATTAAGACAAATGCAATTTGATAGAGCACTGGTACACAAAACTTCATAAATGAGGTACATGGCAATGCTGCAATTGTAGCCCCATCCTGTGGCTATCCCAGTAAGTCCAGGGCAGCTCTCCTGACTCAGTGACCAGTCCAGTCACTGAGTACTAGTTTCATGAAACAGGGACTGAGCTCACAGTCTGTCATGGGATGTCTGCTCTTGTTGCAGAACAGTGTTCAACTTCAAATGTCAAATGATGAGGTAATTCTCATTCACAGTTGTTTATTTTACCTTTGCGGGGAGAAGGGGAGGAAGACATTAAATAGCTCCTATGAAAATTGTCATAAATGTAGCAAAATGTTTCACCACTGCCTTATTTCCTAACTCTGTTGTGTTTTTTGAAATTGAAATTTGAAATTCATTACAAAAGAAAATCAATTTTATTACATTAAAATCTGAATATTTTATGAATATAAAATGCTTTTAGTGTTAAAACACACAGCTGTTACGACTTTTCTTTGGGACCAGAGAAGAAAACCAATATAAACAAACAAACAAAAAGAAACAAAGAAAGAAAAAAAAACTAAGAACAGAGAAGGCAGCTTTTACTCAAGTACAGGTTACTTCAAGTAGAAATAGATATTATTTCCTTGACCTAATAGTGTCATTAGATTAAAGACTCACTTGCCATTCTATAGCTACCTGAGAGCTTTTAGACTCTCTTGTATGGCCTAGAAATTTTATTTCATAAAATAACAAGGCCATGATAGCAACATGACATGACTTTATTGATGCTTTTAAGAAAGAAAATTATTTTTCTTTAAAACTTTAGAAGCTATGTGAAAAACTGTGTTTGTTCCAAGTCAAGAAACCTAAAATAACCCCAGGAATGAAGAGAAGGCAGGAGGAAAGAGATGTGCATAAATAACATAGCTAAAACATAAAACAGCTGTCTTCTCCAGTTGTGGCATAATTTCTAAGGGTAACTTAAAAATCCAATCTATGCTCGCATTTCTAAGAAGGGCTCAGCATTTGCAAAGGCATTCCAGGGGAATGTTGTGCATCCTTATCACCTTGGCAGGACAGTCACAGACTATTACTCTCTGTAGGTCAGGCAAAGGGTGAACATTAAAAACACTCATTGGTGTCCAAGACTAAAATATTATTTTCAGTCTAGTAAAACCATTTGAAGAACTTATTGGGGAATTGGGAAATTGCAGTGAGTTTGTGAACAAAGACAGTGAGCTGGGGGACAAAAGACAGTCCTCCTTTGTCAGGTGTAATAAAAAATCCCCTATGTACAGCATTGGACATATGAGTCCAGTGAGTCAGAGAGACTCGAAGACCTCCCAAGGCAATCAATGGTGATGCTAGGAAATACATTGGATTTTCATGTGTTTTAATTTAACCATCTTAACCACAAACCTAACTTTCAGCCCAGAATGCTGGCAAGGTCTGTAGGACAAGGAGCCAGAAACACAACTGTCAAGAGTTGATAAAGGTTGAGAACTATATTTGCATTTAAAATTTTACAATTAAAAATGAATAGAGATGTACATACACACATGTATAGACACACACACTAGATATACATACAGATACACTTAATTCAGAGGTGTGGTTTTTCAAGAACATCTCACATCACTCTTTGGAAAAACATGACTGTTTATTGAGAGTTAGAACTGATTTAAAACACAGAATGCTTCCTCTGGAACCCAGAAGATTAGCATTGCTGACCAGTAAGATGCAACTGAATAATCTTCACTGTCACCCCACACAAGAGCTCATGTCATTTCTGGAAGCAGCTCAACATGAATTACAGATATGTCTCATATTCCCAACTCCTGCATGTTTCAGTAGGCTTTAAGGACCATTAAAACTGACCAAGCTTTTCTGGGGGTAAGCTGCTAGGCATTTGGCAAGGGCCGGTAAACCATATAAACTTCTTGTAATCCGGAGTGCAACTCAATCTACCTTGCACTCTTCTGCAGAAAATTTAAGTTTTCAATTTATGTATACATCATTCCTAATTAATTTCAGGTACATATAGCCCCTGTCTGTGTTGAGGGATTACTGCCAAAAAAAACAGAGCTAACGACTGTGATAGAACACTTGGGTTGGCAGAGATCCAACTTAAGTTACTATTCGATACCCTGAATCTCCTGTCTTTCCTATGTAAAAAGTACCCTCCTTCCAGCCCCTGTGATACCCCCAAAAATAAACACAGTGGGGCATAATAATGAAACTAAGTCCTCTTTTCTCTGTCAGACTTTGTCTCTCTGGCAGAGGATCGCCTTTCTTCTGCCAGCCCCTTCTACACAGGGACATCATAGCCATCATAAATTTAAGAGCGATGTCAAACCATGGTTTGCTTTCAGTGCAATGTTGAACCACCAAAAGAAGTTGTCTATCTAGGAGGCATGGATTAGTGGCGCAGCTTTGGAACTCACGATGAAGTACTGTTTGGAAACATTACAGGATAGTTCTGAACTTCCCATATGGACCTGTTTTCAAGATACCTGTTTATCTACCACACTGTCACAATCCATTTTTAACAATATTGCTATGTTTGCCCCTCCCAAAAGCTTGAAATAGAGGGGGATCATTCCTGTCTCCATGATTATTCTCTTTTAGCTCAGACAATATTTTTATTGCAGCTGTGATTTCTCCTCAGTTTTCTAATACTAAAAAAAAATAAGTAATATGTCTAAGTGCAGCATTTTTATCAACCTTTTTATAAATCTATAATTTTGACATTTTGTAAAACTTGTATAGTTTGGTGACTTTTTGATTTTCCTTTTGTTGTTTTGATTAATCTCTCTCCTCTTTCATCATTGTTTAGTGGAACTTATGTTCAGAAACTCTATTGAGGTGATAAAACTATCTACAGAAAAAAATTATGCAAGCTAATAGAATAGACCAAATTCCTTTAAAATCCAAAAATTCAGGCTGTTAATGAGTGTAAGGTTCATACATGTTCACTTCATACAATTATTCCATGAGTTCCACACCACAGATCCAGCTGGAAGGAAGAGATCTTCAGGGATATCTTTATCTCCCTGCAATAATTCAAACAGTTATTGGAACAATCACAGATACAAATGAGATTACTTCCAAATCAGGTCATTAGCATAAAGCAGGACATTTGCCATAAATGCAATCTGTCCAGAATCTATACAATGAAACTTGAAACACAGAGACATAATGTACTTTTGAACAAAAAAAGACAAACAAGATATATGAAAATGTATGCTTTTCATTCATTCCACTGAAATTTATGTCTACTCGGTGCACTGATATTTTCAAACTTACCTGATTTCCTCTTTTCTTCTTAGATTTCCCACCACTAACTATTGTTGAAGCCAAAGTTGGTGGGGGAAAAGCCAGGAGTAAATCTGATGTTATGATATGCTGAAAGCAGGGCTCAAATGACATTTTGTAAAACTTGTATAGTTTGGTGACTTTTTGATTTTCCTTTTGTTGTTTTGATTAATCTCTCTCCTCTTTCATCATTGTTTAGTGGAACTTATGTTCAGAAACTATATTGAGGTGATAAAACTACCTACAGAAAAAAATTGAAGCACTTGAAATAAAATAGGTCTGTGTTTAAAAAATCCTTTAATAGTGCGAAGACATGTAACCACAGCCACATTCATAAAAGACTAAAAATCCTGTGTTTTTAACACCATGAAAAATTATACACATCAGGCAGAAAACACAGGTATTTTCAATTCTGAACAGCAATAATTATTTTTAAAAAAGGTCTAGATTTTTAACAAGAAATATTTTTCTAGAAAGTTATTTTATTAGATACAATTATATCACTGAAACAGTTTGAGTTCATCAGTTTTCCTTAAAATAAAGGTCTTTGTGGACGCTCAGAACAGTTACTGTAGGATTTGTGGTTATGTTGGTGCCCATGCTCTTTATTTCAGAGAACATGTACATTGAAAGGTACAACACAGAATCACTGAAGAAAATATATGTAGCCCTTTCACGGAAGAATACCATGGATATCTTGCTTTATGTTTTCTTTCCATCACAAAATTTAATTATATTTCTCCATTTGTTGATTAGGCAGTGGAGAAAACATTGCTATTATTGCTAAGACAATACGGGTTCTATAACACATCTTGATCTAATAACCTTGTTAGTAGAGAGGATAACATACAGTGATTCTGTTGTGGTTTCGCCCTAGCCAGAGCTGAACACCATGCAGCCACTCTCTCTAAAATGCTAGAAATAAAAAGATAGAGGGAAAGGAAAAAAAAACCCAAAAACAAAACAACAAAGGGAAAACAAACCTCATGGGTCAGGATAAGGATAGTTTACTGGGACAGTAGAGAGATAACGATGATAGGACATTATAATGAAATATATAAAGGTGATTATACAGGATACGATCTCTCACCAAACCACACACCCCAGGCCTTACAGCTCAGAGCCGTCCTGGATCCGGATCACCCCCAAAGCTGCATGTCCTGAAGCTGCATGTCCTGAAGCCACATGTCCTGAAGCCACATGTCCTGAAGCCATGCCCATCCCATCCCCACTGACCACTCTTTATACTGAGCATGACATAACTGGCATGGAAAATTCTCTTTGGCCAGTTTGGGTCTCCTGTCCTGGCAGTGTCCACTCCCAGCTTCCTGGGTGACCCCCCACCTTCTCATTATGAAGAACTGAGAAGTCCTTGACAGCTTGGCAACTAGGAACATCAGGGTATTATCAGCACTTCTCTCATACTAACTCCCAAACACGGCATTCCACTGTCTGCTGGAACAAAAATTAACTCTACTCTAGCTGAAACCAGATCAGATTTGTATTCCGTTCCTGTAACTGCCCGATTATGAGGAGAACACTGCCAGCTGTAAACATGGTGGTACATTTTATCATCAGATAAAAGGTCAGAGAAGACCACAGAAATAAATGCAGTCACTGGTCACAGGGTAACAATAAAGCTGAATGTTCAAAGTGTTATTTTTTTCTTACTGTGTAAAAACAGGTATAAAAGTTAGGGTAGAATTAGTTTCATCTTTAAACACATCTTAAGCTATTTGGGGATTTTTTGCACTGTTTTTCAAATTTGGCAATATAAGGGAGAAAGGTGCTTGAAAGCTAAAGTTGAACCAGATCAAACATTACTGCATTGATAGGCCACTGTGACTTGGGTGGACTACAATTAAATATTTTTGTGCTTGTTTCTGAGTACTGGCATAGCTACATCTAGACAAAAAAATCTTAACTTTAAACCCTCCTACTCCAAAGTGAAAGCATTCAAATTTATTGCTTTGACCTATAGGTCCAACCCATTATTAGAGATGTATCTTAGTCCAGTAAGTATATTTCCTAATCACCTCGTAATCCAAAAAGGTTCATTATTTGATAGTTTATGCAAGTCACAGATATCCTTGAAAGGATGGAATAACCTGTCAGTAAAGAGAGGATAAATGAAGAGCACTACCTCTACTCCTCTGCACATTATTGTCTGTTCACTCCTGCTTAGCCAGTAAAAGGAAAAATAACTGTGATGTAACAGCTAGCAATTTGATCTGGATTGTTCTGGCTTAAAAATCAAGAATCTTTTAGTATCTTGCTGCTGGAAAAAAAGACAATAGGCATCATGAGCATGCAAAGAAGGCTTCTGAAGGGCATCAGACTATCAACTTTCTGCAACATGACATTTTCGGCACTTAGCAGAAAGAGAGTATTTTGAGGAACGGACAGAGGTTTCCATTCTCTGGCAATGAAAACCAGTCTTTTTCAATCTAGATGTGAAACTACACATATTTATTTCCTCAGTTATATGACATTTTCTTAGTAGTATTAATGAAGTTGCTGTTAATTTGAGAAAATACACTAACCATAACTCCCCACCCCCCAAAATAAACCAAAACCAAATACAAACAACTGGTGAAATCAGATTAATAAAATCTGAGGAATTAAGTTTTGTTCACTCTTTCTATAAGGATTTAAAGAAAAAGATCAATCTCAGGAGGTTAAGAGAAAAGCAAGTATTAGGAGAATGAAAGATTTGATGAGAATGCAGTTTATTTAAAAAGCTTAATTCCACCTACTGTATTTTTTTCCACTGATGTGTGTCTTTCCCCATGAATCATTTTATGGGTGCAAAACATACACAATGTGGAAGGATGATCTGCAATTTTTGATGGAATATTATTACTTTATATTTCTACTGTCCTGGTTAGACAGCCCAAGAAACAGGCCCTATTCATGTGCAGCTACATCTCTGTTCTCAGGTGAGGTCACATATTTTTGTCTACAAAATCCTCATTAAGATTTCCCCCTTGCATTGGAAACTATTAAATTCTTGATTTTGGTATACAGGTAATTTTGTGTGAATGAGCCCATGAGGCTGGAATACAGCAGAGGTTGGGGAGGTGCACAGGATTTTATTTTTGAAACTGCATTACTATATGGAAATAAAAGGAGAAGAAATACTTTCAATAATCTTGTTTGTAGAAAAGATAGCTTATATCAGTGAAAAAATATTGTTCAATGTATGTAGAGAAGAGTATATGTGTGTGTCTGTGTGTGACCTGTCCACAATCTAATTCTAGTATGTCTTTGCTCTTTATTGGGAAGACTTAATTGGTTAGTTTGTTAGGATGACAATAACATAGATTGTATTTTATTATTCATTATATTACGTTGGTTAGGTCCTTTTTTTTCTGACAATCACCTAAGAGTATTTGACAGTATTTTTGCTGTTACTTGATGCAGAGATTTGTATTTCATAAGTCACCTTTCCTAGCAAACCTCATGAAAATTTTGCTCTGCCTAGAGATATGAAATTTACTTTCAGAAAATATACGCTCTTTTTCAGGAAATCTTTGTCCTCAAGTAGTCATTTTAAAATCAGTAAAGCAACTTCTGCTTTCAGACAAACACGCATTCAAACTGTTTACTGGCTGCTAAAGGATTAATATGTGTTTTTCTTTCCTATTCTCAAAAAATACCAAAGAAAGCAGATAGACTAATGTGAAGTTCCTTCAGTGACTGTTAAGTCACAAACCTGTGGTCTTCTCCATGTTATCCCTAAATGGCATAAGTCAGTCTTAGTGACCAGAAACAAATTGGTACTATTTCACATTGCACCATTAATGTACTACTGGGGCCTAGACATCAAGCATAGATGGCAAGATCTTCCAGAGGCACATCTGGCACATATTAAATTTTCTGCTGAATGTGTTTTGTTCTTGCTTAAAGCAATCAGAGCTGTACTTTTTGAAAAGTTATCCTTTGTTTCAAACTCAGATTGCTGGATAGATTCCAGGGGTCTAAAGTGGTCCAGAAAACAGTGCCTTTTGCTACATACTCTTGCACCCTTACCTCCCTACTCCCTAAAAAGAAGAAGACGAAAAGAAAAGAAAAAAATAATGTCTGAAATTGTCAACATATGAAAGTTAACAATCCTGAGACAAACCCTCAATCTTACTCTTCCTCTCTTAATTATAAAGCAATGGGATAACTGGCCCAAATATCTTGGCTAAAGATGCAAGCTGTAAATTCTATGATAAATACTCTCTTATACTAGCCAGTGCACTCATGTAGCCCATACCACTGTATGTATCCTATAGTTGTTTTCTTCCTGATAGATCTGCCTTTTTGCAATAAGTATGTCCTTTATCCAAAGCGTATTGTTAACATAAAACATATTTTTATGATTTCCATATGATCATGAATGATTAATACTGCAACCCAGAGGTGCATGTACATAAAATTCTAGAATTTATTTCTATTTATGATATAACTACTGTATTACAGCTCTTTTGTCATTACCAAGTCTTCACTGTTTAAGAATATTTAAGGATGCTTTGGATGCTGTTGCAATCAACACAAGGCAACATCATGAACAAAAAATAAATTTTTTGCTTCAAAGAATGAGAGATTTTGGTTTTCCAGACTTGGGTCCTTCTGGCTTATGATTAGTCATTTTTTCTTTTTTTTTTTCTCTAGCCATCATTGACCAATACAAGCATGCATGAAAAGCAGTAGCATTCCTGAGAAATCCCATCTGCATTATTGCTGCACTAGCACTTGGAGAAGTGGGATTCTACGTTCTGTGGTTGGAATCAGCCACAGGCATGGTTTTAGGATATGACAATTTTTTAATTATTTCTGAAACAGTGGAATACTATGAAATTAAACAAACCCAGAAACAGTTTTAGAAGTTCAATTTTATCATTATA
The DNA here is from genome assembly GCA_013399135.1 of Heliornis fulica. NCBI lineage: Eukaryota > Metazoa > Chordata > Aves > Gruiformes > Heliornithidae > Heliornis > Heliornis fulica. The sequence continues at coordinate 2,118 of VXBZ01001075.1, read as the reverse complement.
TGATATAACACCTAAGGCACTGTTCTGTGTCTTTTCATGACTGACTTTTTCAAAGTTCTCTAGGCTGAGATGTAGTTGGTGAGATATAGGAAGACTGTTTTGAATAACAGATGAAAGAACCAACCATGCTTTCCTTGCTCCTTGTCTGTGACAGAGTTAGGATTTGATGATTCATTTGTGAGGGAAGTAGGAATTAGTATAGGCTCTTCAATAACTTTGAAAATTAGTTAAAGCCTTCTTTTTGAGGGGGAATGTGATTCAGTGTGGAGATCTGACAACCTGATCTTGAGGATAAATCGGTTTTTAAAGTATTTGTACACCATCACAAAACAAACACTGACTTCTCTCTTCCATTAAGACAGCTGTGTCTTTCCTTCTGAGCAGAAATGACATTTTATGGTCCCCAGCTTTCCTATGTGACAAAATCCCAACCTATTGATGAAGTTCCACCAATGAACAGTCTTAGACACTGAATGCTGTGAACTTTATGAAAGAAATTAAGTTGTTATGGTGCGGGTGTGACTATTCTCCCTGGGCTCTCATGTGAGTTTTAAGTAGTGGATCTAGCCAGGAGAGAAGCTACTCCTTCTCGGTGAGTTCACCCTTGTGATTTGAGGAGTGTCAATAGTAGAAAAATTAGGAGTGTAGCTCCATACTAATTTTCTTTTCTTCTTTCAAGAGCTAGAGAATCCCCTGCTGTGTCTTAGAGCTCACTAACTCCATGCTTCCCACCAGCAGCAGCAATGAATGTATGGTCTGTGATCCATACAATCTGTCCATATTTACTCCTGGTATTGGCATTTTTTCACCATGCTTTGACTTATGTCAGAAATCTTACATGAAAAAACAAGAGCAAAGGAAGGCTGGGGCCTATCCACTCTACCTATCTGCAAAAACAAAAGTTGAGGCTTTCACTATCCTCCCCTCTCTGGATGATTGACTTCTCTTCATAAAGCCTTGTAGTTGGTCTTCATTTATACGTTTATACCTGCCAGGAAGGTGAAAGAATACACAACTATGATGGAAAAAAAAAAAAAAAAAACACAAAAACAAACCAAGAATGGTCACATATCTTGGACATTTTTGTCATTATGTAATATGTAAGAGATTTAGAGGTTTAAAAGAACACATTTCATGTCAAACCCCTCACCCTCCCCCCAATTTATAACAAAACCAAAAACATAACAATAAAAAAGCAAGCTTTCTTTATTGCAGAGTAGCTGATTAGTATATTCAGGCTTCATTTTCCAGTGCAGAGACAAAGGAATGGATGCATACTTGGAAAATTACAGAGTTCCCTCTGGAATGGAAGAAAAAGCCTTATGGAAACTATTATTTCTTCAGTGCTTTAAATGAAACAATTTTATTTTCTGAAGCAATAGTAAGTACTTAGCAGATTCTGATGACATTTAGGGTGTACATCTGAAGCACACATACACGTAGGGTGTTTTGAACTAGATTAAATTGGCTGCAGAAACATACATGGAAATACAGTCCTCCTTAATAGGATACAAATGCAGAATGCCATCCACACAGAATTGTTTCATTTATAAAATGATACGAGTGATTGCATGAAATCCAGGAGGAAAAACATATGTTTGAGTTACTTTTTGGTTGCTATGAAGGACATACCTGATGTTGCAAGGTAGATTCCATTAGGAAAAATTAATGGAGAGCTCTCCATGGGGACAGACTATATTACACCATAGAGAAGCTACATCTCTCTAAGGTATAGGTTGGGTTGAATCCATATGAATTAGTCAGGGGTTGATCCATAAACATTGACAATAATAGCTGATGGAATAGCTCTGAATAAATATATTGGAGACAATTATTGCAATTATAGTCTAAGTATACCAGAGAGGGTCTGGTCCTTTCTGTCAAATCCACTACCTGCACACAGAATTTTGTAACATTTTTGTGGCCTTCTTAAAAAGCATTCAATAGGGATTGAATGACTTTCAGTGCTGACATAGTATACTCTATATTACTTGAAGATGGGAAGTGTAAGACTTACATGCCTGAAAATTTGTCTTCTTCAGCGAGAGCAGCTAGCTAGTCAAAGATACCACCTCTCCTTGCAGATTTTGTGGGCTTTGTAGAGAGCCTTGTGAAACA
>VXBZ01001074.1:36029-95548 GCA_013399135.1 Heliornis fulica | reverse complement strand
CCGGGGTAAGAGCGCGGCCGCCGCCGGCTCCCGGGACGGCCCCGGCCGGGGCGGCGCAGTTCAGCGGGGGGAGCCGAGAGCGGCGCTTCCCGGAGATCCTCGGGGCTTGTAACCGTGTTAGCAGCCTTATCGCAGAGGCGGAAGGGCTGGTTCCCTTTTCCTCGCCCTCTGGGCTTAGGTGCGACTGGTGTTCCACAGAGCTTGGGAGGGTCCCAGCCTCCGCCCTGCCTGGAGGCGCGCTGCCGGCCCCCGTAGCTCCCAGGCACAACAAGTGACGCCTTGGGCTTCCTAGAGGCGATCGGAGCTGCTTCTGCTCCTGTCTCGTAGGATTTATTGGTTAAAAAAACCCAAACTTGTGTGTTTGGGGTATTTTTTTTTTTTTGCAAGCCTCAGGCGTGCAGCCGATGTGATGAGCCCGAAGAGCTCAGCCGGTCCTGGGTGCCTGGTGCGGGGCTGCAATCGAAGCCTTGGTGGAACGTGGTGTGAGAGCTGAAGGCGCTGCCTGGGGGGCTGCCACAGCTCTGGGGAGGGCGACAGCTTGCCACGTCCTTCCTAGCCATGCGAAACATGCTTTTGACCAGAGAACGTGATGTCAAGCAGCAAGGAGTGGCCTCAGAACCAAAGCGAAAGGGACTGGGAATAAAGACTGTGCCTGAAGCTGTGTGTGTGATGTGTGTTCCTAGCTGGGATCGCCCTTTCCTCGGGAGCGGGTACTGAAGTTAGGCTTTCCCAGAAGATATTTTTGTAATAAAAATTAATACCCCTTAATTTTACAGGTGCTCTGTGAGGGTGAGTCGAGCTGGATTTTTTTTTTTGCCATCTTTAGCAGGGTAGTCCTTCGGCTTTCTAGCATTAAGGTCCTGGGAAATAAGCCTGCAGGTATGTTGTAAATATATACAGCAGCTAACAACTCACTTATTTTACAAGCAGACCTTTATTCTGCAGCTGTGAATGGCATTGCTATGACACCAACAGACAAGAATTTTTGCTTCTTGATTACGCCATAATTTCTTGAGATTAGTTTTTTTTTTCAATGTAGCACTTCCCAGTGCAGGAAATATGAAGCCAGAGTAGTATTATGTGTTTCAAAGACAGCAACAGCAGAGGGAGCATGATGTACCGTTTGCTATATGAAGTTTTTCATTCTAGGTTTAAGTCAGGAATCCAGTCTGTTTATAATTTCCATGCTGTGCATATAGGCACACTTCCAAAGAAGCAAGCTGTAAACATGGATATTTTTCCTATGACTGGTTCCGATTTGTGTGCATGGCTTTCTGTATGTCTAAGAAATGAGGATGTGGAGTATGGTAGGGAGCATGTGTTCTAGGTGACTTTAGAATAGAATCAACTCCTAGACCTCTGAGATGGTCAGACTTCAGTTGAATTGCTGATATTAGTTGAAAGAAACAGTTCACTGATTGTATACCACTTTTACATAAAAAAGCCCTTTCTTTCTTAACAGGAAGAGGGTTTTTTAATGCTGTATGAGCATATGGAAGGTTATGTTAAGTACAATGTACTAAAATTATGGGATTTGCACAGCAAAATGCAATCAAAATTCTAATACTGCAAAATAAGCTCCCATGGAAAAAGCATGGAAGTCTTGCTGTCTTGGCTGACAGTGTGGGATTTGACCCTGGCCCTTTTCACATGGGAAGAGTTTGCAGATGCTGCAGAGTAAGATGCAGGCAGATTTTGCTATGCTTTAGATGAGCATGAATTTTTATGCCTGCTGGAGTGCAGCAATATCTTTTGCTGTGGTATAAAATTAAGAACTTAGGAGCTAATGAAAATTGTTATAGTTTCTAAGGTAGTTAAATGAGGGATAATACAAGCCATTCTCTGTTGAGGAAATGCATGAAGCTTTGCCAGGATGCTCTGTATCTTTAATGCGTGCAAATGAACAGCTTTTCCTCCTTTTATTTTGGCTTGCCTTGAAAAATACAAAGCAATCATGTAGTATTATTTGCTAGGCAATTATAATGGCTTTCAGATGCACATTAAGCCCTTTGGCAAGAAAGGTAGTGATGCTGGCATAAGCGGTTTGAGCAGTAAATCCAACGTGTTCTGCAGGAAGGGGCTGGGAAGCAGTGATCTCCTGATAAAGAGAACTTGTGAGGAGGCACCTAATGTTGAAGGGGAGTGATACTTGTTCTGTGTCTCAGGGTAGGACTGAGAGCTAGTGATTTGTTGTGCTGTAATAAAGCACATGCTGTGTTGGCAGTGTGATGAACCCTGATATGAGGGTTGTGGTGTGGCTGCCTGGTCTGGGGCACTGACAGGAGTTTAAATCCAAAGTTCTTTGGGTTAGTGGAGTGGTTGAATTCATGTGGATAGTGAATTCTTGTCCTGAATTGTGTTTCAAAGTCTTCAGCCAGTGGTGAAGGTTTGCTTTCTTAGTATTCAATACCTTTAAATGGCTTTGTAGCAGCTGTTATGTGCCAGGCATTGTCTGGCTATTGTCAGGTGAATTTGCAAGACTAGAAATACAGCTAGAAGCTGCTTGTCTCTTATGGCTGCTCCTTTTACAGACATATTGAGAGGGTCTTCTTGGCAACATCCTGAAGATCTGTTTACAGTTCAGCTCAGTTTGGGGCTTTAAGTAAGTGTGTAAACCATCTTGCAGGTTTTGTTGTCCTGTTTTCACTGAGATGTAACTAGCCTTATCTACAGCCACCACCACAGATAGCAAGTTGCTGCCTGCTCTTCAAGCTCTCTTGTCTGTGGAGGGAGGAGGGACGAAGCTGGCTGTGCAGTGAGTTCAGTGCTGCTTGCTGTGTCTGCAAGCAATGAGACAGTGGATGGAAGTCACTGATGTTTGGAGAAGCCCCAGATAAACCTGTCTCATTCAAGAGTCCAACCTAAAATTGCTGTTTGAGGATGGACCATTCTTCAGAGCCTGGCATGGGTTCTTGGCCCATCTGCAGGTGAGGCCCATGTCTGTGGCCAGAGGTGACTTTGAAGTAGTGACTTGCTTGTTAGATTTCACCATGATACTTTAAATTTAGTTGCCATGTAGGGGCAGCTGTTCTAGCAGTGAGTTTTGTCCAGGTGTCTCCCAAGCTCTAACCTGTATTTGTCATCAGCTCCTAAGATGCTGCATTGTGATGGTTCAGGACAAGGGTGTGTTAATCAGGTTTTTTGACAGTATCTAACTATGATAGATTCTCACAGGGTTTATTCCCTTGCAGCAGAATGTGTTATAGGTATTTAGGAAGGGAACAGTAGTCTATCACAATTGATTGGAAGGTGTTTTCTGCAGCTTGCTGAGGCTCTTCTATGGGGTGGGAAAGTGTTCAGTCCCTCCAACTTCAGCAAATAGGAGTGGAGGTGCTGCCTCCTGCCTGAAGGCTTGGTGAGGGTCATGCTCTCTGCCTGTGGCATAAAAGGACACTGCACTGGGATCACAAGTGGGAGCCCTGAAGGGACTGGATGAATAATAGGCATTGTGTTTTCCCTTCTGACCTGAAAAAGTCTTCCTTTTGGCTTGTGTGGAAGCTGGCTTGAATCCCACATGGCTAGATATAAAACTCAGAGTGGGTGAGAAACTGATAACAGGTATGCAGATGACCTATTTCATAGGTCAGGCCCATATCTTTATCTTGATTAAGACTTTTTATTTTTTAAAGACCTTATTTAATAAGGAATTCAGTCTAACTTGGTGGAGAAATTCCATTCTGGTCTATTTAGTCTAGAAGAACCCCTTCTGCCAAAGCTTTGAGTTCTGACAGCACATTTTCCAGTGGGAGCAATGATTCATTGAGGTCTTATGGCCATGTAGAAGTGTTTGTACAGTATCCATTTGGTTGGCTTTTTAGCTGTGCTGGCTGGGCACGTTCGAGGAAGGAGCAAAGTTAAGTGTCTGTTACTGTAAGCAGAGAAGTTCAGCTTTACCAGTGTTGATGGAACAGCTTCTCACTCCAGTGACAACTGCTTCTCAGGTAAGGCAGTGGGGCATCTGCTCATCTCAAAGCAGCACAGGTCCTTTAGGATCCCACACTGGTGGCACCCAAGGAGACAAGACACTATTCTTGGTGTCCCACAGACACAGTTCAGGGTGGCTACTTGCTGTAGCCCAAGGCCAGACTAAATCTGGTGGCTCTGCAGAAGCCTTCTCAATCTGTTGCATAGAAATGTAGTTATTCTCTCTAAAATAAGAGATCCTAAATTCACCTGCCCAGCATAATGGGCTTGTCATGTGAGGATGCTGTTGGAAAAAAGCCAGGCAGTGTTTGTCCTACACAGCCTTTTCATCTGACATTCCTATGCAACTGAGCTCTTCTATTCTCTGTTTGAATAAAGCTCATTATAAATGTTTGTCTCAATAATTGAGGTAGGAGGTGCTGATGTCTCTTCTGTGCCTCTTCCCCTCATTAGCAGATGGCTTAGCTGTGGTGGGGTGAGCATGCTTACATGTGTGTAAGCACATGCTCCTGCTGTCCAAGAATGTGGTTATAACATTATGTTCAGCCTCCTGCAATTCATTATTTGGGCTGGTTTTCCGAGTAACAGCTGTGAAAAGAATGTGTACAAACAAGGGGAAAACCCTGCAGCCAGGTGTCCTGCTTGTTCAAGCAAGACCTGAGTTCTCTATTTACTGAGACTTCTGTTTATTGACTCAAGTACATCTGAGTAGGATGGCAAAGCTGTTAAAGATCTGCTAGAAAGGCAAGCTGCTAGCTGTAGTAAGCATTCTTCTTGGCAGATCTCCTCAGCCATGAGAGAACATGGTGAGGAGGTGCAGGGCAGAGAAAGTAGAGCTATTTCAACTGGAAAATTCCCCTGTAATTGTTTTGCCAGGCTCTGTGTAACATGTCCAAAAAACCACTCTGAAACGACAACAGACTATGCAGATGGACAGTTGTGGCTTAATATATCCAAATTAATGTACTTCCCAAGTGCTCTTGCCTTGCTGTGCTTTCTGCTACATCACTTTACTGTGGCTTTTAGTATTGGCAGACCTCTGCATGGTGCTACTCCTTCAGCCTTACTCAGTTCTCGGGTTACCCATGTACTAGCTCTGAACTAACTGAAACGAGCAGTCTGGGAATATGTGGTTTGCAGGGGGGTGAGAAGAGAGAAAGGAGAGGACTTATGATGCTGTGAGACGTTTTCCTGCTTACTCATGCTTGCAGACTGTTGTGGTAAATGTTTCTGATATTTGTGTAGTCTTTTAAAGTGATGAAAATGTGAAGACTATCATCTTGGCATGGGATTGTAGCAGAGAGCAGAACTGTTCCTGATGTTCTTAGTGATGGTGTAATCAATGGTGTGTTGATGGCCATGGCATTGGTGAGCTCAGCTGAGGATGAAGGCTTCTAAGGGCTTGATAACCCCAGAAGGAAAGGTGATATCCACCTTTCACCTCCTGTCTCATGTGTACAGGCACCTGGAGCCCAAGGGAACAGTGAGCTGGAGTTACCTTTGATACACTCCTACTTGCTGCATAGCTTGAAACTTGTAGGATGTTCTATGTATTTTCCTTTCTCCCTTCCATCCCCCTTTCTCATCAGACCAAAGTGATTCCTTTCTTTTTCCTAAATAGCTGCATGTTTATTGTCTTTGGAATAAGAGTGGCTTGCAAGTGGCTGTTTCCAGCCATTAGTTTTCCCAGTCATGATGGGTAAGAAAGACTAATTCCTTTTTGGATTAAGGTGAGCAGTTGTCACCTTCCTTTACAGACGTGGTGTTCTGGGTGTGTATTTGAGCAGCACTGCTTGTACATGAGCTGGCTGTGGTGGATGCTTCTGCTTGGTCAACAGGCAGCTCTGGAGTGAGCTGTGGGCTGATCCAAGTGTGTGCAGGCTCCTCCTAAATCATCTGGAAGAGGCAGTCCTGGCCACCAGATCTACCAGGAGGGTTACAGCTCCTGGGAGGCTCTTCAGTGCTGACCTTGTCTCCCTTACTTCACTTGTTTGCCCAGGCTGGCTCTCCCTTCCCTGTTCTTGGTGGGCTCTGCTCCTGGAAGTGCAAGTGTCTGCCCTCAGCCCTCACCTTGAGGGACTGGGTTTCTAAGCTCTCCCAGCCTTTGACACACAGAAGTCAAAGTGCTGTGCCCAGAGCCCAATGTGCTGGGATGGTGCATCTTGTACAAGCAGAGTTGGAAACTTCACTTTCAACTTTTCCGACCATGGCTGCCACTTCCACGCTACAAAAAGCTGCATTTCTCCATTTGGCTTTCTCACTGTTTAGATTTCTAGACAGTTTTTATATAACTGAGTTTTATAGCATGCCACAAGTCTGACCATTTAATTTAGACTATTATTATTGGAAGATAATACAACTTTGCATACTCTTTTCCAGCTATAATTATGCATTAAGCAGAAGGCATTGAGCTGCCCTTGCAGAAGATCTTGCTCTTGCTGTCTGGACAAGTGTATTGCTAATGTTACTTCTCTCATTTGGGCCTTCCACCCTTCCACAGGCTGCATTGTCTTCCATGGAAATCCCAAAATATACTAGATAGTTTGAGATGGCTAACAGCCTCTGTGGTTGAAGATAGTCTTTTTTCAAGGCTTACTGATTAGAATTCAGTTTTTTTCAAGGATGTAATTTCTTTTTGTGAGGGTGAAATGACTGGAGATGAATGCCTTGGCTTTTTTTCTTAAAAATAACTTTTACTCCCCTTCCTTTTAATTGCCACAGGCTTGAGCTATCGACAAGATGACGCCCTGGCTGCGGTTGATGTTCTTCACCTGCATTTTCTTGGTCTGGCACACAGAAGCAGAGTTCTTCACTTCCATAGGTATGGAAAGAACCAGTGCATGATGTAGGTAATGCAGTTGTCAGAACTGTTAAAGTTTACAGTTGAAGCATATGGCTTTCTGCATATTTTCCCTGTCAAACACTACATTAGGAAGAGCCACTCTCCTGTATCCCTCGTGCTGCTCTGCATTGTGAGTCTGGCACCAGTGCAGTTCGTTTGCACTTGGGTAAATTGACACTTTGAACAGCCTGATACAAGTTTCTCTGGGGACTCACTGAACAGTCTCTGTTTTATTAAGAAATGTGCACTTGTTGCTGTCTTCAACACAGCACAAACCTTATGCCAAAAAGCTCAGTCCTGAATTTATGAAAATAATTTGAGGTAGTATGTGAAATACTTTCTTTCACAGAACCTGAAATCTTCTGTCTTCTCAAAAAGCCAGAGTTAGGTATTGGCAGGAAAAATTAACATCTCCCTTGTGTGTCTTTTGCAAGACCTGAGTAAATCCTGAAAATGGATTTGTCTTTATGACCATTTAGTTCTTCTGTGCTACATCCAGATATTACCAGGCTCCACCACAATCATAAGAGTTTTCTTCTGTGACTTGGGCTAATGCTTTCCTGTGGAGTGGTGTGGGGGATTTGTCACCATGAGGACAATAGAGCTTGGTTCACTGCATCTGACTGCTCTGCAGGAGACACTTTGAGTGCAGGGGAGCTGTGGTTCTGAATGGTAAAACTCAAAACTCCCTGTGGTTTATTTTTCACCACTGCAGAACAGCTCAGAGCGAAGCAGAGTCGTGTTTCACTACCAGCCTCTGGCACGTGCTCCCATGTTGGCTAAGCAGTTGTTAACTAATTGTGTGGTTTTCTTTTTTGCCTTAATTAAATAACTCTTTGTAGAAAGTTACTGTGAAGGGTCCCCCTTTTCTTTGCACTTACCTACTCCCAAACCTTTCCTAATTCTTAAAAACACAACCTGCTGACTTCAATCTGCTTAATCATGCCTCATTAATAATTACTTTGGAATGCTAAAGCTGTGGCTGCGTTTTACAAATCTCATCCGGTCTTTTGGTGTTGGGTCTTTGAAAAGCCAAGTTTGTCATGGCAATCAGGACTGACATGCTGGCAGTTCCCACTAATACTAATCAGGAGAGAGTGTGTGTGTGTCAATCCATAAACATTACTCTAAAATTCCTCTGTACTTAATGTTAGGTTGTGTTTCCACAGTTACCCATCTTGAAAAGCTGTAATTTTAAATGATGCCAATCCCTAGACTAATAATTTGTGTGACCTAATCTGTATCCATATGTAGAACAGATGCCTTGGCAGCTATTTGGGTCTCTTATTGCTTTCACTCAATAGCTGTTTTAATGTCAAATCTGCCTTTTGTCTTGCATATAGTTGTAATACTGCAAGTAGTTCAGAGGCAGTGAGAGGGTCACAAACACTACATCAGCCAAGTTGAGATTTTAAAAGCCCCTTGAAGCATTGAATGGCAGACCTGTATGTGTAATACTGCTTGTGGCTCACAGGCATTCAACTGCACATTTAACTTGTCTGGTCTTTGTGGTGGTTTCAGTAGTCCTAGAGGATATAGGGTCTGTCTGCTCTAGGAAACTTGGATTTCTAGGTCTGATTAACATTGGCTCTTACTCTGTTCTTAGGCCAAATGACAGACCTGATTTATGCAGAAAAAGACTTGGTACAGTCTTTAAAGGAGTACATCCGAGCAGAGGAGAACAAGCTTTCTCAGCTTAAAAGGTAGGGGGGATGTTTGCTTATTGAAGGGTGACAAGATAACTAATTTGTTGTCTTGAATTTCACTGCATACTTCTGTCACCATACTTTGCTGCTAGATCTTGTCAGTATTTCCTCAGTAGGTAGTAACTTGGTTGTAATTTATGCCCTCAAAATTGCAGACAGGGGGCCCTGTGTCAACTGTCACTTAGACTTTGCTTGTTGAGAAAATGTCTGCTGGGGTCTTCCCACTTTGTTTCCAGTTGTGCTGTGGAGAAGGCTGGAGCCTTCTCAGGACTGAATGCCTCTGAGTGCCAGTGCTCTGTACTACCTGTTGTAAGCAGTGCTGATGCTGTATTACAGTTGTGTAGAGTAGAGCTGTGTAAGATGACTTAAGGAAGATGTGCATTCATAAATTGTTCTCAGATGTGTGCCTCTCATTCCAGCTGGGCTGAGAAAATGGATGTCCTGACAAGCAAATCAACCTCTGATCCAGAAGGGTATCTGGCACATCCTGTAAATGCCTACAAGCTGGTGAAGCGTTTAAATACTGACTGGCTGGAATTGGAGAACTTGGTTCTTCAGGATCTGACAAATGGTAAGGAGTTATGGGGTTCAAGGCAGTCTCACAGCAGAGTCACTGCTCCTTGTATCCTGGAAAGCTGCAGGCTCAGCTGTGGCTTAAATATTATTGCCAAATTCATTTGAAACTTAAATGAACTCCTGGCCTCTTGTTTAGTGGTTACCCAGGTGAGTGAAACCTGCCACTGGAACACATCTGTCGACTCAAAAGCTGTTTTCTACCTTAAGCTGTTACATGTCATTTGGCTTGTGCTGTTTGGTGTGAAGGGGTGACCAGGATGTCCACAGGTGGTCAGCTGTGTTGGCAACTACTGGTTTATGTGTAGTCTGAACTTGATATTCCTTTATATTCCATTATATATAGAACATACCCATCTGCTTTCCTAGTCTACTGCTGCACTTGGTGATTGATGGTTTTGGGTTTTTTTAACCATGTTCATAAGTAGATAAGACTTAAGAATGAGACCCATACTGAATTAATGAAGGGATTTGTATCAGCCCTAGCACTGACAGCTGGCAGGTGATGCAGTCAGTCTGATAACAGGATAATATACAATTATTATCTATAAACCTGTCCTATATAAAATATTTCCAGTAATCTCTGCTTCTGCATCACATTTAAAGTGTCTGCCTGGATTTGCTTCTATAGCTTTTAAATGTGTGTTTACTTTTGCAAACCTCCTCAAAAGTAAGGGAGAGGAGGCAATATATTTCAGGCAGATCACTGCATGTTTTCCCTTTCTCCTCTGCATATGCTAAAGTTTAGATACTTGGAAGCTTTTTCCAGTCAAGATTTATATTGCCTTTTGGAATTCTCATCCTGAATGGAAATAAAATGCTCAGCTCTACAGAGTATTTCTGTCATGAATTCTTTTTCTAAAGGCTTCCTTTTCTAGTTCTTCTGCTGTATGACTGGAAATGGCTGGGTGGCTTTCCTTCAGCTGACTGCCCAGCAAACCTGCTTTAAGTTTGGGTAGGGCATTTAATTTGATTTCTAAATTCCCCCTGGTTTTGTCAGGTTTAAAAGACTTCTTACTTATGGGATCCTGAATCAAGGTCTGTGTCCCCTGAGCTGGGATTTGAAAAACTCTTATGGCTTTACAGGTTGGGGTAGTCTGAAAACACTGGTTAGTGTTAGGACATGAAGCTGTCTCTGAATATTGCAGGATAACTGATGAAAGCTGTTAAGTTGTCATGCTACAAGAGACTTAGGAAAATTAAGATAATTTGTGTTGTACTTCAATTGTCACAAGAAAACTGGGGGGTTCAGTTACTTATTCTTTTCATCCTGAGCTGTATCTCTAAAACATTGTTTTCTGTCCTATTTTATAACTAGAGCTTAGGAGGCTTTAAATCTCTTTTAAATATCAAGACAAAGGAGATGTTTCCTCTTCAGTGTTAATCTGGTACACAATGTTTTCAAACTCTAGAAGTAACATCTTTCCTTTTTGCTACAAAGGCTTTATTGCAAATCTTACAATCCAGCGTCAGTTTTTCCCGACTGAGGAGGATGAGACTGGAGCTGCAAAGGCTCTGATGCGCCTGCAGGACACCTACAAACTGGATCCCGAAACTCTCGCTCGAGGAAACCTACCAGGTAAATGCCCAAAGGAGAAAAGGAAGAAAGGGAACAAGGAGCAACATCTACAAAGCCCTTTTTCAGCAGGGAGGAAGGACTGTGGTGCTGATGGCCCATGCAGCTTAGGTCCTTGGGGATGTATCTACTTTGGCACTGTGAGAACAACCTTGAGGCTGTTCCTACCCAAAGCCAAGGAGCTGTGGTCTGCAGTGGCCAGCTCAAGTAATATCTGCTTTAATTGGTATTACTTCAGCAGAAAATGCTGTTTTTTATAATTGCTATAACAAAACAACAAAGGATGATACACCTTTTCATGCTGGTTACTGGGTAAACTACTGTCATACTTGCTGTGCCAAATAACAGGCACCAAGAGGAGCTGCCTCACAACTCACTGCTCTGATGGCTATTGTGAAGCCTGGCTCTGTTCTTGTTTGTTGTGGGCTTTGCTTGAATTAACTTTGCTACTGTTCTCTATCTGTGCAACAGGGATTTTTGCTAGAGAGGTGTTTTGGAAGTACATTAGATGTATTGGATGCTGCAGTGTTCTGGCAGCTGAATTTATTGCTGCTGCTTGAGATACTGAAGCAGGTTACAGTTGCTAGCAGCACACTGTTTACAAACAAAATACTCTTTATTGGAGTGTGGTTAGATGAGCTGACAAAATAGTTGTAGCTGTTTTGCTTATGTTAACAGTGAACTTATCTGCTCATCTGCTGAGCTGGAGCAACCAGAAATCTGCACAGTTAGTCAAATGGATTCCCAGTTTGTCTAAATGGCTATCAGCTTGATTATGCATAAATACAAATTTCCAGTAATGAGCAAGCTAGCTACTCATGAGGCTTCTCTAGTCACCTCAGTGTTAATTTGTAAGTTCATTAAAATCTGTCAAGCTAATCTGCTCTGTCTGCTCCAGCAAACATGGTAACTTAACACTGTAATGTCTGTTTTAAACTGCTTTGTTTCCAAAGGCATTAGTGTACAGAGTTATGATGGAATGTGATCTTTAATCAGTTTCCTACAGAACCTAAGTACTGTCAAAGCACTCTTTCAGAAGCCCTTTTGGATAATGAAGATGTATATTTTCAGATATTCCTCTGTGTCTCCTTTGCATTTGAAGGCAAAGATACTTCTGTGTGGATTTCTTAAAGCTATCTTTTTGTTCTAGGAACAAAATACAGATCCTCTCTGACAGTAGGTGACTGCTTTGGTATGGGGAAGACTGCTTACAACGATGGAGACTACTATCACACAGTACTCTGGATGGAACAAGCCTTAAAACAACATGATGAGGGGGAGGATACAACAGTCAGCAAAGTGGAGATCCTGGATTATCTGAGCTATGCTGTTTTCCAGTTTGGGGATTTGCACAGAGCCATGGAGCTTACCAGGCGTCTGATAACACTTGGTAAGAAATAAGAGCTCCACTATTCTTGTGCTGGAGAGTGCTGTTGGTACAGAGCCAAGAAGTCATGGACTATATGTGTGTGAGAGCTGACTGGAAGGATACCCTGCCAGTTGATTTAGGATGAATGTAGGTCCTGAAGAAAAAAAAAGTCTGTGTGAAGTATCTTTAACCAGATTAAACTCCACACTGAGCAATCATTAATGATAGGTCCAGTGATCCAGGACACCTTGCATATAAATCTGAGGTGTGCTCTAGATGGGCTCTGAAGTGCTAATGTGTACCTGTGAGCTTCCTGGCTCAATTATTGCTGCCTTCTTGCAAATATTGTTCATATTAACAGTTCTGGAGACATAAATTGTTGTTCTGTCTGGTTCTTCTTTCTCCTGATGAAGACAGTACCCATGAGAGAGCAGGCAGTAATCTGAGGTACTTTGAGAAGCTGCTGGAGAAGGAGAGAGAGGAGGAAGAAAAAGAGAAGTCAACAAACAAGACTATGACAACAACAGAACCAGTGGTACAAAGTGGTGCCTATGAGAGGCCTCTTGACTACTTGCCAGAGCGTGATATCTACGAGGCCCTTTGCAGAGGTGAAGGGGTGAAAATGGTAAGAAAGGCAAGAGTTCCCTGAGTGCCACCTTGGCATGAGGTGATCAGGCTTGGTGGGACAGGTTAAGGTCTTCCATCCTGTGAAGCTGAAAAGTAGCTCTGAGCAGGCTGAAATTTGTACATTGTATCTTGGCCTCTCTAACTCTATTCTAGAGAAGAAAACAGCTCATAACTGTATGTACCTTTTAGACTGAGGAGAATCAATTTTCAACAACCTCTGTCTATGCAGCAGTCACAAATGTTTGCTGAACTGACCTGCTAGGAGGCTGTTTCCAAGAGCTGGTTATGCTTTGCCACACTCTGGGATCAAATTATTCCTTAAGCTTTTCATCTGAGACATGCCCTTCTGTGGGGACTATCTTTACCAACTAGTCTCCAGTACCTCTTGACAAATGAGGCTTTAATTATCAGTGCATGGAAAGGAAGTATTTATTTTGTCAGCATAGTTTTAAATGTAAGAACTGGATTTTTTTTACTTGGTGTTTCTCTAGTTAGTTGCTTAATCAGTAACCTATTCCTGCTTAAACTCCTGCAGGTCAGTGTTTCAGATGTTGCTCAGTTATAACTTGAGAGGTATATTTCACAGCTGCAGTAAACTGCAGAATCACTCATGCTTGTTTAACTCTTAAACTTGCAAATCAGCTGATGGCTTTTACAGTTGTTGTGGAACAAAGTTCACTTTTTTCTTGATTGTGTGACCTTCATGAGGAGTGGCTGAGCAGGTGATGTTTTGTTTCAGACACCCCGAAGGCAGAAAAGGCTGTTTTGTAGGTACCATGATGGGAACAGAAACCCTCATCTGCTCATAGCCCCCTTCAAGGAAGAAGATGAATGGGACAGTCCTCATATTGTACGATACTATGATGTCATGTCTGATGAAGAAATTGAGAAAATTAAACAACTAGCAAAACCAAGGGTAAGTTTCCCCTCTCAGTAATGACTGGTTATCCCCTGCTTGAATATCTGTTAGCCAAGACCAGGTAAAGGATTTGAATGCTCTGGTTTCATGCTGCAGGTGATACACTGCTGCTGTGGGCCTAAGGGTGAAGGTTTCCAAACTGCCTGGTGCTGCAGGACCTTAAAGCCCAGACTCCTGAAGCATTGTTGCAGTTAATTATGGAAAGCTCTCAGTAAATGGATTAAGCCTTTTAGGAAAGTAAGGACTAGACCTGAAAATGTAGGGGACTGATACACCCTCAGTCTACCTCTTGAAATGGAGCTAAACATCATGATAAAAATCTCAGAATCCCAACAGAAGTGGAAAAAAACAATGCTATTTTGAAAATTTTTGCTTGAAGAATATCTAGTGGCTTGTTCTATGGTGTTGGGTTTTTTAATCCAGCACTTATGTGTTAAACCATGGTCTAGGCTTGCAGAACAAGGTGCTTCAGGTGTTGTCGTGCATCCAGGAGTGGAATTGTGGTGTTTTCCTGAAGCCACACACAGTTCACTGGGAATAAAGTGATACATTTAGCACAAAGTGGAGAAAACATTTGTGCTTTAAAGTGATTTCCAGGCTGGGACTTAGGTAGGATGGAGGGTACATTCACTTAAGGGTGAATGTACAATGTTGCTCTTGCAGAGCTCCTCAAGTCTGACTCTTGCACCTAGATAGCACAGAAACAGGTGTGATGGCTTTGGTATGTCACTTGTAGCTCTAACTCAGAGGCAGCAGCTCTGGATGGGGGGGCTAGTTTTGACACTGTTACCTATGGTGTGAACTCTAGTGACTCTGCACACACTAAAACAGCTACTTGATGCAAAGCTAAGAATTGCCTTGTCTGGGTTTCCTGGAGGAGGGATTTGCACTGTTTTATTTTGTCAGAAAGGATGCAGGCAGGAAAGTCAGTGGTAGATGCTACACATTACTCTTCTGTCGAGTTGCACATGCTTGTCAGACCTAACATTCCTGTCTTTATAGATCAGACTTTTTCTTATTTGTCCTGGTTCTGGCTTCAGATAAAATGGAAACATTCAGATAGAGCATATCACTTAATCTGTTTTATCTATTGGTTTTCCTTTTTTTCTTCAAAGTTGAACACAAGATTTTCCACAAAACTCTGAACCTTATGTCTTACTCACTGAGACTTTTGTTACTAATGTCAGAGGAATTCCTAATATAACCTGTGTAGTGTAGAGCTGGGATCAGTCCCTCTATAAGAGTAGGTAACTTGTGGTTATAAGATTACAGGTGGAAGCTTTCAATTAAAATAAGCATGGGTTTTCTGAAGTTGTTTTCTTCTTAGTCTAATTCAGTGGAAGGAATAGTTTTAAATTCTGCACTACCACTGAAAGAATGGAAACTGCAAGTCCTATGATGGTCCTTAATAAATATAGTTTCACTTCAGCCAGGAAATTTGAGGGATCATGGAAGCTTTCAGGCAGAACTCTGAAGTAGTATGTTAGTTTTGGGCTTGAAGGTGAGCACTTCCCTTGTTCTAAAGTGCATTCACAAGAGACTTCTACTTCTGGGTCCAAATGCTTTAACATTATCTGCAGTTTACACTTGCCAATATTTTATTTTGCAGAGGAGTAACATCTGTGCATGATTGAGTATTCCAGTTGGTTTGGTGATTGTTTTGCAAAATGCAATCACTTCTTCTCCAGTTCCAAAAAGCAGTTCCAGCTTTTCAGGCAGTACATATTTATACAGGAATAGTGGGAAGGAAGGGTCAAGAAGTTTTGTAACTTGTGTGGAGGTAGCATCTGAAGTTCTGGGTGCTGCCTGGCAATATAGGCATGACTGAACAGGTGAAAACACAGCACAGAGGGGGGACACTTGAATGTCTTCCAACTCAGTGCTGTAGGATTTCAGCAGTACAGAATTTCTGAAGGAAAAGCTGAAGGAGTACATGCTAAACTAAGCACAGCTTCTAAGATGAAGACTGAAAGCTTCTGACCAATCCAGTGTGTTGATGAGCCTCTGAAGGCTGACAAATGCCTGTTGTAAGACTTTCTCCACCCCAAGAGGAAGCCTCACATCTATCAGTGGGTTGTACCAAGTGACATATAGGTTGTGTGTGTTCAGTGCAAGAAGCCTGCTCCTCAGGAGGAGGTTTTCAGTCCTCATGCAGAAGGGGTGGGGAATAATGACTGTCAGGTTTATTTTAGTTGTTATTTAGATCAAATTCTAGGTGCAGAAATCAAACAAGCATTCACTAACTTAAAAATGGCAGTGGAATGAGAAGTTGGGAAGCTAAATTCTATCCTAAGAGCTATGCTCACTGTATGAGTGAAGAAGAGCATTCAGACAAGCCTGGCTCTCTGTTATGATTTATGCAGGAGAAATCTGGAACAAAATAACAGTGACTCAGAATTACAGGAACAGCTGGGCCAAGAACGCTGGACAAGACAGCTGACATGGATTGTAAAGCTGGCTGGAGGCTTATTTGAGGAAAAATGAAGGAAATAGTGACTGCATGCTCTGAAGAAATTGCACATGAAAAGGCTTTCTGTGACCTATAATTAACTGGAAGGAAGGAGGCATGATTTAAAGTGTTTGTGGTTTGCAGGAGTTAAATTTAAATGTGGTCTGAGTTTACAGTCAAAAAAAAGTATGTCCCAGTTCTTGTTCTCAGCTGCAAGTATAAAACCAAAGTGACCTGTTGTGTTACAGTAGCAGCAGTCTCTGTCTGACACCACAGAAGTCTGATAGGTTCCAAATTTTTCCTTTAAATATGGTGATGTGACCCAAGTAAGCATTACCTTGTTTCTAGTGTGTGGGTGAACTGTGCTGTTGCAGTTACTTTCAGAATGTAGTTACAGGATCTCATGCTGTGGATTACATATTCTAGGTACCTTCCAGCTGGAAAAATAGGGGCATGGTGAAGTTGAAAGATGCCCTTGGAGTCTTCTACCATTGTGGATTTGCCTCCCTGTAATTTGTAACTCAGTCTGAAAGCTTTCATTCCTTCATCCAGGAATAAGGATGGGTTTTTCAGTCTATGTGAGGAGCAGGCTGATTCCATTTATGGAGATTGAATGATTTTCCCTTTGCTGAGAACTTAGGCTTCAGATGTTCTTAACTATTATTCTCTTTTGGTAATATTGATTCCAGCTGTTTAAAAAGTACCTTCACCCCCTGTTCAGCAGCAGTACTGTGGATTTAATACCATGCCATGTGCAGTGAGATTCTTTCTCCAGGTTCAAATGCAGGTGAGGGATTGCACTTGTGTCTTCATGTACTGCTCTAAGATGAAACTAGGACTAGCTTTAGGTTGGAGCTTTAACTTCAATGTCTCACCAGATGGAAGTTGGAAAAACAGAGGTTGATTTTTGGTTAAAATAAGAGGTTTTTTTCTATCCTGCTATTGATGTCTGTCTTCCCCCTTGGGATCTCTTTCATGCAGCTGGCAAGAGCCACAGTACGTGATCCCAAAACCGGTGTCCTGACGGTGGCCAGCTACAGGGTATCCAAGAGGTAAGTGCTGAGAAGAGCTGTAGCTTCAGGGGATTTGTGCTTAACGGCTGTCACTTGCCACCTACTGCTGAAAACCTGAAGTGCTTTGCATGCCCGATGTGTGGTAAATAACCATCTGTCTGAGGTCAGACGACTTCTGCCTTGGGAAATGGGTTGTTGTGGCTGGTGTTCCAAAATAACATGTTCCAATCCTTCCTTTATCCTAGCTCGTGGCTAGAGGAAGATGATGATCCTGTTGTGGCCAAGGTGAATCAGCGAATGCAGCAGATCACAGGGTTAACAGTGAAAACAGCTGAACTACTGCAGGTTGGTGCAAATGTCTTGTTAGACTTCATCCTGGTGAAATCAGCTGCTGGTCAGGGTGGTGTGGTGCTTACACAGAGATAAACTGGCTCTTACCCAGCCCCTCTCAGGGGTTCTGCAGTCTGCTTGCTAACTACAAGGAGTAGGTAAAGTGTTCATGGTGTGTGGGTGCTACTGCCAGATCTAAGAACCTGCTAGGTAGAGGTTTTCCAACATTGTGCCAGGCAGAGAAGGGTGGAGGTAACAAAGAGAAGGTAACTTTGTGCAGGGATCTGTGGCTCAGCAGTTTTTGTCTGCCACTGACTGAAGTCTGCAGAAATAGAACCTCCTTCCTGGTTGAACCTTTCAAAGACCCAAACATCTTCCATAGTCCTGCTGCTCTCATGTGAAGTCTGGCCTTTCCCTGTCTGGAGAGGGATGAGAGTAGGAGTCGGACAGCACTGCCAGAATTAGCTGTGCCTTAGCCTGTTCACTGCTGGTCTTCCTCTCTGGTCCTTCAATTCCTGGTTTAGGTTTTTTTAGGACTGAAGTGTTATTGATTACTGGCTACCCACATAAACCAGCTGATTGTGGAGACACGTTAAGTGCAGCCTCAGAATAACTAAATCATGAGCTTTGTGATCTTCAAGCAAGCAAAGTGATGCTGTTAAGCTACTTTGAGCCTCCTATGCTCCTGGATGGCTGTGTGTACATAATGGATCATACATGCATGACAAAAGAATCCAGATTAACTGTGCTACAGATAACAGCACTTTGGAGGAAGACAGTTTCTCAAAGCATGTTTTGGACCTCTGAGGGCAGATGCTACCTTCTACAGCAGTCAACCACAGTTCAGTGATGTTTGTGCTTCCATGTTGCAGGTTGCCAACTATGGAATGGGAGGGCAGTATGAGCCACACTTTGATTTTTCTAGGGTAAGGTTGCACTTTTGGTTATTTCTTAATGGGGTGGATGGGGGGGGAGTAGTCTTGGAGAGCCGTTGAAAATCTTGTCTGTGAAAAGACAGTGTATTCATGTTGCATGGGATGGATTGTGACCTCTTGGCCAGCCTTCACACTGCATTCTCTGATGTTGGAAGTTCAAGAACAATGAACACATCCTGACTGCTTATCTGTCACCTGGGCTCCTTGCACAGTATAGTGGCACTAAAAGGCAGTTATGCAGCACTTGAATGTGCTCTTTCCATTATTCAGAAGCTGAGGTCTGCAAGCCCTGGGTTGTGAGTGTGCATTGCTCCACTGAAGTACTTTGCAGGAGTTGGCTCAGCCACAGACATCCCTTTGCCTCCCTCCAAAAATAGCTGTTATGGGAACCTTGATGCCTTGTGCAGCCCTTCTGGCCAGTCACTTCAGCTCTGGGGGCTGAGGAGTGTGTGTTGGGTCAGGGTGCAGAGAGGCAGTGCTACAGGGAGCAGAACTTGAGGCTTGTGGGTGCCAGCTCCACTCTAGGCACTAGGTGGCTGTACCTGTCTGGTAACAACTTCAGCTGGCTGCAGGTGGGGAGGAAAGAGGAACTGCTGAGTTATCTTCAACCGGTTTATGAACATGCTAATCAAGCTGAAGACAATGGTGACTGGCAATTCCAACTATAAAATCCATCTGATGTCTTAGTTTCCAGTGGAAACGTGGTATTTACTGGGATCTGGCTCAGCTCAGGCTGTCCCAGTGGCTTCACCTGGTAGGAGGGATTGCTGCAGCCAGAGTGCAGTCTAATAATTCAGTACAGAATTGAAATGCCCCAACCTAGTGGTGTTTAAAACAAGAAAAATAAAGTCTTGAGCTTGAGCTGTAGAAGCTCATGTTCGTTAGCTTTGGCTTGTTGAGACAATTTTCCTGTTAACTTTAGGGCTGCTTATTTTTTCCCCAGTCAAGTAAATGCTCTTAAATTATCTTCAGAGTCTCTGAACTCGAGGACCTCAGCCATCACACTGGCCAGTGTGGACTTCACTCTTGGCTCAGGCAGCTGCAGCAGGGCTCCACTTGGAATATAAACCTTGGCTGCAGCCACCAGGCAAGGAAAGGCAGTGGCACAACTTGCTGTAGTTTTGGACTGGTCCTCCAGGCTCTCTGTGCATCACAGATTTCTGTATTGAAATAAGGAGATATTCCCATGTCTCCCTCCTGATCAGCCTTGCAGCTCTTTTTTTTCCCCTTGCAGCTCTCAAGAGTGTGTTTATAGTTGGATATTAAAATTTTGATATTTTTATTGCTAGTGCAAAAGTTAATCTTCTGATACTGAAGTGCAGAAATGTGTGGCTGGACCTGGGTTTGTCAGTGGTGACAGGGACCAGGGAATCCCCTCTCTGCTCTTAAGTGGAATTTGTTTATGCAGATACAAAAGGGTTTTTATAAACCCATTTCAGGGAAGACCTTTTATGTCTTGAAATATGCTAGACTGAACTCCAGTGTCTTAGATGGTGTCTGTGGTTTTTCTTGCTGTTTGTTTTTTCTCATGCTGATTCCTGCTGTCAGATTATTTGGTTTTGTGTAGAAGAGTACACCTTAATGTCTCCTGGCTGAAGTTTCTTCCTGACTATTAGCAATGTAAATAAACTATGAACTCTCTTTCTTTGAGGGGAAGAGGGGCTCCTTGGCATTCTAGCTGTGCTTTCCACTTCTAAACTGGCACCAACACGATTTCACAGCTCAACAAACAAAACCCAAACCATTTCCTACAGCATGGAGAATTTATCTTTTTGATGTGGTCCTTAACCCTAGACAGGCAACCACCTGAAAGCTCATTATTGCTCTTCTGCAGCTCTGCCTGCTGGCAAAAACTCATGCGTTTTTCTCGTCTCATGACAGTATCTTTGTGTCACTGCTACACTTACAAGAACCATGTGTGTTATCTGAGAGGGTTTGAGCTGGGCTGTTGGCTTTGGAGCACTGCCCAGTACCGTAATGGCCTGTTAACTTGTAACCTCGGTGTCTGGGAGCCTGCAAACACTGTCTCTACCTTGCCCTGAGACCGGCTTCAGTGCTACTTCTCCTCGGTGCTACTTCTCCCCGCAGCACCTGAGGGCTCTGTGCATGCAGTTATGCACCCTGGCTGCAGCTTGCAACAGCTTTAACGTTGCCCTCTTATCAGTTGTGCCCTTTCCACTTCAACTATGGGGCTTTAAGGATCTCTCTGCAGAGCTGCACATCTGGAACTCTCCCGTGAGGCTGTTCGGAACTGGGGTTAAAGTTGTTGTCTGTTACAGCGACCCTTTGACAGCACACTCAAATCGGAAGGAAATAGGCTAGCGACGTTTCTTAACTATGTAAGTACTTCTGGCTGCTGCCTGTGAGCTTGAAGGTTGCAGTTTATTCTCATTTAATTTTATAGAAAGATGAGCCAGATGCTTTCAAGCGGTTAGGGACTGGGAATCGCGTGGCCACTTTTTTAAACTATGTAAGTATGATGCTCCTTCATGCATTGAGTAACTGTAGCAGCATCTTGTTTTACAGCTTGTGCCCTTGGTTACTTGTAGAGATTCCCTGGCATCTGGAAGTAGGGATTTCATTCTTCTTGTGGCATCAGGTGATGTCCCAACAGTGCTGACAGAATTCTGCTGGTATTTAACCTTTGGGCGGAAAACATAATTATAGGGCCCAGCTTCTCCTTTTGGCCACTCCTCTGAAATCTTTGGCTTCACCCATCAACAGGAATCCAATGAGGAGATTTGGATTATTTATCAAAATACCTCATGTGATAGGCTGCTTGAGAACTTCACTGTCAGCTATTTGCTGCAAGGCAGTTGTGTTCTGCCACCACTGTTGGGCAGCACCTGATGCTGTGGTCTGTCAGCCTCCACTAGAGCTGTCAGAGGAAGGTGACTCTGCTGTAGCTGTTGCTTCAGCTGATGGAGGAGATGGAGCTCATCATTTGGTACAACTGGGCTACAAACAGGATTGGAAAGATTCATTAGTTGCATGTCCTCTACAGCCTGCAGACCATGTACACTGGGTTCCTAACCAATACAGAGCCTGAAGGTTTCCACAAGTCTTCTGACAGTATTTTATCTGTCAACCAATACTTGATCAGTAAGTAGGGTCACATAGTTTATGTAACTTTCCAGTAATACACCTTCAAATTTCAAATTCCATGATGAAATATTTATGGCTGAACTGGTGTTTTGAGTGTGACATGCAGCTCAAAACAGAACCAGTGATACTTTCAATTTGATGTGGTGGTGGGGGATGAAACAATCTCCAAAACTAGAATGAGAATAAGATAAACAGCTGTGAGGCTTTAATTTTAAATTGTCTCTATCTGCATTTTGTTTGTTTCTCAGACTTTTGGACAACCCTTGATTTAGGGTGAATGATAATGCACCTTATTCTCTGCTGGCTGTACATGGTCAAAGGTGATTTACCTGTGTATATCCCATGTAGAACACATTGTACATGTACCAACACCTTACTAAAAAGTGGTTGTGTTGCTGAGATGTAGGTATTAACTTGCATTAAGTTGCATGCATGTGCTTTCTAGTTGGAAGGAGCAAAAACCTGTGCACCTATGGCACCTTATGCCCTTTTATTGTAGGTACCAAGCAGGAGGACACCAGAGGGGTAATAACATCTGATTTAAACAGAAATCCAAGTTACAATAGGAAACATGGGAGCTGGGGAATGTATTAATAGTAGTCCTACTGTTTGGTAGGAGCTGAATTGACTCCTGTCTTTAAAGAATCTCAGAAAAACTCACTGAAATAAGTGGAAGGACTCTGTTTAGAAAGGGTTTTTCCATGAGCTTCAGT
Source organism: Heliornis fulica (assembly GCA_013399135.1). NCBI lineage: Eukaryota > Metazoa > Chordata > Aves > Gruiformes > Heliornithidae > Heliornis > Heliornis fulica. Next base: position 73,467 of record VXBZ01001074.1, on the reverse strand, counting down.
GGGTTTTATATCAAGTATAGAATTTAGTGAATCCATCATTGGTGGCAAATTCAATAGGGTTAAATTAATTGCAGTCCAACAGGGCAAAGCATGAAGATAAGTGTTTTTCTCTAGTCATGCATTGAAGCTGGAGATGCATGAAGCCCTTGAAGGGGTGTAATGTCACTTGTGAGCAGCTCCAGCAGTGTTTAAAGCAAGGCTTTCTGTTAGGCTGCAGGTTTTTTTTGAAGTGGCTGACCAAGATGCATAAACCAAATAATGAAAATCTGTTCTGAAGAAATGGTTTCAATTTATGAGGAAACATGTGGTTTAACAGACATTTGTTTTCCTAATTGGAATGAAACTCTTGGCTTACTCTGGAGTCCTCTCCCTTGTTCTAGAGTACTAGCTGATTAACACTGCAGGTACACAACTTCTTGTGGCTAAATGTGTGCTAGGTGGTAGGGAAGCTAGACAAAGTGCTGAGCAAATGCTTTCAGCTAAAGTACAAGCCTTTAATAGCAAGTACTTAGCTCTGCAGTTTGTGCTGGTTGAAGATCATCCCTCCCTCATCAGTGTGTCTTGTGGAGGTACAAGTTGAAATCTGTTAGGGATTGGGGACACTTTAGTTTGTGGGACTACATGTACAAAAATCATTGTAACCAGGCAGTTTGTGGACTTTGTTTCCTCAGATGAGTGATGTAGAAGCTGGAGGAGCTACAGTTTTCCCAGATTTTGGGGCAGCAATATGGCCCAAGAAGGTAAAGTCTGTTTATTTTGCTTGAGGTAGAGCTGCTCTCTGTTCTGAACTAGTAGGTTGGCCACTCCTCGGATTTTGTGTGCTGTCAGCTGTGGCTTGGGTTAAAGTGCTTCCTGAGGGATGGCAGCTGAGTTCATAGGTGTGTGTCCATCCCCCCACTGTAACCTGAATAATTCTATTGACCAGGTTCTGACTAATCCAGATCTGATTTCACTTTTCAGGGAACAGCAGTGTTCTGGTACAACCTCTTCAGAAGTGGTGAGGGTGATTATAGAACAAGACATGCAGCTTGTCCAGTACTAGTAGGGTGTAAATGGGGTAAGTATCCTCCTTTAGGAACAAAACCTGAAGGAAGGCTTGTGTCTGTGCAAAGCTGGTGATCTACTGAACCCCTGTAACAGCCTTTAATATCCTGGGTGCTGCTGTGTTTAACTTCTAGAGTCATTTGGCCATAGTAAAATCTACTATCAGTGGGTTGAGCAGCTGCACTGTTCAGCTGTAACTCTTGAGTGAGTTTATGTGTAAACAGCACACAGTTTATGCAGGGTATCTGCATCAGGGTGGCTGGAATTACCACTTGCCTAGAACCAAGTCTGTTTCTAAAAGGTTTGGGCATAGCTTTAACTGCAGAAGGAGGAAACCTCCTTGTAATGTTAACATGAGCATGTGGACACTAGGAATTTTTGCTGACTCCTGAATGCTTAAGCTTCATGCCATCCATGCCCACCTGCCCCAGCCTCCAAGGTAATCCTCCCCTGGAGTGCCCAAGCACACTGATCTATAAATGATGCCAGACCCAGCATACACAGCTGTGGTGGTCCCAGAACTGTGCAACTGGGAATGTTGTTTGCTCTCCTGCCTCTTGCATCACCCTCTCTTTCCCATTGGATGAGTAGGAAGTATAAGCAGGGATCCTCAGGCTGAGATGAAAGACTTACTGTGAAGTAGCAATCTGGGATGCAGTGATAGATGCCCTGGGTGCATGGTGGTGTCTAACTTCACATCCTTGTTCCACAGTTTCCAACAAATGGTTCCACGAAAGAGGAAATGAATTCTTAAGACCTTGTGGACGAACAGAGGTTGACTGAAACCCAACCTGCTGCAGGCCTTTCTCTCCTTCTCTACTGTTTGTTCTTCCAGTTCATTTCTAAGAAATGATCCATCTTTTTCTCCAAGAGTCCTGGCACTTTACTCAAAAAGGACAACAAATATGTAACACCAATGAAAGAAAGTAAATGGCATTGTACACATGCTCCTGTTTTGGTTGCTGTTATTTCCACGTTCCCCCTGTTGTCCTTCATCTGCCTTTTGCCTTCCCAACTCCCTCTGTACTTGTGGTGCAAACAGTGCTGTGGGTGATTCATTATGTTCTGGTGCCTGGTCTTGTGCCTTTTGTACCTCAGAAAATGTAGATGTTAAATATTTCTTTGAACCAAAGTTGTTTTTTAAAAATTTTTGTGTACATGTGGATTTTATTGTATTTCTATGGATCACAAGTTTTGAAACAAAAATAAATGTTCTTTACATAAAGTGATTCCCTATTCTGTCTGCAGTAGGTGTATCAGTGTCCAGCTCCAGGGAGCAGTGAGCCTTTTCTGTTTCCTTTAGGGAGCTGTTGCTTTATTTCCCCTGTGGAAGACACAACATGGCTTTGGGCACTTTTTTTTAAAGACAGAACTGCTGCAGCTCCTGCTGAAGCTGGGAAGGTTTAACTCCTGTTTTGAGCCTGCTGTGTCCTGGGAACAGGTGGGCTGCACACTTTGGGCCAGTGGCAACTGGGACCTCAGCATTGCTGTGCTTCAGAGAAACCTTTCCCTGCAGTGTGAACTGCTCCTCTGTGGGGCACTGTGTGTGTTCTGATGCAGTTACACAACCTGAAGCCTGTCAAGACTTCCAACAATCATGACAATCCTTGGTTCTGAAAGTGGGTGTCTCTAGATGACACACTGCTTCACTGGGAACACCTGATCCAGCAGAACTCAACACCTGAAACCAGTAGAATGGCTGGCAAGCAAATCTGTCTGCTTCTGTAGGCTGGAGCAGGGCTTTGTCTTGGCTTTTAGACAAGTCTGGGAGCATTCATGCCTTTGAACATGAGGATTCAGGTTCTCTGCCTTTTTTCTTTGTTAGCACATGTGAAATGGCCTTTGGGCACTGTGTGGAGGGCAGTGTTGCCTGCAACAGAAAGGAAATCTAATTTCTGAATGAAAAATCAGAAGAAATGAAAGTTAATCCTACAATAAATGAGCAAAATCCAACAAGCAAATGTTTCAAAGCTGTAGAAACATGATGTTAGCTGCATACTGAGACAGCAGTCTGAGGCTGTCCTGAGTGGATGGACCTCAAAAGATCTTGCTGGCTGTTTCTGGTACTGGTGTGACTTCATGGGAACAGGAATGACTGGGGGTGAACTTCAAGCCAAAAGTGGTCAGGGTTCCACTAAGCTACTGCTTAAAGACTAACTTTAGTATACCAACATCTGAAACTGGCTTGAGGAAGAGTTCAGTTATACTGAAACATCTGCTTGTAGGGTGAATGCTGGTTTCCCTGTACTTCTCCAGTGCCCTAGGTCCTGCAGAGACTGGAGGAGCTGGGATGGCAGTTGGTTTAAGCATCACCTCCAGACCCTGGCTCCAATCCTGGACCAGAAGGTGTTTATCTGTATGGTATAACAGATACCAGCAATCTGTCATATAGCTCATAAAGCTGTGTGACATGGTAATAGATGTTCAACTGCACCTGAATTTTACATGTGATGAATTTATGAGCTTATAGGTTACACCTACAGAACAAAACCAAGCAATAACCATTAAGTACTTTGTAGCTTCAATTTTTTTCTTAAATATTCATAGCTGGTTGGAGAGGAGGTCATGGCTTGTCCAGGCAGAGACTTGTTAAGCTCCAGTTATCAATGATACTGGAGTGGCAGGAGCATCTAGTCTTGTAAATATGTTTAGTAGCAGGTAGCTATAGGAATTGCAAGATTTTTTTTTATTATTTTTTACTAAAAGCCTCAATAACCTGGCACAGTGTAACTCCCTAGTTGTTCTCTAACATCTCACAGTGCTCCCCTTTGCCATGAATGTTGTGGTTGTTGGCTGGCTCTTCAGAATGTTTCATGGTTGACCTCTGGTTTTCTTGGTAAAATCCCTCAACACAACATAAACTTGGGAAATGAGTTTTGTTTTAAAGCAAAGTGCTCAACCTCTAACAGCCTCACAGATGTGAAGAACTGAGGAAGAGCCAACGCTGTAATCTCTGGTTGGAGCACTTAAGGTTGCAGTGGATGAAGAGGAATCGCCTTAGACTTTCTGTCAACGTGGAATGTTGACAGATAAAGTTCATAGCAGGACTCTGGCCAAAACTCTGCACATCCCACTTCTGAAATAGCATAGAAGGCTGGGAAATAACATTGACTGTGTTATACTGAACTTGGATAGATGATTTTTCTTCATTTCTCTGAGAAACTGTCCTGTTCTGACTTGTTTCCCGCTTTGCTTTGGTTTGCTGTTGGGGGCAATGAGTGTGGATGCAGACCTGCTTGCATGCAGAGCTGCCTCTCCTGCTGTGTGCAGGATCTGCTCCCTGCTGCCCTGCCCTGAGCAGTGAAGGCTGCTTTAGGGAGGGTGACATGTGTGGCTCATGGCCATTCAGCAACCTCGGGGTGTTTGTGTAGGCTGGCAGGATCCATTCCCTATTCTGTCTCCTCTCATTCTGAAAAATGAGTGTAATATAGCAATTAGTGTAAAACTAATCCTATGGCATTAGTCTGAGGCAACAGAAGATTCACTTGCTGGAACAAACACACCTTCCTCTGGGCATAGGAAGCTGCTGCAAGGGGATGGCTGGTGTGGGGCAAGTACTGCAGCGTTGTTCAGGCTGAAGCAGTTCTTCTGACATACTACTGACTTACTTCACAAGGTTTAAGCACTTAGTACAGATACTCTCCAGAGGCTTACTGTGGACAAGTGCCAGACATCTCAAAGTGCTTTGGTGCCTTTCAGAGAGGCGTCCTGCTTTGCTCAGAGTGAGCTTGCTGATGTTACACAGGGTGGTGCCTTCAAGACCACAGGTACTGATGCATGTTTGCACCGTGTGAGCTTTCATGGAGAGATGGTCTCTGCCGTGGTTTGTGTAGTCATACAGAGAACAGCCACCCCCAGCTCCTGCCAGCAATCCACATCCAGTTTGAGTGTGTGGTTTGTTACCAGCTGGCCTCAGTGTTAGTGTGGACCAGGGCTGTGTCCCAGAGCAGTTACACAGTTGGGTTAGGAAATCACCCAACTCCTCCGTGTTTGGCTGTGGGGACTCTGAGCACTTATCATCTTAACTGCTTTAGAAGTTGCTTCTCTTTCTGGTTACAGTGGAAAAATAAATGTGTGAGTGTCATCTGTCTAATCACCTCTGAGGGGAGAACTGGCACCCACGCTGAAAGGTGTGAGTGGGGGAAGCAGCATGAGCATGGAGGTGGGTTCCTCACCTTGCAGCTGGCTGCAGGGGTGGGTGGTCAGGATCTTTCTGGGGCTGTCATGGGGGGTGCTGCCCAGAAAGCAAGCACGGTGCTGTGGTGTCTTTGGGCTGAGTATGATGTTCTAGTAAGGCTAAGATATAGTGAACCCAGGAGTATCTTGCCCCTCCAAGATGTAAGGGGGTTGCTGGCAGCTGGCTCGTGTCCCATAAGGACAGGTTTGGGGTGAGCCCAGTGAGCTTTGATGGTCCACAGCTGGGGAGCGTTTGGTGCCTGTGTCCATCACTGTGGTTTTGTGCTTACCTGCTGTGTGAAGAGGGTGAGTGAAGCATGTTATAGAGTAACAAAAGTGAGGATTTTTGCTGTGAGGGTGGGAGTGATGCTGGACACCTTGGAGCACCTGTAGCACAGTGGGTAACACCAGCACTCTGGGTATCCTCTGCCGTGCTCATGCAGGTGAGATGAGCATCTTACCTACCCTATGCAGCTTCCCTGCTCCCTGTTTTGCATGCAGAGTCACCTCAAAGACAGACTTTGTTTGCAAAGACCTGGGAGAAACAGCCCCCCAGGTGTTCTCAGCTTGCAGAGACTGCCTCTGACTAAAGCATCTGAGTCAGGGCACTTCTGAAATTCCCAGTGATGCCTTGAAAGAAAGTCAAGGACAAGCAGCTCACTTACTGTTAAGCATCAACTGGGATAAAACTCACTACACACTGAAGGATTTTTTTTCTTGAAATCTGAAATCCAATAAGAAATAATTTCCAATTAGAAGTCCAAGGGCTCACAACTCTATCAGCAGGTTACATGGAAAACCAGGTTCCTGGGCACCTGAGCTCTCCTTGCAGCGTGTTGCTTCATGTGGGCAGAGCAGGAACCAGCACCCAGCTCTTTGCTGGGAGGAAGGAGCCTGGTTGGGGTTTTGGTTTCCAGTTGCTGGGGGAGGTGGGCAGTAGCAGCTGGAGGGATGTGACCATGGCCCCAGGATGGAGGTGGGCAGCCCCCAGGCCCCAACTTGTGTCTCCAACTAAACTCCTGCCCAGGGTGTGCTGGGCCTGGGATTTTCGTGCAGCCCAGACACCCAAAGCCAAGGGCTGCCTGGCAGAGCAGAGCACAGGTGAAGCTGCTTTGCAATGTGGTGTTTTGGGCTGGAAACCCTTTGCGAGGTGTTCTGGGTCAAGATGGGGGTAGATGGTACATCTGCCCTTGGTGTAGGCCCAGGTGTTTCTCATCCCTTGTTCTGGAGCACCTTTGAGCTGTTTAAAGAGTGATCCTGGTTTTCCCTCCTGTTGTGGGAAGGGTGGAGTGTGACCCCTTCCTTTTGTTGGGGTGAGGGGTGGGCTTCAGGTGGAGTTGTGCTGCTGCCTCAGCCCCTGCTCAGAACATCCTCGTGTGTCTGCTCGCCGGAGCTGAAGAGGACCAGGACCAGGAGAGCTGCCCTGCACCGATGTTTTACTGAAACAATAGAGCAGGTGCCGTGTCTTTCACCCCAGCAGGGACACGGTTTCACCTTCGACACTTGCTGCAAGTCAGGGTTTGGATCCACGACGCCCCTCAGCCCCGCACCCCAGCACGGAGGTGAGAGCCCTGCGACACCCGGAGCCTGGCGGTGACGTGCGGTGGTACAGGAGAGCGCTGGCCCTTGCTGCTGACCTTGCAGGGCCTCGGGGCTCTTCGTCACTCCTCAGGGCTGCGGGGGATGCTGTTGTCGTGTCTGGACCTGCCAAGGTGACGGAAGACTGGAGCTGGAGTAGTGGCTGGTGCTGACACCCTGTCCCCTGGGGAAGAGGAGTTGGCTGTGGAGCATCTGTGTGAACTTACGGTGAGTGTCCACCACCTTCGGTCCCTGTGTGTGGGTCTGACGTCACGCGATGGGTTTGCGTCGTGCCCTGTCCTCTACTCCAGTCTTTGCTTTCTTGCCTTGGGCTGTCACTTCCTGAAGAAGAATTAACTTGTTCATCCTCTCCAGTCTCTCTTTGTCTGCACACATGTGTCTGCACACGGGGAGATATTGCAACACGTGTGACACACCCGTGTCTGTGCAAGGGAGGAGGGTGATGGCCGCATCCCTTGCCCCGGGAGGAGCTCGCTGCAGGTGCCTGGGGGATACCACCCTGCTAACACAGAGCTGATCCAGCCCTTGCAGGGGTCCTCTTTTCCCATGAGAGGTTTTGTCTGCTTTCAGTGTGGCTTCCCCGGTTCCTCCAGCAGCTGGATCCCACCCTGCCTCACGTGGGCTGCTCCAGCTCTGCCTTAGGAGAGAGGGAGATGTTTCCAATTAGCAGATGAAGTGGCTGAGGTCATTGAGCTCTTAGTCACGTAATTTCACCCTTGCCAAAATGAATGATGGGTGCCTCTTGCCAAGCCCCAGAGCTGAGGCTCTGCTGCTGACCAACCTTCCTTGACCTCTGCTTGCAAACATCCCCGGGATCTCCTACGTGTCTGGATCCTGCTCCTGTGTGGTGGGAGTGTCTGGGCTTGTGGCCAGGGCTGGGTGGTCCTGGCTCTCCTGCATCAAAGGGCATCACCCAAGAGGTTTTGCTGTTTGTTTGGGGCTCTGAGCAGAAGGGGAGAGAAGTTGGTGTGCTGGGTGGGAGGGTGCTCATCCCTGGGGTGGCCCAGTGCTTGGGGGAGCTTGCCAAGTGGGATGGCTCTTGCTGCAGCTGAGACCTGAGATTGGCATCATTGCACCAACCAGAATGGGTGAAAATCTGTGTTTTACTCTTCCTTTTGAGCTGTGTTACGGACACCAAGCAAACAGTGAGGTATATTATGGGGTATAGCACCTCTGGGGTTTACCTGGCATAAAACAAAAAGGAGAGAACATCAGTGAGAATTGCTCCTGTGAGTAGGGGAGGCTGAGAAAGCCTTGGCACAAATGTCCAAAACCTTTTCTTATCTGACCAGGCCCTTTAACAAGAGTGAGAAGGAATTTCTGTTCAGCTGTCCCTGCTCAGCTTGTGCTGAACTATCTGCACCTCTGGGATAGTGAAATCTGAAGGGCCTGATCCGGCCACCTACCTGCTTCATCTAGTTTCAGTGTGACGTGTATCTGGATCTCTGTTGCCCTCCCTGGGGGCTGGGAGGGTACAGGGGGAGCTCAGGACACTGTGTCCACAGAGAGGAGCCATCAGGGCATGGCAGCATGTTCTGACAGGCTTTTGGGCACTGTCCTGGTGTGGAAGCATCCTCCAGCCTCGCACCCAAGAGAGAAAAATCTTCGTGTGTTACCTCGGTAGCTATAAAGCAACAGCTTCTGTATTAACGTGTTGCACAGAATTCCAGGCTGCTCCCACCTTGGAATAGTCCTTCCCAGCAGAGCTCATGTGTTTGTGCTGCCCAGGGAGGAGAAGCTGCCTGCCCTGGTGCCTTGAGTCAGCAGCTCTGCTCGGGCCGCGGCTTCTCGTCGGTGCGTTCTGCTCCGAGTAAATGATGATAACTTGGATTTTCTAGATAACTTGCCTGGGTTTACTCACAGGAAGGAGGAAATGGCAAACTGTAGTTGGTTTTGAAGTGGTATGCAAAAAAAAAACCCCAAACTTGTGTGTTTGAAAGGCTGAGTGTTTATGTGCACTCAGGCTATGGGTGTAGAGGTGGAGGACAGATGCTACGGGCTCTGCTCACTCCACCTGCCTTGGTGAGCAGCGCTGAGCCGTGTGTCACAGCACTGACTGAGCTCAGGGCAGCACATAGTGCCTGTACAGTCCCTGAGCTGCTGGGGACAGACCAGGCAGCCTCGGCCAGCACTTCCCAGGGATGGAGCTGGTGCCAGTGGGAGCTTTTATGGGCATTCAGAGTATGAGTCCCATCAGCTCTTGCTGCCAATTCTTATTTTATAATTTGAAAGGTGTTCAGCTGCAAACATTTTTGCTCATCTTAATAGTTGTTGGACCTTCCAAAACCAAGTGAAAGCCTCAGGGAGAGTCAGCCCTGTGAGACCTGTGGCTCTGTGATAATTCAGTTTGCAGAGCAGCTCAGCACATCCTCACCCGACTCCCCTTTCCCCACCGCCTGTGCCAGCCGGTGCCTGTTGTGCTTGTCTCCCCTTTGGCTCTGAGCTGCTACAGCCCATCTTTGCTTCTACCAATTTGTGAGCCTCTTGAGAGAGCAAAAGGAGAGAAAGCATTTAAATTAGTACAGTGCTTCTCCAAATAAAACTAAGAAATCTGGGGCTTGACAGCACTGGGGGCTGGAGGACACACCGTGATGGGCAGAGGCAGTGGTCAGGGTGCCTGTATGCCCAGCTTTCCCAAAGCATGCAGGTGTTCAGGGAGGATGGTACTGGCCTTTGGAGTCCACAGGATCAGGATCCAGGTGTGTAATGGTCCTACCTAAGCTGTGAATAATTCCTTTCCTCTGTGTCCATGGCTGTTGAGTGACTGCTGTCTGGTTTTACTGGACTGGCACAAAAATCACCACAAGAGATAAAACAGGTGAGGAAGGTTTTTGTCTGGAAGAACTGTTGTTTAAAAGGGCTCAGTGTGAGATGATGTTCAAAGTAAGCACTAAGAGGCAATAAATGTGCTCTAAGAAACTCCCCAGTGTGACTCTTGGGCTTGATACACAGATCCAGGCAACCGTGTCTTCCAGGCAGGGACGCTCAGGGCCTCTCACTATGGGGGTCAAGGTGTGCAGAGCTGAGTGTGCAGGGAAATTTGGGGCTCGGGTAAGTCCTGTGAGCCAGCACTGAGCCCAGAGGGGCAGAGCTGTTTCACCCCATGCTTTTCCTTTTACTCTCAGTCCTGGAAATGTGCCCAGAGTGACCCCTGTGGTGCTCATTCCTCTCTTAAACACTTGTCAAATCAAATCCCTTGTGTGTCTTGGAGCAAATAAGTGGCCAAGACATCCCTTTGCTCACTACAAGGGTTTACCCACCTATGCTGGTGCCAAAAGAAAAACTTCCTGGGCTGTTGATCCAGGACATCCCTGGATCAACACTTGACTTACCTGGTTTCTGTACCTAAACTCACAACTTGCGTTTAAGCCTTTGGGAAGTTTAAATTTGGGGAATTCTCCAAAGCCAGCACTGCCCAACACTTCCCCTTGCCCAGGGTTGACCACAGCAGGTGGTGAAGGGTTCCTCACATGCGAGATGTCCCCTGCTTGGAGCCCTCTGGGCTCACCAGTGCCACCCCCCCCCCCCCCCCCGGGCTTGGTGTGCCACGTAAACACAAGCTCGAAAGCCCTGCGGGGAGCGGGGAGCTGATCGCATCCAGCTGAGTGAGCTGCTGGCCGGAGCCTCCCCGCAGATCGCAGCACAAACACTGTGAGAAGGAGCGTTTGGTGCTTGGGAGGAGGAATTAACAGTTCAGCTGGAAGGGACCCACCGTGAGCAGCTGGTCCAACTGCTTGGCCACTGCAGTTTCCTAGAAACCAGCTTTGTTCAAAGTACTTTTATTTAAAAAAAATAAAATCTTTATGATGTGGTCAACGTTGTTAAAAGCAAATCCCTTGCTGATAAAATCCGATGCCGAGGGCACATCCCTGAAGAGCCTTTGAGGCTCTTCAGTGCAGCGCTTGGCAGTGGGAGCCCTGAGGGGGGTGTGTGGTCACTGTGCTGTGGTACCCCTGAGCCACAGTGAAAGGATGTGTGGCCACGAGCCACGGTGAAAGTCAGGGTGATGCTGTGACTTGCACCAAAGAAAAAAATATTTGCCACAGGACAAGCCAGAGCATCCAATAATTGCACTCCATCTACGCAGCAAGATGGTGCAATAACCTTTTGGCGTGGCAGGGGGAAATAGAAACTACCCTGTCTCCCTGGCTTGCTGCCTGTAGCAAACATCAGGCTCTTTGCCTGCCTTGAGCAGCTTGAAACTCCCAGCAGAAAAAAAAAAGCAGCAGAAAACTCCCAGAATTTTCCTGAGCTGAAGAGGCTGTGGGGTGTGATCCGAGCCACCCTGCAGCGGGAGCACGGCTGGAACAGTGTCACTTGGTGCATCAAAGCCAGACAGAGTTGGTCACTGAGGGCATCACCCACCTCAAGCCCTGCCTTGTATCCATGTTCCTGGAATATGGGGTACTGAGGACCTTGCTCTTGCCTGGGCTCGTTACCTTCACAAAGGTGCCCCAGTGCAGCTGGAGTGAAGGACACTGGATGATGCTGGATGACACTGGAGCTTTCTGTGGGGCAGCAGAGGGAACTCAGGGCTCTTCTCCAGGGGTTCAGCCCTGTCCTCTCCCAGCAGCCACGTTCCTGCTGTTGGCTGCAGGCCTGCAGCTGGATTTCTAACCCAGCAGCTGCATTGGCTTGCAGAAATTTGTACTAAAAATCCTTTAAAATGGGCTGGAAATGCAAAAGGGATTTTTACTGCAATATGGGTAGAAATTCCTTGGATCCAGCTCCAAACCCTATTAAACCTGTGCTCACTGGGGGGATGCTTCGTGGTGGAGCAGCCTTTGCTCCTGCAAGTGCTGGTCATGAGCAAAGCTCTGCTCATCATGTGGGCCACCCATCGACACGTGCCTGGCACGCTGTGTCAGTAAACTGATCAACTATTGCTTTAACTGCCTTGCAAATAAATAATACCAGGTGTAGTGCTGGTAGTTAGTCCCTAAGGTTGCATTTTAACCCATAGCAGAGCTCCTGGAACTGGAAAGCTCAGCTGTGTGAGGATGTGAGCTCAGCAGAACTGAGAAGCTCAGTGAGTAACAACGGGATAAAGGATGTTTCTGATGATTGATTTGAATCCTGGCAAGATCACAGGTCTGAGGAGTCATTTGAACTTCTGGAAAGTGCATTGTGCTTTCTGCTGGATTGCCAGAATGCAGCCTAGGTGGGACAGACCCCCCCTCCCTGCCTTAGCAGCCCTGGATGAGGACCAGGAGGGTGTTGCAGCAACTCTCCGGTCACGGCGGCAAGGTTTGGGAAGGTGCTGGGAGACAGGACCCATCCCTGGGATGCAGAATTCCTCATCCAGGATTATCCATCCCCAACTTTAGAGCAGCACTGCATTCACCTCTGAAACTGAACTCAGTTCTTCTGAATTTCCTTTTTATGAGGCTTTTCCAGGAATGAAGCCTGGAGGGCACAGGAAGCTGAGGCACAGCAATGACCACTGCCTGCGCTCTCAGCTCCTGCTGCTCTTCAACCACAGCCTTATCTCACCCTTCTATCTGAGGGAGGTCTCTTGCAGTGTATCACACCTCTTTCTTTTTTTATTTTCTAGCTAATAAACCTTCCTTTATAACTTCTCAAAAGCTAAAAGACTTTCTAAACCTCTCCCAGCATTGGCTCTGTTCGTCAATAAATGATGACAAGTGACTCGGGTCCGTGTAGCATCTTCTTGACAAAAAAACGAAGCAAAAAGGTAAGCTCATTTCTGTGCTGTAGTTTGGCACTTGCAGATATATCCAGTAGCCTTCTGGCCTCCAGGAAGGTGGTTTGCAGGCTTTGGCAGTCGTGGTTTTCACAATTTATTTGCAATACACAGTTTGTCGAAGGCAACATTCACGCCGAGGAAGAACGGGCGTTATTTCGATATGTTTGAAGTTGCAGGCAGGCTCTGGAGGGGCTGTGGCTTTCCAAGGAGAAATGGAAGTTATCCTGGATTTATGGAGGGTGGGTGCAAGTCACCTGTGCCCAAAGATGTGGGGTGGTGCTGACTTTGTGGTGAGCTCAGGGGGTTATGGGGGGGAAGGGCCTCCTGCTTATCTGAGAGGGGGATTGCTGACAGCCCAGGTCAGGGAGATAAGGCAGATGATGCTCTTACAGATAGCTGAAGGTACTTTCCCATTATTTCTGGTTTGTTTGTTTTCTCATGGTAGGTGGTTAAAAATACACTCAAAGTACAGACCCCATCGTGAGGACAGAGTTAGGAACATTTAATTGCAAGTAATTAAAAAAAAATAGAAAAAGACTTGCATGTGAAGTGTATCAGAGATAAAATGTGCTTCAAGCCATGGGAGCCCAGTGCTTATGGAAGCTGTTAGGACGAAGGCTGTGCTGCTGCCAAGAACATTAGATCCAGATTTCTCTTTTTTTTTTTGTGTTCCATTGCTTTTGAGAATACTCATTGTACTTGAAAAGCTTCAGAGTCTGGATGAAGAGTCAAATAACTTAGGAAATTGGATCTAGAGAATCGAGGTTGGTTCAGGGTTGTTGCTGAGCAGAATTAGATTTGGATTCTGTAGGTTTGTGGAAGAAGCTCTTTTATACCTTTGGCAGGTAACAGCAATGGTTCTTCTAGTCCATGGACTGCTGCTGGGATGTGAGCTCCAATGATGTGATATTCACCACTTCTTCCCTTGACTCTTTGGAAATATTTGAATGATTTTTCCTTTTTTTCCCCGTTTTTAATACCATTATTATTAGAGAAAGATTTGTCTTCTCTCAATAAGAATATATTCTTTGCCTACTACAGCTGACAGCATTCATGTCTCAAGGATGTGGCTAACAGCTCTGCATATCTTTAAAAAAAAAAGAAGAACCAAACAGGTTTAGAATACTTCAGCCATGACAAACAGGTACTGTGACCCCAGTGCCTGGTGTATTTCCCCACTCTCCGATAAAGCCGTGGGAAGGAGCAGCTCACGTACTGGAGTTATCTGACTCTGTTTCCTCTGGGTCGAGTCCTGTGGGCTACACTTGTGCAAGTCTCCAAGAAGGGCTTCAGTAAGAGATTTCAGATTGAGGAATGGCATCTGTAACATAAATGATGTCTCTTCCTTTCCCATAGAAGCCCTGGCATGAGGTATGACCTGCAGCCGAGCCCCTACCGCTAGAGCTGTGCCCAACGTCGGTTGTATCGCAGTGCACACGCTGGTGTGTTAAGGGGCAATATGAATTTTGGGCTTGGTTATAGGTTTTGCTTGGCTGTTCCACCCCCCAGGAGTGTGAGGAACAGCTGAGTATGGCTCCAGTCTTGGGCAGTTTGTGGATGATTTGAGGTTTGTGTGCCGTGGCCAACGCAGCCCCCCCACCGGGAGCACCGAAGGTGATGCAAACCTCCCCGTTACCCCACACACGAGCACCAGACTAACTGGTGTGAACTAAGTCTTGGTTGTCAATCACCTGATCTTCTGAGGTGACTTGCAAACACTGAAAGCACAGGAGGCCCTGATTAACTTCGCTAATTGCCGTGTTTCGCGATGCTCTTGCGGCAGGCGTGGGATCTGCAAACTGATTTATAATTTGTGCCCAAATTCTGATTCATCCATCACAACAGACACGTGTGCTTCCAGCTCACACCTCCTGTGACTTGCCTGAACACCGTTTTCCACTCTTTGTTTCAAGCTGCTCTTGCTCATGCTTGTAAGGGCAGGTGATGCAAGGCAGGAGCTGGCAGCGTGCGGCAGCGAGGGAACCGCCGGGTCCGTGCCCGGCTCCTCGTAGGCACCCGCTGAGCGTGGTGGAGACAGTGGGTGTTACAGCCCCTGTCAAACAGGTGTAACAGGGGACATCAGTGGGGCTCCTGTTTGACTACCAGAAACATCTTGTGTGTGACCTGGAAACCTCTAGAAAGAAGGTGGTGGTGAAACAGCACGTGGAACGGTGTGTGAGGATGGGTGAGATCGCCCCGTGTTTTTCCTTCCCAGTTCTGGTAGGAACCGTGTCAGTTTGCAAGTGGGGGGTTGGTTATGGACTGTTCCATCCCTGAGCCTTGTGCTGGGATTTCATTTCCCTGGGGAAGCTTCTCTGGGCATCATGGTGGTCTGTGAGCAAAACCATGGCCCAGTTTTCAGAGAGAAATGGTGGTTGTCATTGCACTACACAAGGAATTGGGGGTTGTGGGGGGAGAAGATGGGGTAAAACCAACATGGGTTGTGGCAGCACTGGTGGAGGTGGCCTGGCCCTGCTTGGTGCTGTGAGAGAAACGTGTGTGTACAGGAAACACGTGTGGGAAATGCTGTAAATTCAGGCTAAATGCATTCATAAAGTCAGTGAGGGAAATGTCTATAAGTATGTAAAGGGTGAGTGTCAGAAGGATGGATCCAGGCTCTTCTCAGGGATGGCCAGTGACAAGACAAGGGGCAGTGGGTCCAAACTGGAGCAGAGGAGGTTCCATGGGAATGTAAGGAAAAACTCTCCCTGTGAGGGTGCCAGAGCCCTGGAACAGGCTGCCCAGAGAGGTTGTGGAGTCTCCTTCTCTGGAGACATTCCAGACCAGTCTGGACATGTTCCTATGTGATCTACTCAGGCAGGGGGTTGGGCTGGGTGATCTTTCAAGGTCCCTTCCAACTCCTGACCTTCTGGGATTCTGTGAAATGCTGCTGCCTCCCTAAGTTGAAGGGTCAAGATTTAAGTCTGAGTTCACTTCCTTTTCTGCACTTGCTTGATGCAAGTAGGTGAAAAGTAAATGAAAAGCAAGTGTCTGTGGAGGGACAATGAGCTAGAGGTAAGTGTGAGCATAGTGGGAGTGAGAGTAGGTGGCTGGTGGTATTTTCCCCTTTATGAACTTAAAATCCAAATATGAATCACACTTGGGGTGCTACAGGGCTTCTGAATAAGTCAGTGGGATACCACAGTTTCTGAGGTAAGCCCAAGAGTCATGCTCTGAATTTTAAAAAGTTAAATTGAATGAAAATTACCTAATTAAAACTAATACCTTTGGAGAAGGTGCTGGTGCAGGCTGGGTGCTCAGCAGGAAAACCCAAACATATCTCAGCAATCCTGACCTTAGGAGGAAATAAAGAGACATCTTCCACTAAGAGCATCATAAAGTCATGGACCTGGGCAGAATGGGAGGTGTTCTGGTGATCTGCATTGCTCTAGTGTCAGTGCCCCACCTCCCACACTGGTGTGTGAGCCTGGGAACACGGATCAGCCCTTGGTGTGTGTGTTCACCCAGGCCAGCTCCAGGAGGTGTGTCTGGGGTTTCTCCCAGGCTTGGGCAGGGATGCTTCTCTTCAGCTCTAGTTTGAGCAGCTAAATTAAGTGTTCTTCAGTTGCAGCTGGCTTTTTAAACTGAATCCTTCTTTGGGTTGGATGGGTGAGGGAGCTGCACCCCCTCGAATAAAACCCTGGGACTGAGGGGAAATCACAGCCAAGTCACATTTAACAGGGGCTTCAAGAGGGAAAAGCATTGAAGATATCAAGATATCCAGTTCAAAAGTGGTTGGTTTTAAGCCTGGTGCCTTTTAAGGTCTTCTGGAAGGGGAGGTGGAACTGATCGTGTGAGCAAATTCAGATATTGCTCATAGCTACTAACCCCGAGTAGAAGGTTAGTACCTGGTTGCATTTACTGTATGTGCTGTGAATAATCTGAGTACAGTAATTCAACAGGTTTATTTCTCCGTGTAGGTCCCCTCCTTTCATGTGCCACCACAAAAGCTCATCCTTCAGGTGGCTGGTGGAATATGGCCTTGCAGAAACCTGCTGCAATTCAAACCCTGCGGGTACTTCAGATGTTTCCTCAGGCTTTGAGCTCTTTAGCATTTCGTTTCAGCTGTGAAAGATCACGGTGATCTGTGTGTTTGCAAAGTGCTTATCTCGTGTGGGATGCAGAAAGACAGAGGCAGCTAAACCAAGACCTGCACCACCCCATCCCCCACCCGGCTCTCTTAACCTGGAGTTACCTGATGGCTCAGGGTCTTCTGAGCACGCTAGGAAACCTCTTATCTTTGAACTGAAGCACGACAGCCTGATGGGTTTGCTCTCCACATGACCTCCAAGCGCTGTGTCTCCTTCTCCCTCTCCCCACCTTGTAGCCAGCTGCAAAAATCTCGACTGGATGCTGGTTACTGGTGGGGGCAATGTGGGAACCGGTGCGAACCCTCTGGTTTGTGAGTGTTGGGTCTCTTCTCACACGTGCTGTAAATCCTGCCTTCATGACAAGTCGTTTTTGTGACTGTGAGGGACTTCAGTACGAGATCTTGTCCAGAACTGACAGGTGTGGGGTAGGCTGTGAGTGTGGGGCTGGTGCAGTGTGGGGCTGAGCACCGAGATAAGGTTTATCTTGCAAACAGGTATCTGTGGTACTGCAGAGTTCAAGACCATTTGATGGCTCCCTCAAATGTGTTTTTATCACTGTTGTTTCCAATTCCTGTCTCAGCCTTTTGCTGGGCTTAGAAGAACTACACTGATAGCATCTAGAGTCATTATGGGGTGTTCCATTTGACTTCTGCCTTGCTTCTCTGGTGTTTCTGCCCCCATTTAGAGAGGTCAGAGGTCTGGGCTGTCCCTTCCTGTCTGAATCTTGGGGACAAACCCCTGGAAACCCCTGGTGCCTGCAGATCCCACTGCTGCCTGTGCACACAGAAACAGGTGCTGAGTGATGGACTCCTGTGACACCATCATCCATGACCTCTCGTTCCTGGTGTCTCGGCACCGTGGATGCAAGCTGGGAGCGTGGGTGTTTCTGTGACCAGAATTGCTCTTTACCACCAGTTCACCACTCTTCTTTTTTTTTTTAATGTTTTCCCTTCTGTGTCTCTGCCTTGGACTTGCCTGTTTTGCAAATATGCTGATGTGTGTCAGAAAAGCAGCATCTGGGACTGGTTTGAACTGATTGTCTCAGGAGAGGTCTCATGCAAGGAATATTATGCCCTGTGTCCTCCTAAAGCTTGTGCCTTGGCACCAGTGTGGGTCTAGTCATGGACTGCAGGAATGCTGATCCCAAAAGGGTCTGAGGAAATCAAAGTCAAAGCACATTGTTATGCTGGGAGAAGATACTGTGGCCAACGTGGCAGGCACATGAAACCTCAAAGCTCGTTGTAAACCACTAGAAATTAAAAGCAATTATTTTAGAGCTGGTGGGTCGGTTAAAGCACACAGTGAGAATGGTGTCAGGTCTCTTCCCTCACTGAGGGCTGCTCTGCAGGTTGTGATGGGTCATGTAAATCCCCACTAAACCTCCTGACCCTCAAGCAGCCCTTCCACCCAGCAGCATCCCGCTGCAGGAAGCTTATCCTGGCCCCAGTCAGAGAATGTCAGGAGTTGGAAAGGACCTTGAAAGATCACCCAGTCCAACCCCTGCCAGAGCAGGGTCACCTTGATTAGAAGGAACATGAACAGGTGGGTTTGAATGTCTCCAGAGAAGGAGACTCCACCACCTCTCTGGGCAGCCTGGCCCAGGGCTCTGTCACCCTCACAGGGAAATAGCTTTGCTTTATGTTCACTTGGAACCTCTGCTCCAGCTTGGACATGTTGCCCCTTGTCCTGTCACTGGCCATCCCTGAGAAGAGCCTGGCTCCATCCTCCTGACACTCACCCTTTACATATTTATAGACATTAATGAGGTGACCCCTCAGTCTCCTCCAAGTCCCTCATACTTGAGGGACCCAGGTCCCTCAGCCTGTCCTCATCAGGAAGATGTTCCATCCCTTAGTCCCCAGACCTCTTGCTCTCATGGTCTGTGGGCCAGAGTTGGGTGTACAGCCCCTTCTTGCAAAAACCCCACGGAATTCAAGCCTTGTCACCTATCTCTGGTGACATAAGGAGACTTGACATCTGATAACCACGCGTGATATAAATGACAATACTTGGCCATGCTGGTTTTAATTGCTGGGTTTGGTTTTAATTAGCCTGCTCGTATTAACACTCAGCAAAGACTCCAGTGTGTGACAGCTGGTTTTTTCCCCCCATCCCATCCACACTCCTCACTGGAGCCCAGGTGGCTCTTCCCTAGAGCCAGCCTTTGAGGTCCTTCCACTGGCCAAGGCAGGTGCATTTGCCGTCCAAGTATCCTGCCAGGGTTCTCGGGAGGTTTTTGCAGTAGTGCTTCTCCTTGACCCACATCAAGAATTCCTTCAGACTCTTTTTAAAATGGGAGAATTTTGTTTCATCCACCTCTGGGCATTTTTTGTCATTGGATGAACGTTCCTAAGGGAAAAGGACAGACACTGAGCCTGGTGTTCTGCAGGAATCCCACCCAAGTGCTTCCTCAGCTCATGGAGGATGAAGCTGCCTGGCTGCCCTCCACCAGCCCCAAACCATTTTGCACAGTCCTTACCAATAATTAGTCAAATAAGACCTTGCTATTAATTTTTTACCATCACAATACTGCAGATACTTTGGGTTATTTTTGGGGGTGGGGGAGTTATCTGCCAAACTGGGAGAAATCAGGCCAAAACTTTGGTATCATAAGGTCCAGATCCTGGGGACAGAGCAGGGGTGCAGGATGCACAGTGGGATCCCAGCAGCATCACACCACGCTCGTTCCTAGCACTGAGCCAGAGAGGACCCAGTTGCAGCAGGGTGGAGCTCAGCATCTGGGTAGGTGGGAGGATCAGACCTGCAATTAGCAAAAATTGGTGCAAATCTGCTTTTCTCCCTAAAGCTGGTTCTCTGCTCCAGGGAACTGTCTCAGCACAGTCACTGCTGTGGGCACAGCCACCAGCAGGACACATGCAAAGCCTATTTTCTAGCCTCTTATTTTCTCTCTTTCTCTCTTTGGTGTTCAGAAAGCAGATTCCTTTCTCTGTAATATTGCTGCTCTGCATATTTTATGCTGTTAACTGCACTGTTTTTCTTGAAGAACAAGCTGTGCAGGTCATTATTAATTGCACCTAATAATCTTGATTGCTGCAAGTCTGAATGAACTATATTTATACATTCTGCATCATGATCAACTTATGCGTGTTACACGATACTCAAGATCCCTCTTTGAGGCTGCAGTTGGTCCAAAATTAAAAAGGAGGAGCAGTTTCTTTCCTAATGAACCTCAAAACTTTGAATTAGAATTTACCAAGAAGTGAAGAAGTGGTTAACTGGTGACATCTTACTGCACAACTTCCACTGATGTTTCTTTAAATCCATATGGAAATTTCACTTTCAAGGAAGCTTGATGGTTTCTTTCAAATCATAAGGACAACTTCTGATAATTTTTTTTTCCAGCATCTCTACAGATTCAGTTAAAGAATGATGCCTTATCCCATGCAAAGATGGAGGTAAGGGCACTGGCACGCTCCAGCCGCCGCGGCAGCATTGCTGGAGAAGGGGCCACATGCCCTTCCAGCTGTTGGACTCCTCCACATGTGTCCAATTGAGCTACCAGGCAACACAACAAAATCCCCAAGGGTCAGGAAAACTTGGATAGACAGGGAAATCTGAGAGCCTCAACTCAAAGAAGTAGAAGCTTACCTTCAAAGCAGAGCAGCTTCTCTGTAGCTTTATCAGATCTATTAGAACTGTCTTCAGGCAGTCACACGTGGGTATTTTTTCCAGTTCCTGGATAAATAGCTGGGTGCTATTGTATGCACAGTCTTTGTCCTAGGAGAAAAAGGGGAAAGTAAATACTCTTCTGGTTTGCAAGGAGAAAGCTTTTCTTACTTAACTGTCGATACATCATATTGAATCATGACCTCTTTTATCTGGTTTCCTTTTTATACCTTCTCTTAAGATGTTGGAGGTTACATCTTCATAGTTATTCTAACTGGTAATTTTGCAATAGAAACAGTCCAGTTGCTGTCAGTGGTGAATGTGGCAACACTGGGAACTCGATTCCATTCCATCTACACCGGGGAGTGAGTGATATTTTAGTGTGTCTTTGCCTTGGCAGTAGGACACTGAGCTGGTTCCACTGTTTTTCCTTGTACTGCCAGTCATTTGGGAACAGGCTTTATGATCACTGACAGAAACTTCTCCAGAAAACCATTATGAAGAAATGGTAGAGGAGGGGCACACCTACCTACCTCTGTTAGCAATTGGAACAGGTTATTAGACACCTTCATGTAATCTTTTAAAGATACAGAATCATAAATTCCCAGAATCTCCTGAGCTGGGAGGGACCCACAGGACCATGGAGTCCAGCTCCTGGCTCCACACAGCCCAGCCCAGTCAGAGCAGGGCACTGAGCACATCATCCAGATGCTGCTTGACCTCAGCCCAGCTGGGTGCTGGGACCACTTCCCTGGGGAGCCTGTCCCAGTGCCTGACCCCCCTCTCAGGACAGAACCTCTTCCTGACATCCAACCATGACTTGATATTTCAGGACAGCAGGAGGAGCACAATTGCCTCTAAGTGACGGGACTGAGCAGGAGCCCTGGAGCTCCCTCCCCTCCTGGCCGGTCCGGCAATCCCACCTCAGCTAGAATTTTCCATCTCTGACCATCTATACCAGAGGTTACACCTCGAGTGCCCTTTGGAGCCCCTGCCTGATAATCATAGAACACGAAACAGCAGCTTCTTACCTTTATGCAAATTGGTCTGCGGAACGACTCCTGAAAAGGATAGAAATTCATCAGTTAGTAACTGGAACTCATCTCCATTAAAAAAAAAAAGCAAATCTGGGGCAGGGAAAGTGGAAAAATTATTTACATTTATGGAATTCTTTTCAGCTTTAAGTAAGCAAAGCATTTCATCAATTATCGTAGGCTGATTCTTGTGGTGCAGATGCAGCGTTTCCTCCTGAGGAAGAAAGTAGCTGGATGCCCCAGAGCTGAGCAGTATCAGGAGCAAGCAAAGATACATCTTAAAGGTATTATGTTCAGAGCTCAACCCTCTTTATCTGAAATGGGCTTTGAATGGCTCCTGTCTCTTGGCAGATACCAAGCTCACTTATATAGAGGAGCTGAGTAAGTGCAGGATGTGATTACTATCTTATCTCATTCATAAATCATTAAAATAGGAAAGAAACAACAGCTCAAGCAGTCGAATTAGCAGCGTATCTGATTTAAAAAACACTTATGATTAGTGATCTGGTAAACTTCCTAAAGCCTCTCACTCCAGGGCAAGACTTTGATGCAAGTGAGAGTGCTGTGCAAGGGCATTAATGGTGTGTGAGGTACAGTACAGGAACATATCTGAGGAAATCACTAGTATAACACAGCCCTGAAGCTGGTTGTTACCTGTCAAATTAAGCCAAACACTGCTGTAAGTGATTGCATTTTAAAAACTTCAGCATCTCAATGGGAGCCATAGGACCTGATCAATCACCTACATCTTCCTGGCAGGAAGGTGGGAGCAGGGGGGGGTGCACACACGCAGCCTTGCAAAACCCACTGGTTTTTTCCAGCAAGTTTCTCTTCTTTGACCTGAAAAGAAAATGAAAGGTTGTTTGTTCATGGTAGTTAGGAAGGGCGTGGGCTGGATCTCACCCTGACCCAATTAATTTTTAATGACAGTCTTGTGCAAATCTGCAATCTCAGTTATCAGCTGCAGCTTCTTCTTGGGGGAAACGTTTGCTGCTTTGTTAGTGACACTCGGGACTTGATGTAGCACTTCACAAAGGGAATCGGGTGCTTTGTGTTGTGTGTGAGTGGGGAGAAGGGCTGAAGGGGCAGCAGAGCATCGTGCATGGGGGTCTCAGGGTGCTGCAGGGTGGGACCCTGGCATGGTGGAGGGAGGGGAGCCAGGTTTTCCCCAGCTTTGGGACAACTGTGTCTCTCTCTCCCCAGTGCAATCAGCTAAGAGCAGAGCAAACACACGAGGGAGTTCCCTTCTAGATAACTCTGTATTTGAAAAGCACAATTGCCAGGGTGATTGCACAGCCAGGGCTTAGATAACTCGCAGATAATGCAGCTCTAAAGGCAAAAAAAAAAAAAAAAAAGAGATGGGTTTTTTCCATGGTGCATGGCAATTAATACTGCAGTTAATAAAAGAGATGTCACCATGGGAGTGCTTGGCAAGGGGTGATTTCTGCCCACCCAGAAAAGGGAACCCATTAGTTCTCAGCACCAGTGCCAGCTGCTCCAGGCAGCGCCGCCGCACCCCGGGAGCGCCGGTGCGGCCCGGGCTGCCTCACCTTGCTGTTTGCTCAATAACGGCTCTGACTCCCACGGGAGCTGCAGGGATGTCCTTTTATAGCGCTGTTCTGGAAGGGGTTTGGGGGTGATGAGCAGGGCTCTCGGCTGGAGCAACGAGCACAGGGCTCTGCTGATATCCCTGACAACCGATGCCGGCTGTGGGGCTGGCCTGAAGGTCGCCCCCATGGCTCAGTTGATGTTCTACACCTACACCTGATCTTTAGATATGGTATTTCCCAGCAAATACCTGATGGAGTGCAGAAGGAGCAGATGGGTTTTACCAGGTCTGATTTGCTGCTGAGCCAGGGATGCATTTCACAAAAAAACCCAGAACATCAGGAGTTGGAAGAGACCTTGAAAGATCATGCAGTCCAACTCTCTGCCAGAGCAGGATCACCAAGATTAAATCATACAGGAATGTGTCCAGATGGGTCTGGAATGTCTCCAGAGAAGGAGACTCCACAACCTCTCTGGGCAGCCTGGCCCAGGGCTCTGTCACCCTCATAGGGAAAGAGTTTTTCCTTATGTTCATTTGGAACCTCTGCTTCAGCTTGGACCCACTGCCCCTTGTCCTGTCACTGGCCATCACTGAGAAGGTCCTGGCTCCGTCCTCCTGACACTCACCCTTTACATATTTATAGACATTAATGAGGTGACCCCTCAGTCTCCTCTTCTCCAAGCTGAAGAGACCCAGGTCCCTCAGCCTGTCCTCATCAGGAAGATGTTCCACTCCCTTTATCATTCCTTAATTTCACTTCAAATAGACTTTGGAATAAAACTTAGTGACTGGGTGATGCTTAAAGTTCCTTGACTAGGTATGTTTTGGGCTGTCCCTGCTAGAAGGTCCAAGCCTGCACCCTAGCCTTGGCCATGTTCATCACTGCCCTCTCCACTCCTCCAGTTTGCAGAGCACGTGTTTGCCTTGTCTAGCAGCATGTGGAAAGCTCTTGTAGCAGCAACCACATGGGAAATGATTGTCATGGCTGCACTTTCCAGCTCTGTATCAGTTCACCTCACTGGTGATAGAGCTGAATCATCTTCTCAAAGGGCAAAGTTGTAGCTCCAACTCCTCTTTGCTATCCGGTGTCCAGGCCCCCTCGTTTCCCAGTGAAACTCTTAGGAGCATTTGGCGTCTTCAAACTCTTCTCAACCAACCACCTGAGGTAGAGGGGATTCAAATGAGTCACCAATATGAATGTTTAAATGTGCTCACCTGGTTCTAGAGAGATGTAAACCAACAATGCAGATGTGTCTGTCGCTTCTCCTACGTAAACATCAATATCTCTTGGTTAGACAAGGGAGTCTGTTCTCCTCACTTCGGGAGGAGGGAGAGGAGAGGGGAGGATGCTCAGTCTCCTTTACTTCCCCCACTTCTCTCTGGATCATTGGCCCCAGGGGAGGCTGCCATCAGGATACTCAGCCACCATCCTACTTGCTCTGAGGATTTAATAGCCAGATCCACCAGACACAAACCGCGAGTACGTTCACCAAAGCCATTAGGCAAATACCGACGCCCACAGAGCCCGTGTATGGACGGGCACGGCTCCTTTCAACACTCACCCACTTGGAAAACACACCCCAGCTTGCTCTGCAACACCTCCAAAAGTGCTGGAGAGAGGTAGCAAGATGTTATCAACAGGCTGAAGCTTGAAGAAGTCGTCTCCCAGCGCCGTGCACAGGATGCACCTTTCAGCGATGCTGGCGGGGCCGGATGTAGGTACCGAGTCCTCACACCACCCGCTCCTGCTCTCAACCAGCATCTTCCTCAGGGCTTGGAGCCTGGTGCAGCTGCAGCCACGCTGGTTTGCTTTTAACTTTCTCAGTACTGAGAGGCAAGAAGGTTCTGGGCTTTATTAAAGCCTTTTGGTAACAAAAAGGTGTCTTACGACACAAGCAGGGCTGCTCGCGCTCGTAACCCGCTGGAGAGTCTCCAAGGGGTTGGCAGAGGGCACTTGGGAAGCTGGAAGCACCCAGAATTCTCCAAAAGAGTGGAGAGGGGTGAACGTGATGGGCTGTGGTTTAGCTGGGCACTGCCAGAGAACCTGAGGAACACAAATCTTCTTGCAGGCTTGCTCAGAGAGCAGTGGGAACTCTTCCTTCTCCTTTCTGTGAAACTGCTGAGCTCGTTGGAGTAATATTGAGCAAAAGCTGATGAAAAGCCTGCGGGAGAGCAAGCCGGCAGCCTCCTTCCCTTCTCCTGCGGCTCACGGACCCGGTGGGGCGGTGCGGGTGGGACATGCCGCAGGCAAGGGCTGCCACCTAGAGAACAGCCACCGCCACTTGCAGACACATCTTTTCCTCTGGTTTTCGGAGGAGAAACTCTTGCCAAACCTCAGCGCATCCGGGGCGTGCGGTAGCTGGAGCGGGGTGAGGTGCCTGCTCTGGATGTACCCCGGCCTAAGAGCCCCAGGAGTTCCCTGGGTGGGGGAACCTGATCCACAGGGATAGCGATTTAACCCGTGTTGGCATCTTAAGAAGCCATGTGGAATGTAGTGTCTGGGGGGACTGACTGTGTCTGCTGCTCCCCGAGCACCCGGCAGCGATGACAGCAGGTTCAGTGTGCTCTAAGGGAACCTTTTTCCAGCAGTGGTCCAGAGCATCTCCAGGTTGTGCTGTCCCAGTGCTCTGTCTCCCTCTCAGGACATTTGTGCTAACAATTTTTAAACTTTGGAAGCAAACTTTGTCCGTGCTTTCCCCTTGGATCCCACAGGATCCTGGCCCCTTTCCCGGCAGTGTTTCCCTCCCTGGGAGGTTGTCACTTTTCCTCGTTTTTGTACCCAATCCCAAAGAAGAATTTTGTTTGTTTAGGATGAAATCCAGGTCTCTGAAGAGCTTTCAGCCATCGACTGCCCTCTAGGACCAGCTTTTCAGCAGGCTGTGTGTCAGTCTCACGGCTTTGGGACTAGAGCATCCCCTCGGGTGTCCCACGAGACTGTCGTGGCGTGCAGCGTGGACACTGTCCCGAAGCACAGACACAGCCAGGGTCCCTCCTTCTGCCACTCACCTGCTCACAGGGAGACCTGCCACCTAAAGCCACTAAAAAACATTGACCCTCCCTTTCCTATGCACTCTGTAGGTGTTGGTTAATGCTTTGTTCTAGGTGATTTTCAGTGGGAGGGGTGATGGTGACGGAACTTCCATCAGTTGGTTTTTTTTCCTCCCTGTTCATGCAATGGCTACTGTGTCAGCCTTCCCCCACCCTCGAAAAACTCCTCTTCATGTCTCCTTAAAATATTAGCTAATTCCTCAGGCACATCAGCAAGGCATCCCTGCAGATTCCAGCACGGATTTCCCTGTGGCTTCAATCTGCCTTTTCCAGCCGGCAGTGTGTGGGGGGGGGGATCCCACGGGCACTCCATGACTTGCACATCCACTGCTCCCTGCTAAATCCTCCGTGAGTCACAGGCCTTAGGGAAACTGTCAGGAGCTTGGTGACACCTGCAGAAGTAGCTGAAGTAAACTAAATACCTAAAGGCTGGGCTGGGATTGCTTCCTGCAGGTGAAATTCCGATGGGATAATTCCTTTGGAGGGAGAGTGCTCACAACCCTGATGGTCCTTGGTGACAGAGGGGCAGTGCTGGGCTAGTGCTGCTCCCCCCACACCCCCAGACTGGGCTTTATGGCTGATAGCTAAATATTTGCTTTCTTATGTATGGGCAAGTCTCCCTGGAAATGGAATATCCCAAGGTGGGAAAGGAGAGATGCTGCTGCCATGGGATGTTTGCCATGAAGTAAGAGCGAAGGAAGAAAATCCTCCCTCGTTATTTAGGTGTTACTTAGCGTTACTTAGGTGTGTACTTTAGGTTGCACACTGTGGGCTGCATCCCAGCTCTGGGGCTGGTCCTGGGAGCTGAGAGAGGGGTGGAGATGCTGGGCAGCATCTCCAGCCTGGCTCTGATGACCCCTGTCCCCATCCCATGCTCGAGAATGGGTGAGACTGCGCATCCGAGGCTGGAGCCACAGGGCTCCTCCTCACACCCCACTGAACAGCTGTTCCCTGAAGTAAATAACCATTGCATTTCTTTATTGTGAAAATAAATAAATAGCAATGTTTATACAAATACATAGAATAAATAAATATTAATAGATATGTCAATAAATTATACCTCCCAACAACCTTGCTCTTTGGAGTAAGGATTTGCAAGTGTGAATATGCAAAGCTCAGGCCTCCTGGCAAGCTGGAGGTTCAGGCTTCTCAGAAGATCATTCTATTTCATCCCAAGGGGCATTATGATTCAGGAATCTTAGTAAATATTCCAGATCATAGAAATTTTCCTCTTCTTCCTCTTCCTTCCACTCTTGTTCCTTGGGAGAGACAGAAAGGAGAAGAGTTAGCAGACACATGTTGCATTCTGTCCCCTGGCAGATGCTGTTTTCTTAATGATGAATTTTAAGACCACAAAGGCTCTGAGGGAGCTGATAGTGGGGTAGGACAGCAAGTTACATCTAGTGCAGCTTCTCCACGGTGAAAGCATCCTCTGCACCGGGGCACCGCCACCAAACCATGGACTTTCTCTTTCCAAGGAGATGTTGGGAAGAGGTGAGCAGAGCTCTGCCAGGGCCAAGTGACAGCTCTTGGCTGGAAGCTGCTCCCATCAGCCAGAGGCAGCCACGTGCTTTAATCAGGCTCTTGGTGAAACCAGCAGAAACCCAGTGAGAAGGCCCAGCCCCAACGTACCATCCACACCAGGCATGGCACCACTTCTTTGTGGATCCTCTCTAGCTTTAGGGCTATTAGTTTCTCCTTTGAGCTCCGTTGGCTGCTTTTCAGGGCATCAATAAATCCTTCCAGATAGGTGGTTATGTTCGCCCCTGCCTCCATCTTGGTCTGGAACAAAAAACTTGAGTGATTTCTGTCTTTTCTGTTCTCTGCTGAGGGCACAGGTTGTACCACACAAAGCAATAGAAACACCTGCTACAAGAGGTAACACTGTGCAATGGTTTGAGGCCAACAAACTGTAGTATCTTTGGACACCTTGGAGTAGGGTACCAACCCCATAACACAGTGCTGAAGGCTGTCACTGCCTTCATAAGCCACAGAGCGAGGCTGCAGAGGTGAAACCAGGCAGGACCAGGCACCTTTCACTTTTTAGTTGTCTCCTCAGCAGCCCCCAGATGCAGGAAGACAGTGATGCTGAGCTGCAGCTCCAAGCCTGCTACCTGCTCTCAGCCCCTCCTGAGCTTCCCCCAGGAGCATGGCACTGATGCCATTGCTGGCATTGCTCTGCAACATGGGTGACTCTTAGAGAAAAGGCAGGGGACACACTGTGTCCCCCACTTCCCAATGGCAGGAAGGCACCTGCCTCCACCTGCCCTCAGAAGATGGTCTGTTCCAACCATCCCCTGCAAGGAAAGAACTAGCACTGGCCCCAGCTGAACCTTTATGTGCCACCATCCTGCAGGCAGTAGCCCTCTGCAGCGGTGACTCAGGGAGAGAACTTCCCATCATGACTACGGGTGGGGGAGGATCCATCCCCTGCACCTCCCCACTCAGCACACACAGGCTCAGGTCCCGTGACACCTGTGACACTTGGCTGCCATCTAACATCTGTCTCAAGAGCACACAAGCCTCCAGATATCTGAATGGGCTTGAACAATAGCTGCTCTCCCCTTCTGTCTCGAAAACACAACACCCACACCCCAGACACACAGAGAGAGGAGCCAGATCTTACCCCGAGCGTGATGGCGCTGCTGCCCTGAAAGACAATGGCAAAAACCACGTTAGTAAGTTCTCTGCTGGCACAGAGAGTCAGGGGTGGGACACACAGAAAGCGGAACCACCTTAGGGCTTGGTGTCTGGATGTCCTCGAGGGTTTCCTGGATGAGGGAGCTGGAATTGCAGCCCCTTCCCGGGCTGGGTGGCAGGGGGGTGGCGAGGCACAGGGCGCTGCAGGACAGCACGAACCCGGCGAGGCACAGCATCGCGGTGAGAGGTCTGCGCTCCCCTCTCTGGACTGAGGACTGCTGGCTCCTGCCTTGCTTTTATGTGTGCTCTGTTGCAAGGAAGTGATTAATAGCTCACCACAAGTATGCCTGAACTGAAGACGAGTAGACACCTGTAGAATGGAAGCTTGGCTTCTTATCTGATGGAGGAAACTACACGGTTCTAAATAAGGGCTCCCCCATAAATCCGGCGGGAGCTGTGTCATTCAGATACTCCAGCTTATTCTGATTTTAGGTGCATTGTTATGAGATGATAGTGGCTAAAGTTTGGTGAGGGCCACCTGAATGCCTCCCAGAGCTTTGCATTCACATTCAACCTGCTTAATGTTGCAGTTACACTAAGTAATCCTCTGGTCTTTGCTGACCTGTGCTCCTGCCTCAATCTGCAGGGCTGCAGGAACTCCACTAATAACACTGTGGCACCGTGCTTGCAAGTAAAGGACAAATTTGGGAGCCCTCCTGAGACCTTGGGGTGCCCAGGTGGGCTCTGCAGTGAGAGGGACCAGGCCAGGGATGTGGGGGGCAGCTCAGCTTCATGGAGGGGCAGAAAAGCTGCTCCCTCGCTGCTGTTTAAGGGGCATTTGCCCGATTTCCACACTCTCCCGAGGAGGTTGAATCCTTTTGGCTGGTGTCTCCACATGCTTCATCTGCAGGATGTTTGGGTGATGGGGCTGCACCCTGTTTCTGGCAGGATTGGGTAGAAAGCTCCCTCACCCCTCAAGCCCTACACCCCTCAAGCTCAGGGTAGGCTCTGGGGTGGCCATGGTGGGTCCTGGGTGCACAGAGCCCTGTCCTGCCCTTGGGCTCAGCCTCTGCTGTGCTCTGCGGTCCCACTGAGGGGAAGTAAAACTGTGCCAGGATTTATTCCTGCAGGACATCACTATCCAAAAATTCAGAGGTTTTTTTTTTTTTCCTTTAAAGGCTTTATTGCAATTTATTTATTGCTATTTCAGTATTGCAGGAGTTTTGCTATCAAATTAACACTCCTTATCGTGCATTAGGTTTTCCTATCCTTAAGAAACCCAGGTGGGACGTAGCTGGGGTGAGTGTTTTGTCAGAGGTGTTCTCTCCCCTAAGGGGAAGGCAGGTGAGCCATGCACACACGTGGGCCCTCCAAGGTGCTGTCAGCCTTTTCCTAAGCTCACAGCAGTTATTTTCCCACTTTCCCCTGAGCTGGTGTTTCACAGAGCACGTAACTCCAGCGCCTTCCCTGCACGATACTAAGGATATTGAAGCCATGGCTGTGTGAGCTACAAACCAGGTCTGGGAGATGCTGCTGGGCACCCAGGGTGCCATGGTGCTCAGTTATTTGCTGTCACCAGTCACTTGGTAGGTGAGGTGTGTCCCTGGTTTAGCATACCACGGTGTTAACTGCCCTGGGCAGAGCAGCCTGTGCTCCCTGCTCTGCGTGTCCTGACACTGCCACGTGTTCCCTGGCAGGAACCAGAGTAGGTTTTCTGCTTTGCTGGAGTCACCCTGATATTCCTGATGTTTCTGTGTGATTGGGGGATTGGTTTTACTCTGGAGTTGAGCACTGTGTGTTACCTCGTTGGGGCAGTGTCCGGAGGGAGGCCTTGTGCTGTAAGGGGTTGGCACCAGCGCAGCCAGATGACAAGGGCACCATCCTGAATACTGGTCACCATGGTGCACAGCTGGTCTCAAAACAGCCCTGTTCTGATTTTTAAGAAGTTCAGGGGTGGAGGGGAGACCTCATGGTGCTCTCTGGCTTCCTGATGGGGGTAGTGAAGGGGCAGGTGCCCATCTCCTCTCTGTGGGGACTGGGGACAGACCCTGAGGGAACGGCATGAACCTGCCCCAGGGGAGGGTCAGGGTGGGTGTCAGGAAGAGGTTCTGTCCTGAGAGGGGGGTCAGGCACTGGGACAGGCTCCCCAGGGAAGTGGTCCCAGCCCCCAGCTGGGCTGAGGTCAAGAAGCATCTGGATGATGTGCTCAGTGCCCTGCTCTGACTGGGCTGGTCTGTGTGGAGCCAGGAGTTGGACTCCATGGTCCTGATGGGTCCTTCCCAGCTCAGGAGATTCTATGGTTCTATTCTATTCTCACATAACACCCCCTGGGTATCAGAATTGCACCCAAGAGAGATGCTCACCCCATCTCTGCTGCCTCCACAGTCCATGGGACTGTGGCCTGCATGACCATAGCTCAGGTCACATCCCTGGCACCGCTGTGGCTGCTGGAGATAAACCAGCTGGATTTAAAGGGAAGCCCTGGGTGTATGGAGTGTGTATGGTGTGGAGGAACATGCTTTTCAGTATCACATATTGTAGCCAGGTTCAAAGAACTTCTTGCCTTGGAAGAAGCAGTAAGAATTAGAGCTGCAGCTGAACTTATCAGCGAGCATCAGGGATTTTGCTTGTGCCTCAGCACTGGCTGATGGAATTCCCAGCAGAGAGAACGGACGGGCAAGGTGTGGGCAGGACAGACTTCTACTGGAAAAACCAGTAGAAGTGGGAGTCCACCCTGTTCTCCTTATTCTTTTTATAGTCACTAATGTCATTAAATACATTCTTAGATTGCAGCCATGGTGGAAAAAAAAAAAAAAAGAGACTTGATAAAATCAGAAAGGAAGATGGAACTTGCCGTGTGCTGCTGTGCGTACGCCGATCGGCCGGTCCCTCACTGACTCATTTGTAAATACTCACTCAGAAATGAAACCACTGTGACCACTCTGCTCTTACAGTAGGGTCAGGGTTGACCTTTCTTTCCCATTCTGCACTTTGGGGTTAGATTCTGTGGGATGCTGAGATGGCAGGAGGGAGTTTCCAGTAAAACACTTGAATGGAAGTTCAGCCGGCTGGAGTATCTCCTGGGAAATTTCCTGTCATATTAGGGGGAAAGCAAACAAATATTTTTGGAAGCCATTTTACTGATTAAAATAATTTTCCTCCTCTCATTCCTCTATGAAAAGGTGAAACTTTTCATTCATCTTCATCACCCACCGCTCCTCTGGGTATCCCCATCACACCCGTGTCAAGTTTGTATCTACACATCCTTGTGCCTCTTCAAAATGTTTTTATTTCTCCCCAAATATCTGCCCCACCACACTGGCAGCTGGTGGTTGTGCTCGTAGAGCTCCAAGCAGACCAAACCACGGGGCTGCTCAGGGGGTCTCCTCCTTCCCCTCCTCGGCCCATCTCTGTCCCTTCCAGTTTGAATCAATCCTGAATGCAGGAGGCTGGAGCACTTCACAAACTGCTTTGCAGAGCAGCATCGAGACCTTCTCATCTTGGTGCTGGAAGGAGTTAAAGAGTTGTGGTCTGGTTGTGCAGAAGGAAGGAAACCATGCTTCTCTACAGGCTGCAGGGTGCCTTCAGATGCTGCTCAGAAGCAGCGAGGATCGAAATGGTCCTCGCTGGTGACCGTCCTGGATCAGGGCAACAGATGTTCATCTCCACCCAAGGACATTTCTTCTGCATTGCGTGCTCTGGCTGTGGTGGCTGGGCCATGGCCAGCTGTCTGGACAGTGGGCTGTCATCTTTGGAAAGTGGCCCTTGGAGCATGGGTCCAAGTTGGGCTAATTGAAGAGCAGAGCCCACGTGTTTGAAAGAGTCTCTTAGCACAGAAAGACTTTTTAATTAATCAAAAAAGTCTTCCCCATGGTTTGTGTGACTTCCTTGGTAGCTGCTAAAAAAAAATCCCCCCTCCCCCTAAAAGTGTCTGTGAGTCATGGAGAAATGCTCTTCTGTTGTAGGACCAGAGGAGAACTGTAATGAAATCAGGAATGAGTCCAGAGCCAACTCATTCTGCACATCTGAACCCCTGACCCCCTGCCCTCCACTGCAATCCCTTCACCTCCTGAAGCTCTGCCAGGGTCTCTGTGTCTGAAGGGGGTTACCAGCATCCAGATGCTTTAGGAGTCACAGACCTTTCTGTAGGGACTCAACTTGGGGAAAGCCAGGGAGATCTCCCTGCTTGCTCTGAGAGATGTCCTGGAGACCTGCAACGAATTCCTTCTCTTTCCAGCAAAACAGGAGAGAAGTTCTGGGTGTTGGTGTTAAATGCCTTCAGCAGACACTTCACAGGCAGCCTCTGTGCCTCTTCAACCCAGTCAGGCTGATGGACAGGGGCCAATGTACCTTATCACCTTCACCATCCACCCTCCAGCCCTGGAAGCAGAGAAAATAAGTCTTTTTTTCTTTTTTTGAAAGAAATTATGTCCACAATTTCTTCTCTCTTCCCCTCCCCAGAGAGTAACTGCAAGATATGTCTGATCTTTATGGTGTAAACTCTGCTCAAGCCCCCCAAGGACCTTGTGTGAGCCCTGGGCCCCCACCTCCCACATCTTCCAGTGGGGGCCAAGCACAAGTGTGGGGGGGCTTTGTCAGGGGTGGGTGAGCACCCAGAGAGGCTGTCAGATGACTCATTGCCTTCTCAGTCACCCGTCTGCTGAGTCTGAGAGAAACACAGATCATCAGTCCAGTGTGTAATGGGTGTTCTCGTGCCCCACCCACTGGGCAGCCACAGGCTCTGGGGAGGGGGTGGCCAGAAAGAGAAAGCTCGTTTGTCATTTGCAGAGACATGTGAATGAGCGAGAAAAAAACAGGTAATCCCAAAGTTCAGAAGGTGGGATGGTGCCCTGCAGCGCACAGAGCAGCTTGTGGGTCCTGGCAGGTGACTAAAACTGGGGATGAAGGAGGAATGAAGTCACAAAAGAGGACGAGTAACCAAACCCCTCAACAAAGAAACCTGGGGAATTACACTTGTAGAGCACTGACCCAGGTTTAGCTTCTGATTGCAACCTGATGGTGGAGGCTGCTTCACCTGGCTGTGCTGGCATCACCATGCCCTGCAGATCAGGAGAGTGATGCCACAGCAGCTCTGCATCCCTCCTGTCCTCAGGGCTGAGGGATGATGGCAGCAGAAGTGGTGCTTGAAGAGGAGAGGATGGAGCCCAGGAGCAGTGTTTGTGTCCAAGCTGCTTTCTCTTGGCTCTGCCCTGGTGTGAATGAGGGGGAGCCTCTGGCAGGGACCTCTGGGGTGAGGTGATCTGGCTCCTTTGTGGCTGTCCCACCATGTGCTCTGGTACAGGAGAAGATTTTCCAGAGCCATCTGCAGACTGGAAAGTGGGGCTCTAGGAGAAGCATCCCTGGACTGACTGCAAAATGTGGTCTCAAGATGCTGGTGTCAGTGCAAGAACAGGTGTGTTGTGTACCCTGAGCTCTCCCAGAGCCCTGAAGCATCTCTGCAAACCTTCTCCCAGCCCCCTTGACATGGTGGTGGCACAAGACAACTGCCACTGTTAAGGCTTTAGAGAGCAGCCAGAAGCCTGATGCTGGTCCTGCATGGGCTGGACGGGCATCTCCCACCCTTAGAGGGCTCATCCCATGGCATGGGCAGGTCTAGGTGTGGACACCAGAAGCAGCTGGGCAGGTTGGAGGATCTGCTCTCCTGCCACAGCGATGGGCAGACAGGTTTCCCCGAGAGCGATTTGTAGCTTCTCAAACACAGAATTCTAAATATAACTCACACCTACAGCTTCTAAAACAGAACATGTCACTGTAGATCCTCCGCTGTGTCACCCTCTCACATGTCTCATTCCCCACCTGGGGCTCATGGAGCTCTGTGGGGCTCTTGCTTTTCCTGCCAGTGATGTAAGAAACTCAACACCCATTTTCTGATGAAAAAAAAAATCACACTTCCTACTCCAACAAGCCCTCAGCAGCCCTCTGAGTGTTGTGGCTTAGCTAAGACTTGGAGGCATGTGTGCTCTATTGTGTTGTGATGATGCAAGATCTTTATCAGCCATACTAAAGCCATGAAGTCGTGGTTACCCTGCTCAGGGAACCGTGCTCAGCACACCAGTGCAGTCATGCCCCTGGTAAGACTCTACCTCCTGCTCCAAACCTGGCGTTTCCTTCACGCCTGGTCCCGCTCCGTGGTGTTCGGGATGTTGAGGAGCCCAACTGGGAGCTGGGATTGGAGGGGATGGGCTCTTGGAAACCTCACCAAAATGGGCTTTTCCCTCTGCCCCAGCAGGGTGGTGAGGAGGAAGGGCTGAGCGTGGTGTGGGGAGGCTCCAACTGGAACTGGGATCCTGCTGCCTGCACCTGCTGCCTGTCCTGCCACTGTTTTCCTTCCCCCAGCAGTCTGCTGCCCTGGGCAACAGCTCTGTCTGCATTTGCCTACAGCCAGCTGGGTGTTGACTTTGAGTTATTAACGTTCCACTTTTCTCCCTGGTGTGTTTGTCAGAGTTTCCTGGAATGCCATGCCAAGAATGCTGAGCCTGATTAATGTTTTTTACTTAAAACCCCGACATTTCCCTCTTTTTCAAGTACCCGCCATTC
Source organism: Heliornis fulica (assembly GCA_013399135.1). Taxonomy (NCBI): domain Eukaryota; kingdom Metazoa; phylum Chordata; class Aves; order Gruiformes; family Heliornithidae; genus Heliornis; species Heliornis fulica. The sequence goes on along the minus strand of VXBZ01001074.1, from coordinate 38,394 downwards.
CGTGACTTCCCATTTATCTGCAGGGTGAATTTAAAAAATTTATTGTAAACTATTTAAAAGGAATTTAAAATAGGCTACATGAAAAATTAAACACCTCATTGCTAACATAAACTTTGAAATTCGGTGGCAGGAGCAGTCTCTGCAGGGTGGTTCTTATTATCTGAACTCGTCGCAGCGCTGAGCGAGGTTGGGCTCAGGAGGGAAGATTTTCTTGCCTCCATTCAACCTGGGGCAGTCTGGGAATTCACTCTCCATCTCTGACTTTGGCAAAGAGATTCATGGCTTTGGTTTATTTATGGGCTTCTTGATTTTGAGGAGGGTGCAGTATAAATTGATGCCCCGTTGACCTTTCTTTGTGTGACCACTTTGTGGTCCCCAGGGGTGGTCAGGGTGCTTGTCCCTTCCAGGGCTGGTGGTTGTATCTCCTACTGTGGGAGCTTTTGGGGGGTCTCCCCATGCAGAGGGGGTTCATGTCTGTCTGTCTGACCTGGTTGGGCTCTGCCACATGCACATTTTGCACAGGGGAGATGCTGTCTGGATGGGAAGCACAGATGCCTTTGGTTTGCCCATTGGAAGTGGGTGTTGGTGAACACCTGGGTCCTCCATCGGTGCTTGCTGCAGCAGCTGCATGTCTCTGGTGCTTGGGCACTCATCCTGTTCCAGCTGGGCTGTCCTCTCCATCCTCATCCTCCCAAAGAACTTGGATGCTTCTCATGTTTTCCATGCTGGGATCTTCCCTGCTCCAGGGAAGGCAAGGGGATGCTTCTTGGTTGTGGCAAGTGAAAGCTGTGCCACTAACATGGTGGGGACATGGAGCAGCCAGGAATGAGCCCCCCAGGCCAGGGGGAAGCTTGTCTTAAAAGTTTAAGCACAGTGCAGCTCAGTAAAGCTGAGCTTGGGGTTGGGCTGGAGCATGAGGGCTGTGGATCCTCAGGAGGTGCCTGGTTGGGTGAGGACAGACAGTGGGTGGACGTCCCTCATCCCCAGTAGCATCCGCATGTTCATCCCACCTGCAAAGAGCATCCAGCTCCCCCAAACAGCCCTGAAACCCTTCACCCTTCACAAATAAAGGTCATTTAGTTCTGGAATAACATTTATTTTTTTGTGAAAGTCCATTTGCCTTCATAGAAGGTTACAGGGATTTGACAGCAAACACCTCAGAGCAGACACATGGCATGTGTCCTTACAAACCCGCCCAAGCGGCAACATCCCACTTGAATATTGTGTTATTAAATATTAACTTTTGGAACCCAAGCCAGTGCTTGCAGCAGGGTACACACTCCCTGAGCTCTCCCATAGCTATGGATACTTAAACAATTTAAAAACAGGTGCTGCCTGATTCAGCTCAGGAAAATTCAGCTACATGGGACGGGGGAAACACCTCATATCAGCTGAATAAACCTTGAGGAAAAGCAAACAAGGTCGTTAAAGCCATGTTTGCCTTTGTGTTATACAGCTCTTGATTGGATTTGGGTGACATGGCTCGGCTTAGTCAATAACAAAACATGTAGTGGTTGAAAACCATGACCCAGATCCAAATGCCCAAGGAGTGAGCAGAGGTGGGAGCTTCCCAGGGAAGCAAAGGTGCTGAGCGGTCCTTGTCCCCATCCCACGGGGTGGCTGTGCCTTGGGACACTGTGCTAGAGAAAGGGTGAGGCAGCANCACACATATATATATATGAAATATTCATGGACCTATTCCTGAGAATAAGTTAATAATCCTGTCACATTTTGGTTGGAGTAGAGTTCAGGTTTTTCATCCCTTGTTGGGTTTGGTGTAGGTGTCCCAGTCAGGCACTTTGTATCTTCTCAGAGAGCAACCTCAACAGCCTGTCCAACGTCTTCAGGAACACATCACTTGTTACNAAATGCCCAAGGAGTGAGCAGGGGTGGGAGCTTCCCAGGGAAGCAAAGGTGCTGAGCGGTCCTTGTCCCCATCCCACGGGGTGGCTGTGCCTTGGGACACTGTGCTAGAGAAAGGGTGAGGCAGCACATCCGAGGCTGGAGCCACAGGGCTCCTCCTCACACCCCACTGAACACCTCAAGTAAGTGCTTCAATACAGCATCACTGCAATAAATATCTCAAAGTATCCATAAAATAAATAAATAAATATAAGAAATACTATTACTTTCTTTTTTTTGAATCAATGTGACAATAGAATAAATAAATATAATAGATCTTTCTATATGAAGCAGTATGACAAAAGTAGAATAAATAAATAAATAATGTTGCTCTTCCTGAATCAGTGGCATAAGTTAAAATATTAAAACTATATAGAATATTTTATATATATTATTTCTAATACTTGTCTTAGAAAGCATCTTTCAATCATTATAGAGAGCATGGCTGCTCCCATAACATCCT
>VXBZ01001074.1:20575-35913 GCA_013399135.1 Heliornis fulica | reverse complement strand
TTCCTTAACAAGATCCAAAAAAAAAAAAAAAAAAAAACAAACCACAAAGAGAACATGATTCAGCCAAGTAGCTCAAATATCCTATTTAAGTCTGGAGTTACTGGATACACCCAGTTTCTAGAGAAAACTGAGAGCGTGGGCTACGACATCCCCCAGTGTGTTTCGGGGAGCTGGGCAAGCCGGTCCCTGGAATCTCCGAGGCTGATGCTGTGTGGATGATGATAACTGATAACCCCAGAGGCACACAGAGGATTTCCTGGGACCCACTGATGCCACAGCTGCCACTCAGGTCTGGTTTTGGTTTTCATATCCTTCTCTTTCTTGCCCCTGAGATTGCTGTAGGGGAAGGTGACAGCACACGGGTCCCTATGGGAGAGTGCTCCACGGATCTGTTCACACCCTTCTCAAGCACATGTGCTTTCAGAAGAGATTCCTAGTGCCCAGCATGGCCAAGTCAGTGCTTGTCCCAGCTGCTGTGTCCCATGACTGAACAGCCTCTGCTGAACACTGTGCCAGTGAGCACATCAAAGCCAAACTTACTTTGGGGATGATGTTCTTGTAGGAGTTAACTTTGTTGAGCTTTGCGGCGATGGCTCCGCTCGATTCGTCTTGTGCCAAGATGCCAGCAAAGTTTTTCAGGTGGCTGTGCATGCATCTTTCCACCTGCAAGGTCAGGAAAGTTCTTCATCAGGCCTGTGACACCTTGGTAACACATATGTAACCCCTCCTATCCCAGGAATTTAGATACTCTTGAGAAATACCAACCCTCAGAAGGGAGAGCTGCGTTTTCAGACACCACCTCTGAATTAGCATTCAGCAATTTGCTGGACACCAAACTGAGGAGACTATGGCATATCTGTCATTGTCACTTAAAAACACACCAGGAATGTGCCTGCTGCCTTTGTGAAAGGTGCCACTATAACCTGGCCAGGTGAAATTCAGAGGTGTCCAGCAGAGGAGGTGTTTGTTCCTCAAGGGAATGGAAGGCCAGTCCTCTGTTAGGGCATCATTCCTCACTATTGTGTCTCTGCTGAAACTATATCTTGTCTTAATGAACTGCAAGTAATTATTGCTGCTGGTGTGGATTTGTAACCCTTCTCCCTGACAGTAAGATGGACAGATGCTGATCATCTGCCATTCACTTTGGAGATGAGCTCCTACTGCTCATTTGTTCTGCTCATCTCCTCCATATAAAGGTCTTTTCCCCCACGCCCCACCCCACCTCAGCCAAAGCTCAGACAAATACAGCTCAGTGAAATTAAAGGCTCTGTTTGGGATATAGACCAAATAGTAATTTTGGATTGTTTGTAACCTCAGAGTTCATAGAGACTTTTTGAGGCGAGGGAGAAGCATTGGCAGCAGCTTTCTCTAGGTTCATTTCGTAGCTTTGCTTTTCCCTGGGTTTCTGGAGCTGCCTTAGTGCTATCAGAGTTCTGAAGCAGACAAGAAATTTGGGAATGTGGAACAGTAGTTTTAAAAAGAAGAAAAGAATGTGGCTTCTTACCGTGGTGCTCACAGCCGTGATGTTGGGGACCTGCTCGAGAGAAAATGAAGTCAGCAACATCAAACTAAAACTTGGGACAGAAAGACAGACAGGCAGGTGAAAACCATTCACAATAAAGGGACTTACTGCTGTCAGATCGAGGTTCTGGATGTCTTGGAGAACTTCTCGAATGATCAGCCCTGCCAGGACCCTGACGTGCTGCTCCTCCTGCGGCGGGTCGGGGGCTCTGCCTGCCCGCATCGGCGCTGAGCTGCAGAGCACCCCGAGACTCAACAAAGCCACGACCTGGACCAGCATTGCAAAGTCAGCTCTGCACTTCAGCTGGGTGAACTGTGTGTGGCTCTGCCCCGGGCTCCTCTTATATACACAGAGCTGGAGGAAATGATTAATATCTCACCACAAACACGGGGAGGAGGGAAGATTTACCTGAAGAATTGGCTCTCTTATACAAATGAGTAAGAGTCTGCATACTTTCTGCATCAGGAGCAGTTCTATAGGCTCTGTACCTGAACCCCTTCACACTACCTGGTCCCAAGGTGAGTTATCCAACTCTACAGTGTGGATAAAGTGCAGCTCTGTGGCCACGTGTGAAGATATTAGTCTGGTTTCATAGACTAGGACATATAGATGGCATATGGACATTGGCAAATAGACACACGAATGTAAATGTGGAAGAACTGATCCTCTTTTAATATTAATTCTTTAGGGCTTTCATGTTATGTGAAGATACTATACAGAATCCCTCCAAAAACTAGGGTTACAGTGCTCAACACTAGAATATTTACATTGTTTTGAGGTTTATATTGGCACTGCCATAAGAAATTGCCAGAGTTTTACAGGGAATTCTGTGGCTTAATTCAGGAAATATATTGAAATTTGACTCAAAGCAGAGGTGCCAAGGTGTTTGGGCTCTTAGAAAGGCACTGTAGCCCCAGGGATGTTTCCCATCCTCCTGAGGGGAAAAACAAATCTGGGAGAGCAACCGAGAATGATGTTTGCAATCCAGTTTCATTCAGTGTGGGTAGAGCTGCCAGTGCACAGGACAAACGAATTGCAAATATCAAGAGGTGAAATTTGGTAAAGAAGGATTCAGAATTGGACTCTGGGTATAAAGAAATTGGGTTTCATTAGATCAGCCACCCCCTGGGTGGGCATTAGAGGAAGATCAGCCACAGGTACTGCAGTGCTGGAAAAGAGATGTTAGGTCAGCTTCACCCTGGACAAGACATCTGGGGCATCTTGCACTGATTTGGTCCTGGGCTACACGTGGAGGTGAGAACCAAGTAGTTTTCCATGTTTTATTTAAAGTCTGCAAACAGAGTTTCCATATCAGAGTCTTATCAGGGTATTTATTAACTCCTGGGCTATTGAGAAGGCACTTCTGGGTGCTGGATGTATAGCAGCCGTCTCCTGGGAAGGCAAAGGAATTCTCTGCTCAATATTTCCTTGTGCCTCGCTCACTTTCAGAGCTGATAATAGCAGCACACTCTCTGTTATCCAGACTTTTGAGGTTTGTTTTTATGGTATGCTTTTCTCTTTAGTCTGCTAACACTGCTAGTGAAAAATCCTGGCTAATGGAGGACCCAGATCAGAGACATACAGCCAGGGCTGGGTACAGCCATGCAAGCTGAGGGGTGAATTGTTGCTCACCCCCTCTTTTGAGCAGTGATATACTTAACACGGTAACTTCAGTTATTTTCCCCTAGTTTGCTTATGAAAACATGATGTGGCCTTGGGAAAAAGCCATGTCAGGGAGCTGGACACTCCCTCTCGGTTTAGCTCTAGTGCTATCGGATATGATCAAGTCACAGATGGGGTTGCATTTTTTTTCCATCTCTGGGATGTATTTTGTTAAGGTCACTGAAGATATTCATCTGCTGAGATGCTGACTCTGCTGCATCTATCTGCTTTCTCCTATGAAAGAGACTTTGTAGGTGGCACCTTGACCTTGCAGAGTTGTCAGGAGATGGAAAGATGTAAAGTCTTTAGGGGGGAAAGGAGAAAGTCATCTCCCTTCCCACCATCAGTAGGCTTTCTTCTGGCCACCTCACTGCTCCCCCATATCTATATCTTTCATCTAAGGTGTAGTTTCCAACCATCAGCTACAGCTTCCTCATTATTTCAGTGATATTTCAGCCACATTTAATAATCCCTTCCAGATTCCTGTGAAAATCAGTGACACTTCTCTGGTAATTCCCAACATTTTTAGGGCAGCTGTCAGGGTCATACATATTTTGGGATGAATTTTCTAACATTCTGGACATACTTTTGGGTCGAGGCAAGGGACACAATGAGCAGTCGGGGGCTGAGAGCGTAGGCAGGAGGGAGAGACTGTGCAGAGAGGGATGAGTTATCCAGGGGTAAAACCAACAGGTGTAAAACTTATTAGTAAGAACACTTCAGATGCAACAAGTGATTTACAACAGGCCAGCGTAAAGCCGTTACTCACACCACCCGGCTATCGAGGCACCAGAAAATAGTGTTAAACCCTGGGATGACAATCTGGGATGAATACCAGGACTATGACTTCTACCATTACATTACTGGATTCGAGCTGGATTGTCAGAGTAAGCAAATAGCTGCGCTGAGGAGGTTATGGAAAAACAGTATCGCCGTCTGGTGTCGGCATCATCGCGCTGCGGAAGCGCTCCGCGGCGGGAAGGCTTCGCATTGCACCGCTGAGGCGCTTGTTTGGGCTTCCAGGGATGTGTGGGACAGAGTGAGTGTCTGTCCTGTCTTACAGCTCTGCAGCCTGCTAGTCCCAGAGGGAGCTTGTGCATTCTTCAAATGTGAAACAGGGAAAGACAAAAGAAATGGGAAGCAAAGAAATGGAGTGGANTTTGCCATCAGTGCTGCTTGGCTGTTTTCATCCGTGTTTTGGCCATCTGCCTCATGTCACACTTTACTCCTTGTCATGGCACTCATATCTGATAAGGGTTAACCCTGGTTTATGATTCCAATAGATCATTATTAATTAATTTTTATTATTATACCTGGGCCAGGAAGCCTGCCTGTGAAACCCACAGTGCTCTGATAGCAAACTGTCCACAATGAGGAGATGTTTCGTGCAGGAAACTGCTGCTGGCGAGGAGGAAAATGTATTCAGACACTTCATCCTTTCAGTCAACCTGTCAGGCACTGCCAGGGGCCCAGCACCACCTTCCCCCTCACTCATGAGGGCACTTAGCCTGCCCAAGAAAAATTTAACTGTGAGGAACAGATTGTGTCACCCCAAATCCATCCTGACTGGTTTACAATCCATTTCAGTGCGTTCTTCTGTTGTAGAGGAGACTGAGAGAGAGTTGGCTCCCAGACCCTCCTGCAGTTCAAGCTGAGCTGGTTGCCCAATAAGCTCCTTGACTTTCATCTGGCCCCACACTGTGTTTATCTTTTTCTACTCCTAGAAATTCCCACAGTCCTTCAGGTTTTCCAGGTTTATTGTAAGTCATTCACAGTCCCTTTGCTGAGAGCCTTAGGAGCTCAAAAATTAATTGCATCACGTCCTGCAGACTCATCTATGGATATCTTACTTAAATATTCTTTTTTTATGAAGCCAACTAGTGCATTTTGCTGACCAGATCTCCCACAAACATCCTGGTTTACAGAAGCTTTGCTCCAAATTTCTGCAACAGATGAGTAAGAACAGCTGTTGTGTCGATGGCAAAGGAAGAGTCACAAAAGATAACCCAGTTACAGAGTTACATGGTCCACATATGGGTTGTCCTCTACAAATACATCTCAGAGCTTGGTGCCTTCAGGTTACTATCTGTAGGCAAAGAAAATCTCCCCAGAGCTTTGAGCTTCACACTTCAATCTCAATTCGTAAGACCATGAGCATCCAAGCGCTGAACCAGCTTTCACAATGTCTGAAACTACAGATTCCTTACAAAATAATGTACAAGCCTGTTCTGAGAAACCTGCCAAAGCCCCTTCTAGGAAACAGAATACCTGTGGCAAATTTTCAGTATTGACCTATATTGGAGAGTGATCTAGAGGCAGATTTATGCATAGTCATCCGTGGCAATTACGTCACTGCGGATGGGTTTTTGTGCGCTCGGCAGGAGGTGATGGGAGATATGCAAAGTGAGAGAGGTGCTTTTGGTCATGCAGAGGAGTGCTGGAAGACACAGGGGAATGAGTGATGACCTCTAGCCTGACCCCAAATGGAACCTCATGTTAATTAAATTAATTTCTCTGAACGTAGAGCATCGTACTAACCTCGCGCTCGTGGCATAGTAAGTACTGAGACGAATCCAAGGGCTTCAGTACATGACCCCAGCTGTGCATGAGCCCAACTCCACCACTGTCATTGCTGCTCCCAGTGTGGAATCACAATGGGGTGACTGGGAACTCGAGGGCAAAGAGGTGAATGAGCTGTCTGCTGCTGTGCTGCAAGGCAGAGACTTGCTCTCACACGCAGCTTCCCATTAAGCTGAGCTGGATGTTTAATTGGGTTTTGGGGTTCCTACTCCTGGGTGTGAGTTTCTGCAAAGGGTACATTTCTGCCATGCTCAGAAATCATGATTTATTTACTCTTCTTCCAACAACTTATTTTGCAACATGTTTATATTTACAAACATGTAATGTTTTCTCCTGGAACTATCAAGACTGACTCTTGGGTGATCTTGATTAAATAATCCTGATAATTATGTTTAATTAACCAAACTTCCAAGGGAACAAGAGAGTAACAGAACTATTTGTGTCAGAAAGTTAAAGTATCTTATGTAGGTTTTCTTTCCAGTCTCCTGCAGAAGCTTTACAGATTCTTTGTCTCACAAACCACAAGTAAGGACGGCAAGTGCTTTTCTGTACCCTTAGTAAATCCTTAGTGAGGCCTAATCAACACATCAGAAGTGCAATGGTTTGGTGATAGCTTCAGCTGCTGACTCTGGCATGTGCCCAAACTCCTGTTGCTGTGAAATGGTTGTCAAGGTTGCTCTGAGTTGTCAGAAGGTTTCCACATTTTTGCAGGGGAAATCTCAGGGGGTTTTTTAGCCTGCCCTGGAAATGCAAATATGGAGTGTTCTGTTGGGCTGCAGTCAGGCTGCTTCACCTGGTCACCATCTGGTGTTGTGTGGGTCAGTCTGTGTCTTCCAGATTCATCCTGGAGGCATTCAGGGTGGATGGGGCTCTGAGCAACCTGCTCTAGTGAAGATGTCCCTGCTCACTGCAGTGGTGGGACTAGATGGCCTTTTAAGGTCCCTTCCAACCCAACACATCCTATGATTCTATGATTCCCAACTCCTTGTAGAGCCTTGAGGTCCATCCTCCCATGCATGCAAGCCTGTATCCCGTTGGGATCCCACCACTCACGTGTGGAGCCTGGGCCGAGAGGCCCCACCGGGTATTTTGTGATAATCTGCACAGCGACTCGTTTATTATCTCTGCTTGTCTGGACTCTTCCTTGTTCTCACATTCACCAGAGACTTGGTACATGTGATAGTGGCTGCATACAGAAGGGGGGTGCTCTGGGGGTTTATGTTTATAACTATTACAGAGCTGGAGATGGCAGATTCAGCATCATGTCAGCGAGAGACCTGATCAATAGCACCGGGGTGGGCATGGAATAAACCCATAACCCTGATCAGTCCCCAAACACAAATCAGGGAATCATAGAATCACAGAATGATTAGAGTTGGAAGGGACTCCCAGAGGTCATCCAGTCCAACCCCCCTGCAAGAAGCAGGGACACCCCCAACTAGATCAGGTTGCTCAGGGCCTCATCCAACCTGGCCTTGAACGTCTCCAGGGATGGGGCATCCACCACCTCCCTGGGCAACCTGTTCCAGTGCTCCACCACTCTCACAGGAAAGAACTTTTTCCTAATATCCAATCTAAATCTCCCTCCCTCTATTTTAAACCCATCACCCCTTGTCCTGTCACAACAGGCCCCACTGAACAGCCTCTCCCCATCTTTCTTGGAGGCCCCCTTGAGGTCCTGGCAGAGCGCTAGAAGGTCTCCCCAGAGCCTCCTTCTTCTCCAGGCTCAACAGCCCCAACTCTCTCAGCCTGTCCTCGTAGGAAAGGTGCTCCAGCCCCTTCATCATCTTTGTGGCCTCCTCTGGACCCTCTCCAACTGGTCCATGTCCTTCTTATGTTGGGGGTTCCAGAACTGGGCACAGAAAGTCCATGAATGAGACCCAGCATCCCAGAATTATTTGAGTGCAGCCAGATGTTTGGGATGTTTTACATGATAATACAAACCAGATTTCAAATGGTTGATGACAATTGTTGGGCCACCTTGGTGTGTAAAAATCAGCCTTTTTTCTTCCAAATCCCCTGCGATTCGGAAGGTGGAGTTAGGTGAGATGGGGCACAGGAGGTGGTGGGAAGGGGCTGGAAACTCCTCATTCCCAGGGGTGGTTAGCTGATGATGCTGAGCTGACCTCAGAGCGGTTTCTCTTTCAGAGGAAGGATGCTGACTGTGCACAGTAACTTGAGAGAATGGAAATTAAACTTTTACAAGTACTTGTGGATTTATTTATAAATATTTTAATCATAGAATCATAGAATGATTGGGGTTAGAAGCAACTCCCAGAGGTCATCTAGTCCAACCACTCCAAGAAAAGAACTAGGAGCATAAATCCAGAGGTGCTGGTGGATCCTTGTAGCCAAGGGCTTTACATGGAATTTTTCACAGGTTTGTAGTAATCTGGGATCCAACTGACCCAATAACTGATTTCACAAAACTGATGTCGTCTTCTTCTGTTGTCTGTGTAACGAATCCTTTCACCACTTTTTATACCTTATTGCTAACAAGACAAAGTTGAATACTCAGAAGCTTGTCTGAAGGGTCTTTTCTAACCTAAATGATTCTGTGATTCCTAAGCAAGGAAACCCTAGAATGAATTTTTATTATATGGCCATAACTTTGTTGCCTTGCACTGTGTTCTCAGGCTTTCTTTAGTTAAATTTTGAATAATTTTTCCCATGAAAAATGTGCTCAGCCCTACTTTGCTCAGGGTGGACCTTTCCTGAACAGCAGAGGTTGTCTTGTTTTAGCATTTTCTAGCTTTTAAGTGGTTGCTTTGCAGCCACAGCAATTCTTTGAGGCAGTTTTTCCCTACCTTATTTTGAGGGGGGTTTTATCAAGTAAAAAACCCCCCAAAATCCCAGGTAAGGGATCTTGTGGTGTCACAGTGACACCAGCACAGTTAGAAACTCAGTGAACTGCACTTTATAAGGCCATAGAGCTTAAAAAAAAAAAGGGTCATTTTTACATTTTCAATCTTACTAAACATTGGGGTTTGGTTTTTTAACTTAGTCCTATTTTAGAAACTCCTGAGCTGACATTTTCAAAACACACTCCCATTCAGCGTGGAAAATTTTGACTTGGTGGTTAAACATTGACAAATCTGTTGGCAAAGAAGATGATTGGCTCATTGATACAAGGGAAAAGGTACAACTTGTGAGGGGTGTGATGAGAGAGCACCACATCCCACTTGGTAAAACCAGTGGGATTCAGCACAATGGAAAATGTACCTGTGGCTGGGTGCGAGCTGGTGATGCACCTTGGGACTCCCAGAACTCAATGTATTGGTTTCATCCCAGCTTCCCATCCCCTTCCCACTTTGGGACATTTTTTTACATTACAAATTATATTTATTCTTTACCCATTTATCTTTTTGCATGGAAATGCCTAGAAAAACCCAAATAACTGTGTTACAGGTAGAGTCCTCTCTGATAGGCAGTCTTCAGAGAAGGACAAAGATCAGCTTCTTTTTCCCTGGGTCCATTCAGGTTATGGGCACTTAACTGTCCCTTCCAGCTTTGTGCAGTGGTCACTGTGAATGTCCCTTTTGCTTTAACATCTCTCTTTCCCCCACTGCTAGGAAAAAGAAATGACATTGTGCTATTCTGGGTGGCTAATTGAAAGGCAGCGTGAGATACTGGAGAAATCACCTCGATTCCACCTCTCTTGTTTCATAGCTGGCCAAAACCATGTATGAGACTGAACACAGAAGATCCTGTGAGATAGAAAAACTCCACTTTACACCCAAGGATGTGATTTGTTTTCTCATTGGGTGCAAGGTGATGACTGGCCACATTCCCACTGCCCATGGCTGCAGGCGAGACTTTGTCATGTGGAAGCTTCTCCCGGATCACCAAAGCCTTAATGACAAAGATGCTGAGTTTAAAGATAAACTTCAGACAAAGTTTATGGAGCAAAGTGCCTCAAAGCACTCTGTGGTTCCCCAGCAGCTACAAGAGACCCTGCCTGGAAGTTTAATCACATCCTTTGGAAGTTTCTGACATTTCCAAATCAGCTGAGAGGAGCATCACTGTTCAGAATTGTTATGCTATTTTTAAACAAACAAAAAAAGACAGTTTTTCTCTCATCCTTTTAAAGCAAACAGGGAATTTTTTTTTTTCCCTAAGCCTCCTGGATTGTTTTCCCCACAGAGCTATGGAGATGGTGGTACAGAGCTATGGAGATGGTGGTATAGAGACTGTTCCCATCAGTGCAAGATGACCAGGTCCTGGGGCATGGCAGCATCCCCAGGGCTGCAAGCAGACTGATGGCAACAGCATGGGGCTGAGAAATCAAACATATATATTAGTTGGGTTATTCCAAAGAGGAAAAAAGGGGAAGATTTCACACTGCTCTCAGGATTTCAGTGTGATTTTCCCTACCTGGGCACTGAGAAATAAATTTCTAGATCTCAGGGTGTCACGGTCCACTTCAGGTGGACACGTGATGGACACTTTGGGTCTTCTGATGAACAACTGCACTTCAACACTTCCCACCCTTGGGAGAAGAGATGTAGGGTCTGGGAGCAAGCATGTTATTTTAAAGCAACTGTCACCCAGTGCCTTTATCACTGTTAGCCAGAAGTGTCACAGGCAGCACAACATCCCTTTTGCTCCGGTGCTGCGGGCTGGCAGCTCCAGCTGCTCCCGCTCTCCTCCTCTGTAAGGCAAAGGGAAACATCACTCTCTGGAGAAGGGTTTTCCTGGCTTAGGAGAGGATTTTTGAGGTCTCTTGTGTGCCTAAAGGCAGCTGCTTGAGCATTGAAGAGGTGTTTTCAAAATACTGATGTAAATGGAAAGTCAAAGCCTTCTATGCATTCCTTAGACCTGGTTTTTACGCCAGTATTTTACGTGGTATCATCGTGCCATTTCACTGGTGTTCAACCATTGAACCAGCTGCTCAGCTGGGACTCGATTCTGCTTCTTGGCAGTGAAAGTCTGAAAAATCTGTGTTGCAATTTACATCACAATATTGACATTCATGTGTATCAGCACATATAAAATAGGAATCTCTCTCTAAAAGTCCCTGCTAGGAGGGTGCAGAGAAGTGGGGTCGGTCTCTTCTCTTGGGTAACAAGCAACAGGACCAGAGGAAATGGTCACAAACTGCCCCAGGGGAGATTGAGGTTGGACATGAGAAGAATTTCCCCCCTGAAAGGGTTGTCAGGCATTGGAACAGGCTGCCGAGGGTAGTGGTGGAGTCCCCATCCCTGGAGGGGTTGGAAAGGCCAAGAGATGAGGGGCTGAAGGACATGGTCTAGAGGTGGCCTGGGCAGGGTCAGCCTGGGGTTGGACTCCATGAGCTTAAAGGTCTCTCCCAACCCCAGGGATTCTGGGATTCTAAATACTGCTGGGAACCCTCAGTACACACAGGAAAAGACCTAAAGCCAGAATTTATCTCTTTACATTTCTGCTTTACTTTCATAGAAAGTATATCAAAATAATTCATTTTTTTTTCCTCCTGATTTTATCTATTTTTCGTTTCATGAACCAACTTCCTCCTTTTGCCCCACAGCCATTACTTCAAATTCCGCTCAAATACAGCCTGAAGCTGTGTTGCTAATTCCTCTTTTCAGAAGATTGTCCCCAAAACACGTGGGCCCCACAGAATAGCCCAGGTAACTGCTGAAGACCAAGAAACAGGAGGATGTCTGAGCACAATTCTGAGGTTTCTCCCAGCTCCCCGTCACTGCCAGGGGCTCGTGGGGTCTCCATGTCAGCTGGTGTTTCAGCTCTCTGAGTCCAACATTTGCAAGTTCGATTGCCACAGCCTCTGTAGGAGTCTCCTGATTGGGATTTGTACCCTGAGGGGATTCTGGATTGCTGAAACTGACACAAGTGATGCTGAGTGCCCACAGCCTCCACCGAGAACGTCGCTGTGTTCATGGCAGGTGGGAAGGTGGGTTTGGGGAAGTTGGGTGTGGAATTTGGAGCCCTCCAGAGAAGGGCATCTCCACTCTCAAACTGTTCAGCAGTGTCCCTGGTGTCCTGTGAGCAGCAGTGGGTATCCAAGGAAATCTTTTGAGACCGTATGGAAAGGGTTTTCTCCACCTTGTCCTCCCAACAGCTGGGCCTTGGCCATGTAGGAAATCTCTGAGGCAAATGGTGCCCATGGTTGAATTTGACACTACAAACAGGGTTGTCACCTGTGAATTTGTGTGGTCTTTTTTTGAACTTACATATGGATTTTCTTTACATTATTAATCTTGGTGTTTAATGAATTTTTAAGTATGAATGTAGGGTTTTTTACTTCCCACTCCCCGCCCCAAGACACTGCCTGACCATTTCATTGTTTTCTATTTTGAGAAACAATGAATTACCACTAATGATTCACCTTCTTCTTCCCTCCCCTGGTTGAAAAGCCCAGGATCTCCCTGTCCACCACTCCCCTTCCAATCCCTCCTGCTCAGAAAGCTCCTCCATGCCCCCTGTCCCCCTTCGCACTCTGCAGTTCCCTTTCAGAGATGCAGTGGTCAGACTCATAAACAACCTTTAAGATACACCCACCACACCCAATGCTTTTTCCCTTTGTTTTACTCACAGCATTTCCAAACAATTCAGAATATTTAACTAACTTCTCCTGCAGCCTTTCCCATGACTGATCTGATGATGCTGAGGACGGCCCAGGAGGACCCTGGGCTAAATAAGACTCACATAGAGCCCTTTGCTATTTTCAGTGAAGTTTCCCATGTATATGTCATGTCACTGGCACTGACATTCTGTGCCCTTTCCTTGCCCAGTCATTCACTGTTGCCAGACCTTACCAGGATGCCTCGGACTCAGTTCAGAGAGCACTTGGCACCACTCCACACTTTATCACATTACATCCACCTCCTTTTCTAGAGGACATTAAGCAATGCAGGTCTGATAATTCCAGCTTTTTAATGTACCATTAATTCTGGATTTAAACCCTGCTGATGACCCTGTTCTTGTGAGTAATTCCTCAAAATTAATTGTTTCATGCAATGGCATTTTCCCTTTGAGGGAAGTGGTACAAACCCCTTATCACTTTGATTTTATTTATGTCCCCTTTGGCACATTTGGCTCTGCATCCATACATTCAGACTAGGACTAATTTCTATTACATCCATTTTATCAGCCCATAGAGTGTATTTTACTCCCCTTCAAGTACTTGTTTAAAAGATGTTTCCATATATAAAATCATGAATAAAAGGAGATAATACTACTACATAATATAGGAGGTGCATCAGCCTGGGTGTTCAATGGGCTTTTCCTGCGTCTCTTTGACTTGTGTTGCTTTTGCTGTCCTTGGCTCCTTCCCCAGCGCCGTGTGTCAGTCTGCAGGAGCTGCTGGCAGCAGATGGCATCTTCCTCCAAACCAGAGGAGTGACAAAAGGGATTGCTACAGAAGGAAACAAAGCCCAAACCTCATTGCCCTGCTCTGCCAGCCTGCTGCTCTTGACAAGGTCGCATCCTTGATCAGTGGCAAAATTCGGCCGTGAGGGCATCTCCCTTCTTGCCTAGGTTGGGAAGCAGAGCTTCACTTCTCTGGCAGCATTTACAGCTTGAAAGGAGCCCAGTTGCTTTCTGGATAATATGATAACACTTCACTGAATCACTGGGCTGACAGGCTGTTGCTTCACAGTCGCTGCACAAGCTCACAGCAACACTGCCCGTAGGAGACCTGTGCCAGCTTCCAAGCCACCACCCCCAGACCCTCGCCTGGGGGCTGGGGCAGAAGGGAGAGCTAGTGTTAACCATCATACTCTGGTGAATTTTCCACCCAAAACCAGTGTCAAAATGATCTCACATGTGTAAGTCATCCTTTAAAATGACACTTAAATTTAGAATACTGTGATACATGCTCAGGTGTTGGCTTTGCCCTTTATTTCCTTCAGAGGTGTGGCTCATTCTCCACAAGTCAAATCACAATACCTCTAGATCTTCATTTTCCAAATCCAAGGAGAAGAGCTTTTGACTAACAGCAGCACAAAGGTCATTACAGTGTGTATTTGTATTTATACAAAGGGGTTGATGCTTTACTCCCTGTCTGATGGAGTTCTATTGGGATTTCCTTCCACAAAATGAATCCTGACTGGCCACAGCATAGTGCAGGCAGAGCCCCATCCTCTTTGCTGACAGGAGCCCTTTGGACTCAAGCTGTATGTATGTCCTCCAAGGCATAAGAAGTTGAGTATCTCGTTTCCCTTACCTGATTTCAGCATACCTGACATGAAGGGTTATGAGATTAAACAAGTTTTTTCCAATTCTGATAACTTAATTTGTTCCCCAACAACCACAATAGAGCTACTTAGAATCACAGAATCATAGAATTGTTGAGGTTGGAAGAGACCATCAAGATCATCCAGTCCAACCATTAACCTACTGCCACCAAGCCCACCACTAGACCATGTCTTCAAGCACTTGTTCTCTCATTTCTTACTGTAATGTGGGGTTTGCTTCTTCTCAAAAAGCTCTTGTAAGTTCTGGCTTTATTTTTGCAGCGGGAGCCTCTGAGTAGGGCAGCAGTTGCACCCGCGCTGTCCTTGTGTAACTCAGCCAGAAGTAATTCAGAGAGTTCATGATGATGAATGGCTGCTAACAGAAACCAAATGAATCAAGTAGGACATTATTCCATTCCTAATCTAATGCCTGCTGGTATTTTTGTATCCTTAAAATGAAATATTCTGGCTTTCCTACTTTGCATAGGCAATTGACTAATTTTTTCCCATGAATGGTTAAGTAGAGGTTTTTGACTCTGTCCTTTTAAGGCAGGATTTTTGGCCCTGAGGTCATTCATCTCATCTAACCTTCCTGCACAGGTTAAATCTGACAAAATTAATGAGACACATTAAAATTTTGCACTTGTTAAATTGCTTCAAAGCCCACAAATTATAATTTGTACGTCTACGTGTCCTGACCTGACCTTGGACATGCCTCGTCACCGCAGTCACCTGATGATCTGGGTGCTTGGTTGATCCCTGGTTGCCACCTTGAGGCCTGTTCTGCTT
Source organism: Heliornis fulica (assembly GCA_013399135.1). Classification (NCBI taxonomy): domain Eukaryota; kingdom Metazoa; phylum Chordata; class Aves; order Gruiformes; family Heliornithidae; genus Heliornis; species Heliornis fulica. The sequence goes on along the minus strand of VXBZ01001074.1, from coordinate 21,186 downwards.
GTTGTGCTTAGATGCCACAGGACTGTACCCTGGCTGGTGAGGTCCCTGTCACATCAGATGACTTATTCTGCTTGGCTCTTGACTCCCCTTGTCTTAGGGGGCAGTTGGCCCTCACTGCACCTCAAATGTAACTCTACATTTGCCAGTAAGGTCAGATACACACTGACAGAAACACAGTTTACACAGGAGCTACTAGCAAATCAAAACACTCTGCAAGCTGATATGAATAACACAAAGTTGAGAGTGTCTTAGGTGCCCAGGGAGTGGTCAGAGGAAGTATCTGTTTCTTCCAACTTGAGGGAAAATTTACCCTTGACTTTCAAAGGCTGGTCTTGTCCCCTCATTCAGCCAAAATAACTTTCTCTTAATTTCCAAGGTCAGGCAGGTAGGGAGAGTTGGTACCACACAGTGTGTTTTCATAGCTTTCAGCAGAAATCTGTGCTGTGCTCTTGGCCATCAGATGCTAAATGGATTTATTGTAATGATGGTGCCCAGGTGGCCAAGAAGGCCAATGGTGTCCCTGCTTGGATCAGAGCCGGAGTGTCCAGCAGGTCTGGGGAGGGGATGGTGTTCCTGTACTGGGCACTGGTGAGGCCACACCTTGAGTGTTG
>VXBZ01001073.1:136559-155949 GCA_013399135.1 Heliornis fulica | reverse complement strand
ATTCTATGATTCTGTGATAAAGACAACACAGCACCAAAAAGCAGAGATTAAGTGTTGTGTATCCCATCAGGTTCCTCCAACGTTTTCTGTGGTACTGTAAGGGTCTGACTCTGTTTCTGGAAAAGGCCTTTATCTGAGACAGAAACTTCAATTTGGAGTAGAAACAAGAGAGTCAGGGGCATGGCACAGTTTTACAGTTCAGTACAATTCCAAGCTCACTCTCCAATTCCCAAGTGCCTCTGAAGATGCAGAAGATGCTGCCATCTGCAATGGAAGCCTAGACAGGAGGTTTCTCACTTTATTTCTCTCACTACTTTTCCTCCTCTGCTCATTAAGTTCAGAATTCCTTTCTGCACCTCTTCTGTCTTCTTACCTCTGCTGTTCTTGGTCAGCTAAACCAGCACCTCCCTTCTTTAGCAACTACCCTTGTTTTCTTCACCCCACAAAAGGCAGGCTATGCCTCCAGAACAACCCCACTGAGAGAAGTAGAGAGGGCAGTGAGAAATGCCAAATTAGCTCCATCCTTGTCCACTTTAAGATAAGCCTGAGCTTGCCAAGCAGAGTGCCAACACTGCTGTTGTCATAGACATCATGAGATAACAGAAGAGGTTCTAAAAATTTGTGTAAATGATACAATACCCTGAAAAATAAATAAGGTCATTTTTAAAATTTCTGCTTGCCTTCTTTATAAATAAAAATGTTTCCCCATGGCTAGAAAACCTGACACAAACACAGCTTGAGATGCTTAGGGATTATTTTTACCCACCAATTGCAGAAGGTGTATGTGTCAAATGTGATTTTAACAATCTGTCCCCATCACCTTTAAATTTCACTCTTAGATAAGCCACCATCACAGACACCAAGTGTGGAGGGATAGGAGTTGTTTGGTGTAAATAAGTAAGTTTTAATTAGAATAATGATTACTTAAAATTACAATACAATGTGATTTGTGCTGTTGTAGCTTTACTTACCATGAGTAGCTGGATTGGGTGAAACCAATTTGCTGTGACAGAGGTTTTTTTGTTAGTAATTTCCCTAAGCAGCTGGTACAGCACTGTGTTTAGTCTTTTAGCACAGGAAAGGATTTTATTGTCACACTGATGTTGGAACTAGATGATCTCTGAGATGCCTTCTCACCCAAACCATTCTGTGATAATGTTTTTCCCCCAAGTCTGGGACTCTCCAGCTCTCTGTGCTCTCCCAGTAAGGGCAGGCACACAACAAGTGTAAACCAGAAGATAAGGAGGCTCCAACCTTCAGCTGAAACTGAACCAGTAAGATAAGAGCCTGCCTGAAAACAGAGAAAGAATCTGATGAGCTGTTAGAAAAGCCTGGACCAAAAATTTGGTCTGGGAATCAGATCAGATTGCCCTCGATCAGGTAATTCTTCTTTTTGGGTCCTCTCTTTGTTCTTGCTTCTATACCTTTCAATTAAATTATTTTATAAAATCCAATGGCTGTGGGAAACCCAGGGTTGAACCTTAAGGAACAACCACTCTCAGGAATATGTGTGTTCTCATGACACCATGAATGGTGTGTGAATGCTCAGGCAGCAGCTCCTCATTTAACACCTGTATTTAGTTTCATACAAACTCTTTTATGGAGATCCCAATTTCTTCCACACCAGTTAATTCAGAAAGAATGCCAATTAGTAGAATCTGTAAATTGTTATGGCTACAGGATTAGAATTAGCACTTGCTGCCTTTAAAGTTTGCCCTTCCTGGTACCTACTCAACACTTTTTCACTGAACCTGCAAGAATTGTGAGCAACTTGGGAACAAAACTGAACTAGAAAAAAACTTGGTCACTGGAGTTTCTTATTGTAGGAAGAGTCTAGCAGTTTTCTAAGCATGACTTTCTTGGGGTTAATTTATCTTTTAAAAAATATTGATTTGGAGCCACTCCAAGGAATATGTGCAAATCTCCCCCTCCCTCTCCCTAATCACACTTTTACACTAGAGAAAGGCCAGATGTATGGGGTGGAGGCAAGTGTTTGCATCATTACAGCTACACTTATTGAAACCTGCAACCTAATTTACACTGAAGAAGCTTCAGAGATGAGGCTACTGAGTTGTGTCTACATCCATGGTAGACTGTATACTCAGTGATGGATTACAGATTGGGTTCTCTGCACACACCAAAGAAATGTGTCCTCAGCAGCAACTCTGGGTTACTCAACTGTAGAAAACTGGCATTTCAGCAACAGATGCTAATAAAAATTGATTTAAAACGATGGAATTGAGTGCACCTTCAGTAAGTCTGTTGATGACACCAAGCTGAGGGGTGCAGTTGACACAACAGGAGGAAGCCACCCAGAGGGATCTCAACAGACATGAAAGGTGGGCCAGGGTGAACCTAATGAAGTTTAACACTGCAAAGTGCAAGGTCTTGAACTTGGGCTGGAGAAAACCCAGACATATACACAGGCTGGGAGAAGAGTTCCTTGAGAGTCACGCTGCTGAGAAAGACCTGAAGATCCTGGTGGATGAGAAACTGACCATGAGCCAGCAGTGGGCTCTTGCAGCTCAGAAGGGCAGTGGTGTCCTGGGCTCCATCAGAAGAGGGGTGGTCACCAGGGGTAGAGAGGTGATTGTCCCTCTCTACTTTGCCATTGGGAGGCCCCATCTGAAGTACTGTGTCCAGGTCTGGGGCCCACAGTTCAAGAGAGATGTGGAGCTCTTGGAGAGGGTTTAGAGGGGGTCATGAATATGATCAGAAGGCTGAAACACCATCCCTATGAGGACAGGCTGAGGGAGCTGGGCTTGCTCAGCCTGGAGAAGAGAAGGCTGCAGGGGGACCTTAGAGTAGCCTTAAAGGGAGCATATGAACAGGAGGGGAATCGGGTTTTTGCAAGGGCAGGCAGTGGTAGGACAAGGGGGAGTGGATTTAAGCTGGAGGAGGGAAGGTTTAGATTAGATACCAGAGGGAAGTTCTTCATGAAGAGAGTGGTGAGGTGCTGGAACAGGCTGCCCACAGAGGTGGGGGATGCCCCAACCCTGGAGGTGTTCAAGGCCAGGTTGGATGGGGGCCTGGGCAACCTTGTCTGGATCCAGGCCTGGAGGTTGGTGGCCCTGCCTGTGGCAGGGGGTTGGAACTCGATGATCTTTGGGGTCCCTTCCAACCCAAACCAGTCTGGGATTCTGTGAAAACCTCACATCTCTTCTGCTAAGAGTAGAAGTCACACCAGTGAACAACAATCCTAAATACATGGTCCATGGTACAATAAAATGAAATCAGCACATAGTAGGGATTATCTTTTTTATTTTCTTTAGAAATGGATCAATGAAATCATCGTGCTCGAGGAACACACTACAAAAAAAAAAGATCCATAGGGATTTTACACCAGGTAGCCTTCCCCTTACCAAAGCTGTATATTGCTTGTAATAATGCAGACTGGACCTGGAATAACAGAAAGGAGAATCCAGTGCCTCTCCAGAGCTACTCTGATAGCAAGTACATTCACAAACAACACCCCCCCTCCCCCCAAACCCTCAAAACACCTGCAGAATCCCACTCCTACAGCTAGCTAAAAATATTCCTCTCAAAATAGAAAAAGATCTTTTTCTACAAAAATCCGGGGAAAGTCATGACATTTAATCTAAATTGCTTAACAGACAACTAAGTACGACGGTGGATCAGCCTTCCCAAGACAGCTCCCTTCAAAGATTGCACCCAGGTTTTCAAGTCCCTCAAAGCAATCCAACATTGCCACCATGTGGCCAGGGACAGGCGCGTTCATGGGGACACGCGATTGTGACATCTCTCGGAGGAAACCCAGTAACCACTGCAAGTACAAAATAGGAAACTGAATTCTGAGTCCTTGTGCAGGGAAATCACTTCTACGTAGGGAGCACTGTAAGAAAAATAATTTAAGATATTCTGTGGTGAAGTCTTCAGGATCACGACGTTCCCCTCGCTAAAGGCACAATCCGCTTCCTTCTCAGTACAACGTGTACTCTCCAGCAAGCAAAACCTACAGCTATGCAGAATGCCTAAGACCATTCACTTCTTTAAATGTAAACATACTTGGAAAAATGGAGACCTTGTCCCTGGAGTTCAGGAAACAACAGAAATCGAATTTTAAAATCATCTTTCACATAGACTTTTTCATTGCTGCCTTTCTCACGCTGAAGAGATATGCTTCGTAAATGATATTGAGGAAGTTGTCATCATTCTGAAAGAGAAAACAGGGGATGGTTAGTGCATGAGAGGTGTTTGGAGTAAAGAGATTAGGGGCTTTTTCCATTTCACAGACTAGATACTTTTCAGCCCTACCTTGTGTTAAAAAGCAAGCAGTGTAAGGCTATTTCCCTCACCAGAAATATGTATTATTTCCAAGCCTCACTAGTAGCCTTAGAAGAACTGGGTGTGAACATAAACTTTACTGCAGCAAACATGACTGTGTCTCTATAAGAAGTAACAAGTACAGAGAAAGCAGATTTTAAAAATTTGCTGTGGATTTTACTCATCTCCACTACTCTTGCATGCTAACACAGTGAGGCTACAACCCTTCTACAACCTAATTTCTTCTCTTTGCTCCCATTTATCTCAGTATTTCCTTAAATAGTTTCCTCCATCAGGTCAGTGCTAATTCCAAGCATGTATGAAGGAACAGTGAAACATCCTGGGGTTTGATGCTATACTAAATCCTACCTGGGCAAATCCTTGCATCTTGTTTAGCTCTTAAGACTTAATGCTCCTAACTGATGCTGCTCCTTCTACTCTGATGCTTGTTTAGCTTTTCCTTCTGAAGATTATTTTGCAGGAGTGGGTCAAAGCACATTAAGAAAGAATATCCTAAGGAGCTCACATAAACATAGAAGGATCATTAAAATCATAATAGTATTTGAGGAAAATTAGAATCATTTGAGATTGCACTTTTATGTAATAGAAAATAACAGGCAAGAAATCAGCAGTAAATAATTTCCAGGTAACTCAGTTAATCCTAACCACCACCACAAACAGTGGGGTCAAATATACAATTTTACAAGTATAGTTTAAGAGTGTAAAATCCTTGACTAGTTTCCTCCTTAACTTCATATATGGTTTTACTGCTATGCAGATATTCAAAGTATGTCAAGCCAGGATAAGGTGATATTTTTATTTTTTAATGCCAAACTAAAAGTACAAGGGAAAATGAGAGCAGTGTCTAACTTGTTAAAGAGACTATTTTCTTTCTGGGTTTGTATCTTAAGTAGTATTTAAAATTTCTAATTGCAAATAACATTGTAATAATGACTTTTTATTCCAAAGCCATACAGGCACATAATTCTGGCCTACAAATTGGACCGACCCTTAATCCTGTGTCTCTATTCCTTCTGTGCTGTAGCCAGGCCTTTAGTTATATAATCTCTCCTCAACTTCTACTCTTCAGATATTCATCACATGGAAAGCTAAGGAAAAAAACATTCAGAATCACTCCTAGCATCCCCGAGCAGTAAACAATTATCTCATACATAATGCTGCTAATGCTTTGTTGTATTTAGACCTGAAAAACTGCAGCAAAAGGATTATCAGCATTTCAACTAGACAATTACACTGAGTAAGCCAAACTAGTATATTTTTAGGTTATCTAACCCATATTTTAAACTTGCAAACGCTCGTCCTGCAATTTTAATTTCCCATCTGAATTCTTCTTACTGCTACCACGTACCTCAGAAATATCTGGCAGCTAGGATAATCACCCATTATTTATCAATATCTCTCTGGCTCACAGAGAGAAGCTTTCAGTCATCTTTGCTCTTCTTTTTTGTCAAGTTTTTTTATCTTTCCTGAACCCCAAATCAGATGCATTTATCAAAATGCTAGACAGGTAGATGCAACCGGTTACAGGGTGCTTATATCAAAACAGGATTTTAAGCAGAAAGTAGAATTCTTGGCACTTTACCTGGATCAGGTGTAGAAGCGTTTCCTGCAGCTGCATCTTTGTCACTGAGCTGCTGTTGACCACAGCTGGCTCTGAGGTTTGCAGTGGGAGCAGAAGGCTAGCTGAGCTAGCAGCAGGTTCCTGGGCTGCTGCTGCTAAGCGGCCGCTTTCACTTGCTTTTGGTGGCGCAGGTGTAGGCTGAGTGAACACCATGGGGGACATCAACAAGGTAGGAGTCACAGTGGCAGGAATGCGTTGTGGTGAGATTACCTGTTTATATAGAGAGAAATGAAGCAATCTATTAAACCCAGCTACTTAATTCTACAGTAATACAGATGATGAAAACTGCAGACCAATTTGCAACAGGTACAGAGACTGCTGGAGATTGGTGCAGTTATGAGGAACACCAGTTCAGGACCACACACGTGATTTCTTTCCAGATAAAAAGGTCTTCCATCCAATTTGAGGTTGCAGCAATGATCTAGTGTTAACACTCTTAGAGAATGCAGCTGTAAAGTCTTCTACATTGGGACAGTAAGTTGTTAAGTTTAATATTTGAAACTATACTTACATGTAAGTACCACTACTTAAGACTAATCTTTGTACCCAATACTAAAAGATTGTTTGAAAATAATAACTTTCAAATTACTTTATAAATATATATGTATATTTTTCCCTTCTTCTCATTTTCCTCAAGGAGAGGGAAAAGAAAACAGAGATTAAGTCATTTATCCAAACAGCTACAGCGAGGTGGTGGCACTGTCAGATCCAACTCCTAATCAACACTCAGTTGACAAAAAAAGTCCCTCAAAGAGAAAAAGGAAAACCTTGGTGCTGCAGCAGTTGTGAGGTTCCCTCAGTATCCCATCCATGCCAGCCTGCAAAGATCCATGTCAAAGACCTTTTCCTTCTAAATTGTGCAATGCCTCTTGGAATTTTAAAGCATCCAGGACTAACAAATACCATTGATACATGACAAAATGTAAAGTTTATTTGCTCAGTTTGTAAATATCAGAACTCTCTTCAGGTAGTTCCAGTAGTAAATCTTAACCCTAATCATCTGTCTCCTTGCTATTCAGGTATCTGATCCTTTTTTTTAAAGAACAGAACATAACAAGGAATTAATATGAGCTCACCACAGCATCTCTCTTTTGGACTGGAGCGTGATTTTTTGCTCCTGTGTGAAAGTGAAAGACTACTGCATGACTTCAACTCTTGTGTCCTGACTTACACTTCAGTTTTGAAGAAAAAGTTTAATTCAGAAAATAAACCTGATGTTTATTTCCTAGGTGTGCAAAACAAATAAAGCACATGCAAATTTTTGCACCATGTCTTACTCCTAATTACTCCTAAGACATTTCTAAGCAATGTTAGTTATACTGCAATAAAAAGAGACATAGAAAGAAATAAGGAGGACTGAGATCTCATGCTGTTTTATGCAAAACTGAAGGAATAAGAAAGACCAGGCATCAGAAAAGACTCATGGATATTAAGAAGCATGCAATATGCACCCAAAGCAAAAATCTCCCAATACACATTTTAGGTAAATATTCTTTCAATTTCTGAAATACAGAGTACTACTTGAAGATGAAACTCTTGACCTACAGCTTTTTTTTCTCCCTGATGGCAAGTAATTGTAACAGATATCCTAAAGCCTGTGTTACAGGCTCTTGAATGAGTTAAGATATGTCTAATCATTGTGGGTTTGCTTCAAACAGTAAGGTAGTGCCTATGTTTGTGCACCTATGTGTGAACAACAATGTTCATTTTAGAAGGTAACCAGTAAAAGTCCAAAGTGTCTTCCTTGTGTGGAACAAGACCTTCAGATCATGCATGCACACATCCTCTGTGAGAAGCTTGTTCTCCTGCCTGTAGAAGACTGACTACCTCCAGACACTTACCACGCTTCAGTTCTACTCAACCATGGAGATGAAGTCACTTTACCTCAAGCAAACTTGGCAGGGTTTGCTTTAACCAGATGATTTTTCCTAATTTGATTTAAACAATAAATATAGACATTGCTCTCCGAAGAGAAGAACCTCCAGCAAATGGATGGAGGAGATACACTGTCCCACTGATACAGCTGAATCTATGCCAGACTATGTAGAAGACCTAGATGGCATCAAATGACATTTCTCTTTCGAGTAAGGCAAATAAACAAATCCTGAGGTAAACTCTTCCTTTAACAATCTGCAGTGACTCCTGTCAAACACATACAAAGCTGTGCTTTAAAAGACATGAAAAATTATTTGTTTTCCCTGGACAGGAATGGCTTTTTGGTAGCACTTGCCAAGCATATGGAGCTATATGGAATAAGCAATACTGCCATCTACTGGTGACACGGCTAGTATCTACAGGTTACCGCAAAACTGCAAATACTTGTCAGAAAAATAGAAAAAATATATATATATATATCCTTTTTTTCTGTGTATGGCATTTGTTTCTGTATGTAAACACTGAAATGTGGGGTTTGAGTTTTTTTGCCAACAGTTCATGCTCAAAGCTGCTGCCATTTAAGAAGCTTGTACATAAACAACTTTTCTTTTTTTAAACAAACATAAAGGCAATTTTTCATCCAATCACCTTCAGTCACTAGGACAACTGAAACCCACCAGAAAACGGGATGCTGACCTTGACATTACTGGTGCAACTCCTACAGCACCATGCTTTTGCATTTTGTTAGGTGTGAGACCTAACAGCCCCTTCCAAAATCCCACTGATCATCTTCTTTTCTGCAGAACTTAACCTGAGTTGCTTGTTCATCCAGCTCCTACTGAATTGTTCCTGGCTCCATCAGGTCAGCACTAGAAGTCTCTGAGTCACTAATAACAGAGTAGGAATCTCCTGGCCAGTTGTGCAGCAATGAAGTACAGTGAAAAACGTGCCAAATAATCACTAATATAATCTCTCTTCCAGGAAGCACAAATGCTACTAAGATCTCTGTTCTGATGATCTTGAAGGTCTTTTCCAACCCAAATGATTCCATGTTTCTATGTTTGATATTCTGTGTGGCTGCTGGCAGCTAGATGATGATAGCTGGCAAATTCACTTAGCACTATGAGCTAAGGAATGCATTTGATCTCCTGTAATGCAAACTGGCACTCTCTGTGGCCTCCTACGTGTGCAGAATCCCACATGCATCATGTTCTCTGGAACACCAGAAGCTGTGTGCTGTGAACTTTTAACTGGTTTTAGTGGCAATACTTCATACTGAAAACATTTAATCTAAGAATGGTTAAGGAGCTTTAAAGACAGTTCCTAATAAAATAAGGCTGATCCAAGGCTAACAGGTCTTTGTCTTTCAAACTTGATTCATAATTTTTGAATTGGTGTTACTGGTGAAGCTTAAATCACTTTCCAAACCAGTTTAAGATACCTGTTTCATTCCTCTTGTGCTGGTTTACATGCTGAAACTGCAGTGAGGACAACTGAGAGGCAATGGTGCAATGCTGACCCCAAGGACACTAGGTACCATGCAGGTATTTGTAAGATCTAACACTACAGACAAGATACATTTTTAATGGAAAATGCTCTAAGAAATAAGAAAAATGGGCTGCCAGATAATTTGCCTTCTGAGGAAAACAAATGTGTGTCAAGGTTATTGTAAGCACTTTTAAAACCATAATTCTGATTAACATAAACACTTAAGCATGCATGCATCTATAATCAGGACAACTCATGCCTAACACAAAGCATATGCTTAAAAGCCCACTGCAGATTAGGCCTTTTTATTGCATCTTAGACACATGTTACAACTCTGTCCACATAAGGAATATTTCACAGAATAGGGCTGGCACCAGACCAGATTGAACACTTCTGTGTATTATTCCTCAATTTTTAAATTTTTTTTTTTTTTTTGGGTAACCAGTCTCTTCCTTTCCATGTGGGAGATCACAGTTCTGACACCATATGGAGATGCAGCAGAAACCAATTTAAACTTGGACTTGTAATGTGTCAATTGTGGAAAACGCTGTAGCTTTCATTTTCTTGGTGCTGCTGATGGATCTAGGGTGATCCTTTAATATGATTTTTCCAACAACAGACACTGTCCAGATACCTTTCTACTCCTGTCAGACTTTTCAGAATTTCCTTTTGCTGGATGCTGAACTGTAGTAAAAGAGGCAATACCAAAAGATAAATAATTACAGAGAACAAACCTTTTTCTGCATTTGTTGTCAGAATCTGCTTTGACCAATTTTGCATGAGCATGTGCAGATGTATTTGTGCCAATTCAATTTCACTTGAATGTCTGTCTGCAGGCATGGCAGCACTTAAAGCCTTTGGTCTACAGCAAGGACAATACAATAAAAAAAATGCTGATTTTAAAACTTGTTTCAGATTTTTACCTCCACCCAACCCCTCTCCCCACCCCAAAAAAAAGAATATTTGATGAGGCTAATTCATGGCATTCTACAGCAATAAAGGCTTGTTCCTTCTTTGTATTAATTCTCATAAACAATACAAAATGTTTCAGAGGATCTGTAAATACTGTTTTGCAGCAGCTGTGTCTGCCCAGAAAGCTGCTCCTAGGCAGTCTCAATGTATCTGGCCTGCTCACAGCTACCCAAAGTGAGACTGAGTCTCCTTAGCTGCCTGGTTTTTTCCCTTCAGGCAAACTTGCATCAATAATCACAGCGAATGAGACTTGTTCCAGTGAAGATTCTTCTCTCAAGCTATTGTTCTATCTGTACTCAAGCATCAAATTACTGAAATTACATTATGTCAGACCCCAGTAATTCTCTTTCCATATTGCAATTAATGCTGGCATCCTTTTCTTTTTTTCAAATACACACAAAGTCATTAGCCAATGAATATGGATCAATATGGATTTTTAATTTGAAAATATACCAGCATATTTGCTATTTTTTTATTTAGTCATACTGGCTTATAATGTATAGCCTGCTCACTTTTACCTTCATGGTAGGAATGTCTTATGTCCCCATGCTATCAGCTCATTTACCAGTGAATCAGATAATTTCTTCCATTCATAGGAGGTAAGTTACATTCCCAGTGAAAAGAGAAATAAATGTGTGTGCTCCTGGATCCTCTTTTTATTCATTAGTACTCCACTGGAAAGCCAGATGACCATCTGTAAGCATCCTAAATAATTTCAATGACTAATCCTCCTCCCCTCCCCAACTCTTTCCCACAGATTCAAAGTCATGTTGTTTTAATTAGAACTATAAAAGTAATAATGGCTACTTGCTATATCAAATTCATCCTCCTCTGACCTCCCTCACTGAATTAGAAACCTTGGCCTGTCACAGTGTTAATGACAGATGTGGGCCCTAACTGTTAAATGGCTGTTGCAGCCTCTTCACATGCAGGGCAACTTCATGGAATAAGGAGAACTCTTGGAGCACGCTGAAGTATTCTGTAGCCTTTCACTCAGCTTTTAACCAACTTGCAATTGAAAAGCAGCTTTTGGACATCACACTGAAAAGGTTTTATCATAAGTAACTTCTAGACTCCACTACAACTCAGTCTCCTGTACAACACAAGTTTTGTGGACACTGTCACAATAAAGGAAGTTAAAAGAGGCTTAGAGGCCTGCTCGTCCCCAAACAGGACATTTGAAGACATTCAAGTGTAGAAGAGCTGACAGAAAATGAAGTAGTTAACAAAGACAGTAGTTGTCCAGGATGAGACATGTTGTAATTGCACATGCTTTTCTGTAAAACAGAAGAATGCACTCATGAGAGAGACACAGCCTCTTGACATCTGAATTTTTTAAGACACCAATCTGACTTTTAGGTTCACTATTGCCTGAATTAAGCGGTTTGGGTTTTTTGAAGGCATTCAGACACAGTGCCTATGTTTCCAAAATAAAACCATAGCAATTAAAAAAACAAAAAAAAACCCCCAAAATCAAGAAACAGCTAGTAGTAATAGTAGTTATGGTACAGGATAACTAATTCAGCAATACAGAAATTCTTCCAAAAAGTGCTGTTAGAAAACCAGTGACCTTTTAAGCACCTTCAGCAAGTGGCATACAAAGGAATGCATACCTGCACAGAGAAAACTATGACTAGATTTGGAAGAAAAAGAATATGAAATCCAAAATATTACACTGAGTAACCAGCAATTACACACAACAGCCTGAGACCAAGTATGGAAAGTGAAACCTAGGTGACTTTTCCAAGCATCTCTGGAAAAACCCAAGACTCTGGTGGTTTTGGTCATTATTGATGTACTAGAGATGTAGCCTTCTCTGTTTACAGTATTACAGCTTAGTAAATCATAACTCACGATGTAAGACAGTAACAAGAATATCCTAGTCAAAACAAAATGAAGACTAACCCTACAAAACTCCAAGCTGACAAGATTCCTAGACTTTAATTAATTTACTCAGAATTCAGAAGTTGCCCGTTTACCTGCAAGAGCGAGCTCTGTTTTTCTGTACCCGGTGCCTTTTCTATCCAGGAGTCCAGTGGTTTCAGTGTATTGGTATTCTGAGTAACAACAGGAAACTTAGCTGCCAAGGTTGGTCTGCTGGATACAGGCAACTGTTGTTCTTGCTGCACTATCTGGAGTTTCTTCAGTAACTCTTGAGGTGAAATCACCCCTGAATTGGCTGCTTGATTGCCAGAGAGAGGAAGGGGCTGTCTAGGAAGTTTGGACTGTTCTTTACCAAGTGTCTGAGACTCTAAAGTCTGGCCTGGTAGGGAACCATTGAAATATACCAAAGGTGGCTGGCTCATGTTGTTCACTGGTGCCGCTGGTGCAGGCGGCCTGCTGAAGACAGAAGCCGTTGAGTTCACAGATCCCGATGCACCGGCCTCCATTTTAGTCACTGCCCCTGACTGCCCCTGTAATTTCTGTAACAAGCTCTGAGTGCCAGCAGTATCCTGAACTACATGAGAGGTCGTAACACCATGAGAAGTCACAGGCTGGAAGAGTCCTGTGAAAGTCTCACCCACTGGGTGGATATTGCCATTTTCACAGAGGCGGTTCTCGGGGAGCTCGGTGAGGGGATGAAGGTCTGTCCCACGCACCATAAGTTTCTGGATGGCGGGGCAAAGCTGCTTTTCCACAGAGGGGGAATGTCTGCTTGGTTCTTCGTAGGACAGCGAACGTACCACACCCTGCCTGACAGGAAGGTTCTCTTGATGCTGTTTATTAAGTGGTTCTGAGACATCTGGCTTTTCTTGTTTTCCAAACAGTGCTGTCAGGGACAAGTGCTGTGGTTCAGGCTCCACATTCTGTGAGGGGACAAGGGATAAAAGTAAACACAGCTCCCTCATGCGTAAGTTACATTAAGTGATGACAATATTTAGCCAGCAGTATTCAAGGAAAAGATGAGAAAACTGCAATGCTCTTTTCTCCCAAGAGAATTTTTAATAGTTTTGTCACATAGGAAGGGCAAGAAGACACTTGTCAAGCTGCTAATGTGGGAGAAAACCACTGAATCTGAGAGATAGCAGTGGCTCCATTTTAAATACTGTGCAAGAGCATCTTTCCTTCCAGCCCTCGGTACAATATTAGTAAGAGACAGAAATCTCCCCTTGCACGAAGCAGGGACACTTCTCATGCATCTCCCTGTCACATCTGAATTAATTTTTTAGAATTTTGTAGCATGATTTAGCTTGAAGATATATCAAGAGTGTCTTTATTTAGATTAACCAAATTCACCTAAAGCAGAACACAAAACCAAAATGTGGTCCAGACTAGACTGAAGTCCGGTCAGCATCTGGAAATTGAAAGACAACTATTTCTTCCTCGCATCAGGATATCACTTACATGCTTCCACATCATATGGTCAGGGTTATTTTATAAAACCTATTAGCTTTTCATTAAAATAATTCCCTATTGTGGTCAAATTCTTGCACTAACCTCCTGACTCAAAGAAGTATTTCTACATGGCTACTTGATTACATCAGCCCCAGGTAGAATACACAGAACACTTACCTTGCTTTGCTGAGATACTCGCTGATGCTGATTTTCACTAGGTTTCACTGGAATTGGCTTGATTAGATTGGGGTTGTTATAGATGGCAGAGGAACTGGTTATTTGTTTTGGCTCTGAGCAGGTCTTGCACTGCAACAGAAAATAAATATTTAGTAAGTGGTACGATAGTTCCCATAGTTCAACACTACAATGAAATCCAAACATAGTCATGTACTCAATAGCCAAAAGTATTAGCTGCAGCACTGAATATGAAATGTTATGCTACTGAAAGAACTGTAACAACTGCAACCTAATTTTCTAAACCCACAAAGCATATATAAAAATAAACACTCAATTCAAGACTCCCTGAGTATGAGGGTTCCCTCTAATTTAAATCTCAGTTTTATTTCTTACCTTCCTTCTGGTTTTCTAGCACTTAGGGAAAAGAAAAAGGATGTTTTTCTTGCATCATTAGGCAGCTAGAAGTAGTTTAGATGTATGAAGGCTTAAAGTGCCCATAAAGAACATGTAAAATGCTTTTTGTCTAAAACTAGAACTGTAACGGAAACTCTTTCACAAAAACATTCTACATTGTGGGAATTTGGAGGATGCATATGCCTGCACAGAAAAAATAACTAAGGATTGAATAATTTTGTAGAATTAGTATGTTTTCTTATTAAATATTATAGGAATCACAGAATATTAGGAGCTGGAAGAGACCTCGAAAGCCCACCCAGTCCAACCCCCTGCCCGAGCAGGATCATGTAGAGTAGATCACACAGGAACGTGTCCAGATGGGTCTGGAATGTCTCCAGAGAAGGAGACTCCACAACCTCTCTGGGCAGCCTGTCCCAATGATCTGTCACCCTCACAGGGAAAAAGTTCCTCCTTATATTCACATGGAACTTTCTCTGTTCCAGTTTGGAACCATTTCCCCTTGTTCTGTCACTGGCCATCACTGAGAAGAGCCTGGCTCCATCCTCCTGACACTCATAACAGCTCTTATAAAAAGATGAGCACAGACAGATGACTAAAAGTGATCAGGAAATGGAATGACTGATATTTGAAGAGAGAAGGGTATGATTTAATTTGGAAAAAAATGTACAGAAAATACTGCATGGAAGAGAACAAATAGAATAGGAAAAGGCGAATAAGATGGTCTTTGAACTCTTGCATATTTCACAATTAATTCTGCAAAATTTAAATAATTCCACTTGGCCCTTATTTCTCAGGATATTTTAATCAGCTAACTTCTTCTGAAACCATGAGTACCCTATATTCCACTGTCAAACTCTGCATAATCACAGAACTAAGCCCATAAAAATGAGAGAAGAAGCAGTGAAATTTAACAGAGATATCACTTTATGGCCATTTTCCAGTCCAAATTCCTCAGCAAAATGAACCTCAGTACATCTGAAGGCCTCTAGAGAATGAAGTTGACCTGACCTGGCATCATTCCCATGATCTGCTAACATGGCTAGGAGCCTGGTATCACATACAGGAAAGTATGATGAAGAGAAAGAAAAACCTTGTGATTCACAGACTTGTAGGGGTTGGAAGGGACCTCAAGAGATCATACAGTTCACCCTGCCCCCCCTTCCAAAGCAGGTTATTTCAAAGGAAATAACCTGCTTTGGACTCGCATCATCTCACATCATCTTTACCTGTCAGGTGGACAGGTAAAGATGATGTGAGATGCCATCATCATCAAACAGCAAAAAGCAGCATGAAAGAAAGGTCACCATGCTCTTAAGTGATAGAACCAGAAGAGGAACCATCAGCTCCAACATCTGACAATTACTATGTCTCACTTCACATGTCTTTTAGTCATGTGTCTCATTCAAAACTATCCTCTGCAAAAGATAGACAAGGAATCAAAAGGTTTTAAGATCAAATCAAACAAATGCTAAGCAACATTGGAAGAAAACAGGCTTGACACCATTTCCCACAGTATTTTCCTGCAGAAACAGGCTGCTCTTGGCTTGGATGGGTGCACTCTCTGCTGGGTAAAAAACTGGTTGGGTGGCCAGGTGGTGAATGGAGTTAAATCCAGTTGGTGGTCAGTCACCAGTGGTGTTCCTCAGGGCTCTGTGCTGGGTCCAGTTCTCTTTAATATCTTTAGTGATCTGGATGAGGGGACTGAGTGGAACCTCAGTAAGTTTGCAGGTGACACTAAGTTAGGTGGGAGTCTTGATCTACCTGAGGGCAGTTAGGCCCTACAGAGGGATCTGGACAGGCTTGGTCAAGGCCAGTGGCATGAGGTTCAACAAAGCCAAGTGCCAGGTGTTGCAGTTGGGTCATAATAACCCCAAGCAGTGCTACAGGCTTGGGGAAGAGTGGCTTGAAAGCTGCCTGGCAGAGAAGGACCTGGGGATGTTGCCTGACAACCAGCCAGCCCATGTGACCAAGAAGGTCAACAGCATCCTGGCCTGTATTAAGAACAGTGTGGTTAGTAGGACTTGGGAAGTCACTGTCCCCTTGTGCTCAGTGCTGGTGAATGAGTACTGCATTCAGTTTTGGGCTACAGAAATGGCATTGAGTGCTGGAGTGTGGCCAGAGAAGGCCAATGAGGCTGGTGAAGGGACTGGAGAATACATGTTATGAGGAGCAGCTAAGGGAACTGGGTTGTTTACTATGGAGAAGAGGAGGTTGAGGGGAGACCTAATTGCTCTCTACAACTACCTGAAAGGAGGTTGTGGAGGGGCAGGGGCTGACCTTTTTTTTCCTTAGTTACAGGTGATAGAGAGGAAATGGCATCAAGTTATGAGGACAAGAGGAAGTGGCATCAAGTTATGCCAGGGGAGGTTTAGACTGGCAATTAGGATAAACTTCACAGAGAGGATTGTTAGGTATTGGAATGGGAGATGGAATCTGCATCCCTGGAGGGATTTAAAAGATAGATGTGGTGCTGAGGGTCATGGCTTAGTAGTGGATGGAAGATTAGGGTGATCGTTGGACTTGATGATCTAATGTGTCCCTTACAACAAAGGCAATTCTATGGTTCTATTATGGTAAACAAATAAAAAAGAATGAAACCACCACTTAGGATGTTTTAAACAAGTTTAGTATAGAGACATCTGAGGCAAACAACTGCTCTGTGTTAGGAGATTTCATAGTCTACCTGTACATACGAATTTCAAGCTGAACAAAACATTTTCAAAGGAACCAAACAATGGATGAGCATGGTACCATAATACTGCAGTTGTCCTGAAGCAAATGCCATGTCACAGGTTCATATGACCTTCAAAGACTATCAAGTACAAGGATGTGCTAGAAATCTGCTACAAGAAGGCCAGTCAAGATGTGATGGGACTTAAAAGCTTTGCAGATAGTTAGCTATGCTTAAAGTAACAAAACTTTGGGAGTTGTCAGCCTGAATGCAGAAGTGAAAAGCCCTGGAAATTAGGGATTTTTACCTATCCAATGTAAAGCAGCCACAATACACTGATAAACATTCACATGAAGGTGTACAAGGTGCTCTGCAGAAGAGAGGGGTTAAGAAGAACAAGAACTGTTTCAAAGAAGAGCAGTAGCAGAAAGGATTTCCAGTCAAAGCTCTGCTTAAGTAAGACCTACAGAACCAATTCAGACTGTTTAGGAACAGTAATGTAGACTCTGCATCATCCAGGCTGAGTACAGCACAATGTCTTCAGGAAAGCTGGGCCTTCAGGATCCTACTAAAGTCCTTCACACAGTCAAGCAATCAGAACTTAAAGCACCCAAAAACTCCCAACACTAACACATTCTCTTCTCCAAAACTCCAGAGAATTCAAAAAGCAGAAGAACATATTTCATAACTGATTTAACACATCAGCACTGCAAGTCACAAGACATACACTGTGGCAAGGATGCAGATGTCATAAAGCAGCCAAAAAAGAATGAGTGCTGTGAAATATATTTACAATAAATATAAAAATGGTTGCCATTGTCTTTATTTATCAAATCTTCCCTAATTTTATATTACTAAAAAAACCCAAGAAAAAAACTACATATCAAATTAAGATGCAAGATACTCCTAGTGCTTATGTCCCAGATGAAGAGGAAGTTATTTCCTCAGCAACCACTTAAATGCACAAAGATTAAAGATGAAGTAAGAAGCAACTATGCACAGGATCTTTTCTGCTGGGATAAAAAAACCTCACAACTGTTTTCTTTAAACAACAGATCTAGAATTTTCCTTTCCTTTCCTTTCCTTTCCTTTCCTTTCCTTTCCTTTCCTTTCCTTTCCTTTCCTCTCCTTTAGTAATGGAAGGTGACTCTTGTAAAGATTCATTACTTCCCTCTCATGGAATCAGAAGTCAGCCTATTTCCAGTTTTTCATTTANTTTCCTTTCCTTTCCTTTCCTTTCCATTTTCTGTGTGCTCATGTAGAAATGGAAGGTGACTCTTGTAAAGATTCATTACTTCCCTCTCATGGAATCAGAAGTCAGCAGTTTTTCATTTACAGTATGCCCAAACTAAACACTTTATTTTATGCTAAGACTAGATTCAGTGTTGAAACACAGATACCAGGTTTAGGAGGTTTCTGTCCACTATAATACACTAAGCCCCTATTACAGAAAATGCAGAGGTCTTAAGCTTCAAAAGAACCTGTACCACCACAAAAAGGGCTACATCTCATCATAACTCAAGTGGTTTGCTATTGTCTTTCTGAGGATCTTATTAGTAGCCCCATTCCAGAAAAATAACTTTTTCTCTCTTTAAATTGCTTGTATTTCAGATGTATATTTCTTGACTCAGAACACTTATGAGCTTTATTATTGCATGGCAACACACATGAAATACAGAAAACAGCAGTAGGAACCTGCAGGCTCTGTAACAATTTGCAGAGTATATATGAATAGTTAAAATTATTAGTTTTATTCCCCGAAGTAAAACGTTTTTGATTGCTCAATAACACAGAACATTATTAGTCCATTAGTTACTTCTTTATTTAGAAGCCTTAGAAGACCAAAGCAGCACATGGGCTGAAACCATACTACAATTCAACCTTTTCATTTCCTTCCATTAGTGTTTGCAAGTATCTAAAAACAACAATTAAAAGCAGTAACTTCACAGCTGAAGGTTTTTTTTCTGAAGGAAGTTATTTGTACAAACCACAGAAACTATTAGCAGGTTTGAATACTCCACCAAGGAAGAGGACAAAAATTCCAGGTGCTATTCAATAAGCAGCACAGGACCTCTAAGGGTCAAAATGAGACTTGATTTACACTTTTTCTTCCTCACCTCACTCAATCATATGCTTGTTCTCTGTTCAGAAGTTTTTATTGATGGCATTGATTCCTTTTGAATCTTTAACAAATTCTGACAAAACTTTTCTACCAGCCATTTCCACAAAATGAGAGAGCACAGTATCCAAAATCAGTGTCACTGAATAAACCTAACTACAGAAATACCATCTGGAGTAACAGAGATGGTGGACAAAGGAAGGATGACAGACATCATCTTCCTGGACTTGTGCAGCACATTTGACACTGTCCAGCACAACATCCTTGTCTCAAAATTGGAGACATGGATTCAACAGATGGACCACTCGATGGATAAGGAACTGGCTGGAGGTTGCACTCAAAGAGCTGTGGGCAATGGCTCAATATCCATGTGGATGATGAGTGGTGTTCCTCAGGGGTCAGTACTGGG
>VXBZ01001073.1:108044-130352 GCA_013399135.1 Heliornis fulica | reverse complement strand
TGATTCTGTGTCTGGACACCTACTTGTGTGACCTGCTCTAGGGAACCTGCTTTGGTGGGGAGTTGGACTCGATCCCTGGAGGTCCCTTCCAACCCCTACAGTTCTGTGATTGGCTTCAAATAATGCACACCCTTTTCAGATAACAATATAAGGACACTAGTTGTCTGTACCATCAGACTAAACCACCACTAACATATCACATCTTAACTGAAGGTTTAACTAGGGATAGTGCAGATCCAGGGACCTTTGTGAACAGAGCTGCAAACTCACCCACACTTTCTTACTTCAGGCAAAGGGTACTTTCAACCCCAAGTAGGAAGCACAGCCGAAAGCAAGCCAAGACCAAAACCCATCCTCTGGGCTTACAGCTCACCCATTCAGCAGTGAGATTTTTCAGAAGTGGACAGTCTCTCTTTACTTCCTTCCACACTCCTCCCGTCTGCCCAGAACATGTGAACAGTTCAGAAATCCACTGAGAAATAATCCCAGTTGCTCCAGTTATGGCACAATGTACCCTGAGCCTTTTCATGCATGGGACAATGACACGTCAGTAGAGAAGGCAGGAACTTGGTGGACATCTGAGATACCAGGTATCAGGTACCATCACCATATCAGATACCAAGTACACTAATGTATGTTTTCATATCAGGGGTTCAACACCTGGAATAATGATGATGTAAATTCATGTCACAGTATTATATTCTGTTCTAATCTGAATGTAAGGAAGCAAAAATGTAAATAATAGTAGTAAAAATGTGTATTAACAGACATTTTCTTGGTTAATGATGAACACAAAATGGCAAAAAACCACCAGGGCTAGCAAAAGAATGAGTACAAACCCTTTACTAGCTAGGAACCTGGCACATTCTCCAGTAATAAAAAGTAATTACATATACAATAGGAATTTTACTACAAGCTTTCTACCAGCATGAAACACATTGCATGTCTGATCAGGATTACATCTAAACAGATTACTTTTATCCGCCCTCCATCTCCATCAGACTGTGTGACAAAAAGGGATTCCTCATCTAAGTATCATCTGTGGAGTGGTAATTTCACTGAAATGTTCACATGTTAAAAATGAATCATTAAACAGCAGAGGCACAACTGAATCACTAAACAGCAGATGCATGAAGCATCTACTTCTACTGCAGCACAAAAGAGGAAATATTAAGTCATTTTTAGGCACAGCTTCAACTGCAAAGTTATGCAAGAAGAGATTATTGTAAAAAACAGAAAAATAAAAAAAACCCAAATCAAAGTTGAGTACCTTCTGCTAACTGAGGCAGTTATGTGAAAAGCAGCTAACAGAAGTCTAATAAGAAAAACTAGTTCTATGCTGACAAGGTAGTACACTTTCAACAGCTCTGAAGCACTAGATGAAATTTTGTAAAGAATTAATTAGATAAAAAGGCACCAAAGTTATGATGATGTTAACAAGATTATATAAAACTAGAACGATACAATGCAGCTATCAAAGTTACAAGATACTGTCAATATTGAACAGGAATCAGCTAAAAAAAATAAATAAGCCAACTGACATTATGAAATATTACAAAATATTAGTCTTCAGAATTTTTTGAAAAAGGTAGGTTACTCATAAATCAAACTGGAAAAATCCTATCAAGATCCATGAAGCTTATTTAATATAGCTCAGTGACTGAGTTTCAGGAAATACATTATTTAATTTTTGAACCACAAGTTCAGAGCCAATTCTACAGATTTCCGCCCTACAATTCTCCTGTTTTGGCTATAGATTTCTCCTGTCCTCACAATCACTAGAGCACTTGATACTATTTATATGCAGAAGCTGACAGCTGCTATCTATCAGAATTACAGATGACAATTTCTAACCTCAAAATCTGAAACATTTATTTATTACAATGATGAAAAATTTATGATCAACTTCCATAATTCATGCTAAGTATCCTATTACAAAGGAAGGCGTTTTCTCTAGGATTATTTATTTTACTCTTCATTTATCTAGCTTCATCTTGCAGCTATTACATTTTTGTTGTCTGGATAGATGTTTCCATTGTGGAAGTTTTGTTTTCAGTGTAACTGTCACACAGTATTTTTAAGCTACTGCTCCACAGACTGCCTACCATATTTAGGTTTGGTAAAAAGTAAATACAGAAATATTGTAACTGCTGTCTAGAGGCCCACCTGTACCTAGAAACTGTTTTACTTTTGCTGGTATTGAAATATAATATAAAATATAATTTTCAACTTTCATATTATATTTGGCTCAAGTGCCCAAGGAGACTTGCCAGATGAAGCTCTACATCATGCTCTGTGGGATAAAGCAAGGAAGGACCGCAACAAAGGAGAGAAGATATAAAAAACATGTAGCTAAGACAGCTACACACTGGCTTGGGAAGCTGAATTCCATCTCTGATGCTGCCCCAGAGATATTATGCAGTGATACACAAGTTGTAAAATGTCACCTTAAGTGGCTGTTACTGCTTGTAAATGTTTCATTTCCCAGTGTTTGATTTGAGGTCCTAGACCTGAGTGTAAGATGTGAGGGCATGACCTGCAAATATGTCAGCTACTTATAATAAGAGCCAAAGAAGTGGTTTGAAACATATGAATGATAAGTATACTGGTAAAATTAGGCTTGAATAATTGATTAAACAAAGGGTGTCTGACTTTAAATCTCTGTAATTGCAAATACTCTTCCATAGGATCCCAATTTGTAAAATAGGAATATTTCTAATATAACCTAAGGTGCAACAGTTCAGCTTGTTTACAAGTTATCAGCTATTATATTGATGAGTATCACTGAAAGCTACAAGCAAAAAGCAATTAATAGCTCTTCCCTAGTGCAGAACTTCATTGGTATGTAACAAAGCAAGATGCCCATATACCAGTAATGAGGAAAACCAGAATACTGAGTAGCTGCTCTTTACACAAACTCCATTCAGACTATTTGATAACCAAAGTCCTTACTGCAAAAGAAGATGATCATATAATTTAAAATTCCTTAAGTGAAAAAGAGATTGCACAAGCAGCCTTAACACTGGTATTTGCTTGTTTAGGAGCCTTAAAAATGTTCCAAACACAACATTTTGCTTAGCTATGTAAGTATTTAAAAACAAAACTCCAGAAAAAAAATTAAATTTAATCCTATTATGCCATATCAATAATACTGTGGCTCATCAACAGGACTGGACCTTTTAGATCTATATTGTATAAAAAAATACAGCAGTGCAAAAAACACAACCCAAAACCTAAACAAACTAAATGTATTTGTTTCTAAATAATAAATTAAACTTAGATACTTTGTTATTTCTGGAAGTTTTTAGAGGGGAAGAAAAATTTTTATGTGATGTTCCAGGCAGAAAAATGCCAAGAAACTGACTCAAGGTAAGAGGTTTTCAAACAAAACTCTGTTTTTTGATACAAGGTTAAGCTAAACTTGTTTATAACTGTTGAAAGAAACTCACCAACTGTTAAATCTTCAGACACTTGTTCTTTCATTTAAAGGTTGATAATGCTCCTGATCCACTTACTTGGGGAACTTTTAATATACACAAAGAAAAGGATGTCTTGGTATTTCCATTATTTCAAAAGTTTATAAGACTACATATAAACAACCAGGGGAAAAAAGGACAGTTATTAAAGGGAAAAAGAAAGCTGCTCAAAGACATCTTAATGTAAAATGATGACCACACATGGAGAGTAAAAAAGCTGTTTTTCAGCTTGATCAGTGAAAATCAAGTGAAGAGGGAAGTGTTCAAGCAATTTTTCTTAAAAAAAAAATCACTGAAAAAATAACAAGAAAATATACAACAAGGGAAACCCCAATAAAATGCAAAAGCCCATCAAAGCCCCTTTCTTGACTGAAGTCAAGAATAAGGTCCTCAAGGCCAACTATTGAATTGTGCCTTAAAAATCAACATAAAACCCAAATTTTGCTAATAGGATGGGACCCTGAAATACCTCTGCTATATTCTACCAATTTGTAGACTTCCAGATAGAGCCAGCAAATATTTCTGATTTCATGAGGCACAACTCAGTACTGGGTGGATTGTTTAGTAAATCCTGCCTGTGGCTCTGCTATGAGAGCCTGTCTGGTAGATTTTAATCAAAAATTTCTTTATGAAAAAGTCATCAACTCTACAGCAGACAAACTAGATTGGCTTCCCCTTAAACAGCCTCAAAGCTAAAGTTATGTTAGTATTGTAGGAAACTTTAAAGCTCATTGATCCATTTATTTACCATACAATCCAGCAGGTGTTAGTCCATCAGCAGCTTCTTTTCTTTTTGGAAAAGAGCCCAAAGGCATATTGAAGTTGCAAGATCTCCCTTAAAACTGCATTCTGTTGATGCTACAAGAAATTTTTAGTCATGACACAGGAATAGCATCTATGTTATGATCAACCTGGTGTAGTGCATTTATTTTTTTCTCCCCACCACTGGTTTTCCAGTCACATCCCCTGCCATTGCATCATCAGTTCCAAATAATTTTTAAATCATGATGATGCATGACACTGAAATTAAGGCAGGAAATCTGTAGATGCCAGATTATCAATTTCTTAAAAAACAAGTTGTTCTTAATAAATCCTTTATTGTTTTTACTTATAAGTTGTTCTTAAATAACAAGTGGTTCTCATTATTATTATTTCACATTAGACTTTTGAAATGTCCACATCTGACTGGAGCTCCACTGATTTTTGTAATGGAACTGATTAAATAGTCTCACTGAAGTAGTGTAAAAACTATATGGAGCACTATTAAGATAAACAAATGGTGGGTGAAAGTGCTGTTCCATTTTTGATACAGAAAAATGACAGACACTGACTTTGGAAAGGTAAATGAAGATGTCTGCAGCAAGACTAAAAACTAAATTCAAAAATACTGACTCAACAAAAACATCCCCTCTGTGGAAAAAAAAAATCCATCAGAAAATGGCTCAGTGGAAAAGAAACATAACACCTCAACATCTGAAACTACTACCTGTATTAGCTCATCAGTGCTCTATATTCTCTGCTAGCTTTCTACAACAAACCATAAACCATGTCTTCAATGTACTGAAATAAAAACAGGCCCCCAACTACAGGAATCATATGAAGGTAACACAAAAATGCCATTACACAAATCTAGGCTAAACACATATCCACAGCATCTATCAGCAGAAAGGTTTAGACTAACATAAACCATTATCACAAGTGGAAGAGGTTAAGTGAGAAAGCATGCTATTTTCTTGATTCTGTGCACATCACATCTGGTAGCTAAAAGCAATGGAAAACTCCTCAATCAAGGAGAATGGGGACAATACTGCCTTTCCACTCTGGAGGAAAAAAAAAAGAGAAAGTTTGTTTTTATTTTAAAGACTATGAAAGAGAGCTTCACATTCTCAATTTTCAGCCTTTTGTATTTCCATCCTGCCTTGCACTAGGTAAAAAAAAGCAGCAGCTTCTGTGATCTGTCTTGTGGAGCATCTGGGTTTCCAGTCCTTTGGGGAGTAAGCTTGCTCTACTGCATGTGACATACATGGTTGGCAGAGGAATCATCAGGATTCAAACATTCATTTATAATTTAGTCAAATCTAAGAATATGTTCCCAGTGATTTTTAAAGTGCATCTCTGAGATACCTGCCAAAGGTTAAAGTTCATCTCTAATTCCAGAGCTATAGTCAAGTTCAAGGTCAAATTCTTTTCCACACCTCACTGATGCCTTTTTTCAGTAAAACAGAAAAGGAGGAAAATAAAAACAGAGTATTTTAACCTCAAATAGGTGGTCAACATCATGCTGGTTTATGTTATTTTTTCCTATAATCAGACTGACAAGCTGTCACCCCAAATGGTTTAACTCCCACAAAATTATGAACAACTTCATTTCAAAAAAAGACCTTCAAAAAAAGGGTTTCACAAGGAAAATAAGCAAGCTTAACTATAGATGATGTTTCTAATTCTGACTGTTGTGATCTCATCTCTTATTTCTTCACTGCATACCTTCAGATCCTAAGTAATGGAAATACACTTGCAGATCTGGACTAAGTTGTTAACCTGCAACACCAATGGTAAGTTGCTTGTATATATACACTTGGTTCTTACAATAAGTAATGCCTAAGAAACGCTGTAAGATTAGAATTCTAAAAAAGAAAACATTTGTATTCTTCCATCTGCATACTCTGTACATGCCCTTAATTTTGGAAGCAATTTCTTTTTCCTACACCAGCTCTATTTCTGAAATGGTAAGGAAAAGAATTTAAAAATCCACATAGAAACAGGCAAAGGTAAAGTCAGCTACTTTTCCTGAAATTTCTAAAGGTTTAGTTCATATTTACAATATGTGCTGCTTCTCAACTAGGTTGTTGCCATTCCTTCTCTTATAGTCAGCTGTTCAATTCCTTCAGTAACATCTGCTTATCTGCAGAGTTGCTATTGAAAATTGTTAATAACACGATTCTTAGCACTACAATGTGATTTCACAGGCACAGAAAGGACTTGGAGTTTTCACATAATGACAAGCAAAGAGTAATGGGTTTACTCCAGCTGTGGGCAGGCTCATGCTGTGCTCACAAGCCAAACTTCAGTCAGTGGCGGCACCTTGAACCCTTTATCATTCACATGTGACCACTGCATTTTCACATGCTAAAAAACTTATTTAATCTTGAAGTATTAATATTTTAAAAATAATTTCATGATGTAATCTTTTCCTGTGAAAGTTATTTAGTACCTTCTTTCATGTACACAGAAATACCTCTTTAAACTACCTTACTGCTGTTTCATTTCCTGATTGCTGTAATTCTTTAACATATTTGTGTATCTTTCAAAAATTTATCTTAACTATTCAAGTTACTGTTCAGATTACTATAAACATTTTTTTTTCCAATTTACTGACTTTTCTATCTCCCTGCACACAAGACACTCTGTGTGGGTATATGCACGGAGGGAGAAACAGAATGTACTCTGAGATCAAGTTTGTCACCAGGAAAATGAAATTTAAGTAGTAAGAATTTTTTTTATTTTAAACTTGTAGTCCAACAGAAAAGAACTAATTTATCAAATTTATTTTATATTAGCAGCTGGGCAGTTCACAGTAGCAGCACTGGGAGGTACGCTGCAATTTTTAATCCCTGAATCTATAATTGAGATACATTTCAATTCAAATAAAAATTTGGAATTTTGCATTGGGTGATTTTCATTACAGCAATTGTATTATTTTCAGACAGAAAGTAAAAGTACATATTTAATTTCACTTTGGATGTCAGCAGTATTTTACTAGCTCATGCATAATTCTTTAGGAATAAACCATCAGTAATCACCTTCGGCTTCCTCAGTCTCTCCCCACCTCCTGTGTTTGACTCCCTCAGAGCAAATTTTAACCTCTACTTTGCTTTCTGTTTGAAAGGGAGATGTACAAAACATTCATGTGAGAGAAACCACAATAAAGGGAGAAGAGATATCACATGCACACACAAAGCAGCAAAGCACAGCAGGAAGGCATATGATATCCTACATAAAAATCTAAAAATCTAAGGTTATTTCTCCTCCTAATTATTAAGAAATGCATGCACCTCTTCACTGAAGACACTACACATTCCTGTGTGGAGAATTTAACACCATACATTGTTAAGGAAATAATACTGAAATTTTACAGGAAGGCAGTTTGTTTGACAGAGACAAAAGAACTGGTGGAGCTCTTCAAACTGAAGGTCCACATCCTGTCTAAGACAATGACCAGCACCAGATGATTCACAGGAAGAATCTTCATAGTCCTTTATTGTTGACTTCTGACCTGAAGCATGTGTCTTACATCGCTTACATTTTTTTCTCCCCTGGCTACAGGACCTTTGGTTGTTTTTATTCAAATAAATAATATCTCTGCTTTGCAAAATGATTACTGAAACAGGATAAAAAAGACCTAGGACTACATATGTCCAAATTAATGAAGCTAGCAGGTAAAATGCAATGTATTTTTTTAAAGGTTGATTGTAAACGGTACATTATGATATGAAGATTCTATTTTATTAAATCAAGCCTGACACTGCAAAACCAACAAGTGCTCTGCAGTCACAGGCACTAAAACACATAGCAAATAATAAGCCCAGTGCTGTTACTACATTGTATGCCAGTTAAGAGAGAAAAGCAACGCAATTGCAGCCTTAGTGGAATTACACTGGAGCAGTTGGACTGTGTTTCTGTATAGAACACATTCCTTGTCCTTTAAAGGGTATGCTATCTTATACTTGAGAAGGGTTTCTTGCTTTTCTCCTCCTGTAATTGAAAAGTATTGTTTACTGCCGATTTAAGGCTTGTTTTGATGAAGAGAGAGATGATGAGGTACTCAAGAGCTTGTATTAAATCAATACTAGACAGAAGTGAGCAGCTTGTATATGCATTGTGGGATACACTTGCTCACATATTCGTCTTCCATGTTTTGAGAGAAGGTTACAAATATTTTTATATGTATACACAGTTATAAAAGAGTGTGAGTGAGCAAGCTCACATTCCAAGAGAAGTTTTCTGGCTATGTCAGGACTGAAGTCCACCCCCTACTAGACAAACCTATTTTTTTTTTTTCAAACACAAGAGGATATTATCAGAGCAGTCCGTGCTGATATACAGAAACCAGAGCTCATCATGGCTCGGTGAGGTGATGAGCTGACGGGTGGATGGCGCCCATTATCTTCACCTCTCCATCCAAGTTTTCCTGAAAAACCCCAGGGGGAGGAGAAGGCTCTAACTGAGCATACAGCACAGAGGACAAGAAGAGGATTAGGAGTGACAAACAAGGAAAGGAAGGATAATGCAAGAAATACTGCAAAGGTTTTGAAGAGCTGGAGAACAGTTTCTAGATTAGAAGACAAAGTTACTGCTAGCATAGAGCAACATTCAGGCTTTAACTTCTGCAAAAGGCTATTACATAAAATAACTCACGAGTAAGAAACAACTGACCAAAAGGAATTTACCTTTATAATATACAGAAAATATACTCAGATTCAGTTGTTTCAACTCTCCTTGGAGTTTTAAAATGTTTCAAGCGTTTGTTCGTCAAGCGTATCACCCGCTGCACAGCCACCAACCAGGGGATCCTGACACCAAGTATAAGGGGAAGCTGGTGCATGAAACACAGCTTAACTGCTTCTACATCAAACCTGGAGGTAAGACTACATTACTCACTTGTGTGCATGCAAACTGTACTTGTCAGGATAAGTATTCCCTTTCTACTGAAACAGAACTGTCTGTACAATGTATGAAACTAGAGTAATAACTTATAGTAATAGTTGTGGATAATGTATTGTGAAGTCCGGTACGTGTGATCACACTACTACAGGATTTAGATAATTCTGGTAATTCTCAAGCCTGTGGAGCTCAGTAGATGGACAGCCTCTCTTGGTAATATGGTGTCTTTTCAGCATCTAATGAACATTGCTTTCCTGCTTCCACTTTGACACAAATGGGGAAAAAAAAAAAAGGCATATAAGTATAAGGAACAAGAAAGAAAAAAGGTTGCCTTTGTAGAGAAAATGCTAAAAAGTTTAAACTAACAAAAGCTTGAAATAGTAAATGCATATGTGTGTGTGTAGGTAGTAATCCAAATAGGGAATTACTCGAGAGATTTCTAAAAAATAACTAGCTCTATATTATTTTCACTTGCAGAAAAAATATGTAGGCATTCATACACATATTGACACTTATCAGGAAACATCCACCACTTCAGGCTATACAAGGAGGTGTGCATGAAGAAGAGGGCATACAGGTAGTCACATGAAAGTAACCTCTCTTAAAAAAAGTTATCTGTTCCAACTTGAACTCTTGAGCTTTAATGCATCATATGCTATCTTATCTTGAAAAGATGTCCGGAATTCTCAGTGCTGGCAGTACACTCAGCAGTAAACGTCCAGACAAGCTAATATGTTGCTTATATGCTGACATCCATAAATGGGAAACAAAGACTGTGTCTAGGAGATATATGCAGCATTATTCTCTTTCTGTTCTACTAAAAAATTGATCCACAGGATGCATGATAGATACCTTTAATTCTATTCCATATACTTTTCCTACCAATTAGTTTGCCCGGGCAGGGACCGAGTTCTACCATACACAAAATAATTACAAGTCATCAAAAAGCTACATAGCTTTGCTATCTTACCTCCTTAGCCTGTTTCTTCTCACACAAAGTATGGTTTCTCTGACCCTCAGATTGGACTCTTTCATTCCACATCACTGAAAACCTATGTTTGGAATACTTTTCATATTTTTTTTACCACCTTTATCACCCAACAGAAACTCATGATTAGAGCAAAAGGGTTTCTGCAGTCATGACAGTTAACAGTTGAAAACTTGCTACCGTTATAAAGCCACTTTACAAATGCAAAGCATTCTGAATTGTCTGCTTTCCTCAGACAAAGACTTCCACAACTGGTACCAAATCCTCAGCACAGGTAGGCTGAGGAAGAAACAACAAAAATACCCTTTTAGAAAAGCCTGAATAGAAATATCTGTACTGAATTGGGTAGGGTGACAAGGAACGTGTCACTCATCATAACTTATATCTTAATCTTAAGGCCTTCACAACTGACACATATTTCCCAAGAATAACATATATTGTAAAGGAAAACATGAATAATAAGGAGGTCCTGGCAAAAAAAACCCCAAAACTTTGTAAATACTTACTAGTAGAAATATTTTTTCTTTAAAAAGAGCAAACAAAAAGGGGATATTAGAGGTATTAAAGTTCTTTCTATGTCTGAGAGCTTTTTTCCATTTGATCCTAAAAAACCTAAACCACAGAACTATTTTTACTCTCTACAATAAGCTCAAAAAAAACCCGAAACAC
Organism: Heliornis fulica; assembly: GCA_013399135.1. NCBI lineage: Eukaryota > Metazoa > Chordata > Aves > Gruiformes > Heliornithidae > Heliornis > Heliornis fulica. Next base: position 119,558 of record VXBZ01001073.1, on the reverse strand, counting down.
CCCCAAGCAGTATTAACTAGTACTTGCTAATCCTGGAATCACATCAATAATTTAGTTTGGTTGGGGCCTATGCAGGCCATTTAGTGGAGCTTTCTGCTTAAAATAGGGTTGGCTTCAGTAACACAAAGATCACAAAAAATTGTGATCAACTGCATAAAAAAAATTACCACAGAAAAGCATATTCTGTTGTACTTTTTCAGTCACATATAAGTACACTTCATTACAAAAAAATATCCTGTCTTTTTTACTACACTAAAAAATCCTCTCCTACATCCACAGACTCAAATAGAGTTTAGTTACAGATTTCAAAATCAGGCCTATCAGGTGGAATGCTCTAGAACAGGCAAGCTGACGAACCACTAGCCAGCAGGATCATGACTCCTGATTTTAAAAATCACCTGCCTGAAGACAGCACTGCTGCATGTCCATCCACACCCGACCACAAAACAGTGTTTAGTTAAGTTACAATGCTATTTTTATAACTCAACAGGCAAGCATTAAAGATCTTCAGGCATGCTTGAAAATTGAAATGAGATAGAAGGCACAAAATATAAAAAATATATTTATTAAATAGATTTATTTAATTTTTTTTCTGTGTAAAAATGCAAACCAATATCTATCCAATTTCCAAGGGGCAGTTAATTATTTTACTTGATATTCTGAAGCAAATTTTTTGCCATCTTCAAGGACATTAAAACCATTTGTAGTTTGAAGTACAAAACAAAGAGTGGAACTATATGGGAAATGTAGTAGAAAATTAGTAGAGCTTTTATATATGCTTTGATAAACTGGTCTAAGAACAGGTAATTTCTGACCAGGTACAGGAAAGTCACTAAATTGAGCACTAGACAGCATCCCACATGAAAGAAAAATTACTATTGCTATGCATCTCATAAATAGGAATAAACTTGCTTATTTGCTTTGCTCAAGAAAATGTGCATGTGACAACTATAAAACAGTTAAGCTGGAGACAAACTGTGAAATAGGCTTCAAAAAAAAAAAACCAAAACCAAAAAAAGAGTGCACACAACATAACAAAGCTCACTCACTCTGACTGAAAGCCAACCTTAATTTTCTGTGTTTAGAATCAACTCTTACTACAACATGAATGTATCTTCAGTATGTATAGATTCCTTCTGAATTTAAAAAAGGCAAATAATATTCATGCTCAGCAGCATTAGAATTCCAATGCAAAACTGAGGTTTCACATTAAGGTCAACAAGATCCAGGGAAGACAATGGTGACCTCTGCTGCTGTTTCTATCTTGCTGAATGCATGGATGAATTTTTATAATGCAGATCAAAGGAAAGAAGGTTGAATAGGAAGAAGGAGAAGCAATTTGCTTATTTCTCTTGAGACAAAAACGTCTCCCAAGGATAGAACCTCAGGTAAACCACAAGCATTTGTATTCTAAACAAATGGCAGTGGTTGGTCCAGGCAGGCTTTGAAAAAAAACCCAACATTTTAACCAAATAGGTTCAGCAAACAGGCAGAGAAGAACATACTTTTAAGGACAGCAAGGCCCTTCTGCCTTCTATAGTTCCAGCTTTCACTTTTCAAACACTTTTGTTCCAAACTGATGAACATTTTTCAGAGTTTTAAACTATAGAAATTTCTTCTACAGAAAAAAACCATGCAGGTTCCAGCAGGCCAGAAGAATAATTTTGCAATCAAACTTTAACCTCAAAAAATTGGTTTTAAGTTATTCAGCTGTGATAAAAAATGTTGTGTTTTATGCAACACAGAAAAGTCACATAATGTTTCTGAATCACCAGACCACTGAATCTGAAGAAAAATAATATAAGTTGAATGAGGTTAAAAACATTTAAAGGTATTTGTTTCAAAATTCAAAAATACTAATGAGTGTTTGGAGACTAATCAATTGAACACACATTTAAATTTACTGTGTTCATCTTGCTGGTTTTCTTTTTTTTTATTGGACCAGACACTGTGTGTTGGCAGGTAGGAGGCTAATAAGGCTCTCCATTTTAAACTGATATTTTTACTGAAAGCAAAAACCATACAGAAATGCTATTACTTTATTTAAAAAGTCCTGGAGTAGCTATTTTGCCTGTCTCAATGGAAACAATTAATTAGTTGTGTATTGGTCAACCTGCAGAAGTCTGAATTTAAATATATACACAAAGTAAATTTCAACACCAAATGCTGGTTTCATTCACAAATAAAAAAATATTTCAGAAAAAAGAAGAGCCTTGAAATACTGAATTATAGAATATGTAATGTAGTGTAGACTAAGAACATTTTTAAGTGTAAAAAAGACATGAAAGTATCTCCAGAAGACTGGGGTTTACACCATACTAACTTTTACATATCACTTAAATTCTTTTACTGTTCTCTCCTGCTTTCCCTTCAGAAGTAACCTTTTAATAGTGTTCAAATTAAGATGTTCTTTGAGGAGAAATGCTACTTGCAAGGTCAGTGGGTCATAAGAAATGCCTACAGGAGTGGGACATTTCTTATTCATTTAAGTTGGTTGGTGGTTTTGTTTTTAAACAGGATGTATTTACTTGAAAGGGTAAATTGAAATGAACCACAGTCTCCAAGAAGATGGGCTGTTCTATTCGAGAGGGCTCAAGGATGCTGTAAAATAGAATTTAAGAATGAAAAATAAAACTTTGAGAGAAAAGACCAAACCACCATTATCTTTTCCTAAAAAAAAATTACAATCACTTGCCCTCAAGAATATATGTAGGAAAAAAAATAATCATAGATTATGACTCTAATTATAGCCTACAGGAAAAAAAAAGAAAAAGACAAAGCCCCAAACCTATGCTACATCTTTAGACAGCTGGCTAACTTCCCTCTCCATCCCATCCCATCTACTGGGTGTCTGCAGTGTGGTATTCTGAGAAAATACTACTGAATTTCCAGGGTTCAGCTAGACATATGGTTGCAGGCTAGATTAGTACAAGGCTACATATATGTTGTGCATGTCCAGACAGTTTTACCAATACCAGGCATGCTAGGTCTGCTAAACCCCTGTAAAAGCTCAAATTCAGCAGAATATGCCACATCTGACAATAAAACTTCATTCAGTTTCAAACCTAGGATACAGCATNAAAGCTCAAATTCAGCAGAATATGAAAACTGAATGAAGTTTTCTTGTCAGATGACAAGAAAACTTCATTCAGCTTCAAACCCAGGATACAACAAGATCAAAGGCCTTCTGACAAATGCAGCAGAGAAATGAAAAATAACTTCTATGTCCAAGTAGGTGCAGTTTCTAGTCAGGTATAGAATATTTATTGATCAGTCACACAGGCTTTCTCCACTTGCTATAGCACAAAAGCACCTAATTAACTTGTGTCATCATTAGCATACTATTATAAGGCAAGATCTTGCTTGTTTTTTTTTTTTCTTTCTGGCATCTGAAGTGTTCAAAGTAAATCTAGCTCTAAGATATACAACTTAACAGTCACCAAATTCTCATCACCAAATTCATCAGTCAATGATGAAATGATAGATCAATTGAATCAAGGAATAACATGCCAACCCAGCATATGCCCATGTACACCTGGTACAATATACATCTGGGAACAGTTGCAAGTAAACTATTAAATAGCTGGTCAGAGAGAAGGAAAAAAAAGTTATTTTAACTAATAATTGACAGCTATGCATTTCTTCTGAAATGTCTCCAACTAATCAGCATCACAACTCAAATAACAAGCTCTAAACATTCATTTTCACAATAGGCACCACCAAACACTGAGGGGAAAAAAAAAAGCAGTAATTTTGTAGTTAAGATTACTCAAATACATAACTCAGGGAATGTTTTAAAACATTCTAAAACCCTGAAAATCCTCAGATGATCTAACATGAGGATAAAAATGAAAACTACTGTCTTGCTCTCAAAAAGCAAGCATCTAAAATTTAAACTATGAAAGTTTAAAGGTCACACTGAAAATACCTATTTGATCCATAAACCTTCTGTGTCTTGGGGGGCAGGATTTACAATTCTGTGATGATTCTGCTGGCATTCAGAAATGTAATTTGATCTTCCCTCCTGGCTTCAAAATTAAAAACCCTAGCTCTAGCCTAACCCATTTCCCAAACTAAACTTTTCTGTGAAATAGAGGATCAGTGCAAACATTAACTGGCATGGATCCCAAATCCAGCCTGAAAAATCCTGGGATTAGGCCGTAGGTGTCTGCAACACGGTGTTTAGACAGGACTTCAAATTTAGATAATACATATCATATGGAAAAACAGAATATGGAAACCAATAAAGTAAAAAGATAAAAATATTCCCCCTCTTATTTTAAGTATTCATCAAGCTTACATTTGTTATGTATAATTTTGGATAGAAAATCTATCCAAAATTATACATAACATTATAATCATATATTGGATGCAAAGCAATCTTTATAAAATGACACCAATAACATGGCAAAATGTTGCTGAACTTGTCCAGTACACAAGAGCCTATATCTTATGCTGTGTGATACAACCCACAACAGATGCTCTGGTAGCACTGAAGCTGGTTTTAACAAACATTCAGAATATTGGAAGAAACAAAACATCAGGAAGGTCTTATTTATTCTTCCAAATGTTTGCTTTTATATTTTGCTGAAATTTACATTGTCACAAACCCCAAATGTGAATCCTGTTGTTTGGGAAAGCAACTATAGCAATTAGAAAACCAGAGGAAACTCTGCTCCTTCTGTTGTATCTAATAAGAAAATCTGTATAAAAAATAGAGTAAGAAGTAACCAAGTCAAACAAAATGTTACAAAAAGATAACTTGCTTCCAGATCCTGTTAAGTATTACTGCCCAACTGTCCACTGTTTTGCCAAGCAAAAAGCTCTTACTGAGGACTCCTTGTGAGTATCTGGAAGCAGGAGAGAAAAAACAGTAAGATCAGGGCTTAAAAAAAAGCAGTTTTGGATGAAAACTTCACTTAATAAGGAAGGAGCCAGAAGCCTTAGTTCTGTAAAAATTATAAAGGCAAGCTGTATAATAAAGAAAAAAACCAAAAACCAAAATAACAAACAAAAAACCACACAACAACCCACAACAAAACCCCAAAAGGAAAATATTCATATAGAAAATTCAAGACAAATATTCAGAATTGTGTTTGGATGGGACCAAATTAAAACAGGTATTTGATGTCGAGGAGTTTATATAGCAAAGACTTTGAAATCCATGGTAAGGAAGAAAAGGCAAGTGGTGTGTGCATCTTAGTGGAGAAACATGAACAATCTGTAGGAGCCTAAAAAAAACCCTGGAAAAGCCAAATGAGTTGGGAAATATCTTTCTGGGGGGCTGTAATACTAGTTTGTTCTGAAAACATAGGTACTTCCATGAAAATCTGAGAGAAACACAGTTTTTTTTTCTTTTGAAATATCAAGACAGTTTTCTTGGAAGCACTAAAGATTAAGCCTTTTTAAGTGAATTTTAGGAAGATAAATAACTAGAGGTAACATATCCCTATGCAAGGAACGCATCTGATACTAACTGAAATCATACACTATTGGATTTTTTTAGCAAAACAAACATTCATCTTCTCCCAGGCAACAAAATTCTCAAGTTAATTAACAAATATACATTTACTCATGGTTAGACTGAACAGCTACTTGTGGTAAGAATCAGACCCACCCAGGGTGAAGATGACTTTATAAAACAAGGAGTACACTGGCTGGGGAATCTTGTTATTTCTTTTTTCATGGTTGCACTCAAGGGAATGACACATTCAAGTGCCACAAGGCAAGAAACTATCTGGTCTTGTGGCTGAGAGATCCTAAACTGAAAGTAAAGTGGGTTTACTTTCATGTTTCCACAGGCAAACCGTCAGCGTAGGAGCTGCGGGTTAACTTCAGTGGGCAGCTCAGCCTCACACAGCCACTCCCTCCCTCCCTTCAGTGGGATGGGGAGAGAATCAGAAGGGCAAAAGAAAGAAAACTTTTGGGTTGAGTATAGACAGTTTAACAGATAAACACATGTGCTCAAGCAAAGCAAAATAAGGGATTCCACTTTGCAGCAGCAGTCACATATTTAGCTGTTGCCAGGCAAGCAGGACTCCATTATATGTAGAAGTTACTTCAGAAGACAAATGTAACTCCAAACATTCCCTGCTCCTCCTCCTTCCCCCAGCTTTTATGGCTATGCATACTTTTTTGGGGTATTGCTTTAGTCAGCTGGGGTCAGCTGTCCTACCTCCTTTCCCTCAAATTCTTGTGCACCCTCAGTCTACTCATTGGCAGGATGTGAGAAACAGAGAAAGCCTTGATGCTGTGCACACACAGTTCTGCAGTAACTATCATGAAAGAACCATTGCCTAGACAGAAAAACCCAGAAAAGAAGCTCTTCAGCATTTTGCTTTTGCACAATTAGACATAAGTCTGGACAAATTACTTTAACATAGTCCTGTTGCTCAGACACACATGTTGGCACTTCCATTTGAAACCCTAGAAAACTAAAATTCTGGTATCTCTTAGTGAACAAGGAGCTTACACCCCCTAAAACTCTCAATTTTTCACACAGTAAAAAAAAAAAAAACCAAACCCAAACCAGCAAATGAATCAGAGTTAACATATAGCAATCAGACTGAAGACTGTCTTTTATGACTAATCACTCTTCATACCAATTGTCTCCAAAAAAAAGAAAAGAAAGAAAATTTAATAGAACAGATTTCAAAAGGTAGAAATTAGTATACATACATAAAAGTAATGGAATTTCAAAATTTATATATAAAGGCTTACATATACATAGGAAAGGCACTTCAAAATCAGATGGGATAAATAGGTCTTGTGGTACTTAAAATCCTGATATCCAGTGTAGTCTAGATTAACCTGGAAATGTCTGCAGTACTTTTCAGTTTCTTCAGGTATTTCAATTCTTTGTCAGCCCATCAGATACTCTCAATAATAGAAGTTTCATTTAGATTATTTAACATGTTATTTTGCTATTGTTTCTACCACGTAGTGTGCATGAACACCAGGATTCCCTCTTGATATACTTTCCAACTCCAAACTAGTTTATGAAGTAAAAAACTCTAGCAAATTATTGAACTGGGCTGCTTTGTGTACAACAAATTTCCTCTGCTTTTACTTCATCCAGAGGGAACACTTCTGCACTACAGTTTACATAAAACATTTCTGTAATCTGCTTTTATGCACCAAGCACAAAGTATAGCTCACGCCACAGCTCTGCTTCCAAGTACAGATATAAACTGTGTATTTATAACAGCTCTTTCTCATATAATTGCACATTGTAACAGTTATTATGTATATCTGCCTGTAGAAGTACAGCTTCCTCATGTCTCTTTTACTCATTTCTGGGTTTGCCTGACACTTGCTAATTCTTGTATAATCATGCAACATAAACACTGAGCCCAACGCGTAACTTTGTCTTTCATCAAGTTTTAAATTAGGCTCAACACTACGTTGTCAAGAGTTACCCATAATAGTTGAGAAGTAACCCGCCTTCCAACTTGCTTTAACAGGAGCTAGAGCAGAAGGCAGGGATTGAATTGGCTGTATTTGTCTATATTTATGCAGAAAACCAATACTACAAATATTAATCCAGTACATTTGCTTTATGTCAAGACTTACTAACTGGGGTTTATTCAAAACACACACACAATCTCTGTGAGTCTCCCTACAGCCAGCACGTGCACACAAGCATGTAAGTCTCCTATTTATCAATTAAACTAAGAGATTATTGTTAAGAACATTCTATCTAATATTTTCTGAAGAGTGGCATTTCAGAAAGCACTGAATGACTACTTCAGTACGTCAAAAAGCAAAACTGTAACTGGTAACCAGCTTGGCTGAGCCCTTGAAAGCTGCAGTGTAAGCATTTCAACTTCCTCAACCATGAACACACTCTGAAGATGAGCTGCCTTCTCCAGTATTTAACCCAACACACCACATACTTACACCTGGCATTTCTGTACAGTAGAAAGGGGTCCTGGAGCTGGAAATCGAGGTCTTTAGTAATGGGTTCTGTTCGATTGTCCATGCTCAGTCTGTTCATGATTGTGAAACCATGCCTTGGAGAAGCAGATCTGAAAATGATCAAGCAGAAGTTACAACAAATCAAGGAAAAGACAGAAATTACTAGAATTTCTTTGTTATCTAATTTGCTAAACCTGGAGGGTTTTATTATTATTATTTATGAGAGATACTACAAAAATATTTTTTTTTTGCCAAGGAAATAACAACTGACTCCTGCAATGTTTAGTGCAATCCTTTTGATTATGTCCAAACCCTACATTTTGTAGGAGAAATATGAGAAGCACCATTGGTCTCACAATCTGTGATACTACCATCTGAGGTCCAATGACTTAGTCACAGACTATTCATATCTGCACATCCAATCTTCACTTTAAGGTATAAATACTGAGAACATGGTATTATTGTATTACTTCTGAACAGGCAGGATGTTGCAGAATTCCACTTTGACCCTGACCATCAGCATCACACTACACAACCACCACCATCCACACAGGTTCTTGCTGGAGCAAGAACAGCAATTGAAATGGGCCGGAGCAAGTACATTTTTTAACACTCAGGTTCTACAACTGTAGATCCTAAGTCATCCCTGATCGATTTTCTGTACCATCTAAAGGATAAGAACAAAACCGGTGGGTGGGTGAGCTGGCTCAGGTTGCCCAGAGAAGCTGTGGCTGCCCCCTTCCTGGCAGTTTTCAAGGCCAGGTTGGATGGGGATTTAGGCAACCTGGTCTAGTGGAACATAACCCTGCCCAGGTCAGGAAAGGTTAGACTAGATGATCTTCAAAGGTCCCTTCCAACCCAGGCTGTTGTGTGATTCCATGACTAAATCATTATATGCTCATTCATCAGGGTTACACTTCAAATCACTCAGGAAGTTTTTATCATTGTGAGCTATTAAACCTGTCACTGTCTTGATATATTACTTCCAAACCAAGTATGACAACAAAGAAAAAGATGATGGCTAAATATTTGGGGAAAGTGCCATCTCTGGCAATTGCTGGTGGGTGGATTTCTCCATGAAATCCAAAGCACAGGAATCTGCACTGACAGGATTGGAATCAACAGAAAATTAAACAAAAGTTGAATTTTTAACAGGAATCCTCGGCCACAACGGTCAGCACTACACTTAAATAAAACCCCAGTCCATTTCCACTGTGTTAACTCAGCTGGAAGTGTGACTCTTTGACTGTTACTCAGAATTTGAAAAGATAAGATAGATGATAAATAGGTCAGCTCAAGTAAAATGGTCACATTTTCAAGTAAAACTGAACATTGTCACAACAGTAATAAGAAGCAACAAAGGCCACACCAGTGGTCTCCAACCCATGGTCTAGTGGCAATGTTTCTTCCACAAGACTTTATGACTTTGTTTAACTCCATAAATGAACACTGCTGTAAGGGCAATATATGATGTTACTCACAGCTCACAACCTGTTCCATACTGTTGTTGCCTAAAGGGCAGCCAGGGTGGCAATCTCTGCAGTAAATGGAAACTTCCTCAGCCAAGAAAAAGGAGCAGTGAAGGGTCATAGATGCTAGAAGTGCCAGGTTACAGGGTATCAATTCTGGAGTTTTAAAACCACAGTACCAGAGAAATACTACTGTGTTTTGCACTATACAATTAGGCACCTCCAATTACTGGTAGTACAACTATGGGTCAGCTCTTTTCCTCTTGTGGTGGTAATTATAACAACCTCTTATCTCCACTTAGCTGAAAGCAGCTTAGAAAAATTACTGATGACTACCTGCACTGCTAATATAAAAAAGCTAAAAAGATTAAAACCAGCATTCCCAGTAAACACAATGCTTAGAGTCTCTTGGGCCTCCCTGTTACTTCACACGTACATCTCTCCCCTTCTCTAAACCTTCTCTTGCTTTCTCACCTCTCACACAATCACAATGGTTTGGGTTAGAAGGGACCCCAAGGACCATCAAGTTCCAACCTCCATTCTCCTAGCAGATCTTCATCAACACAAATGTTGAAGAAAAACGTTTTTTTGCTTTGGCATCCCATCCCAGAAGCTACTTACTGTAGCTTCTACTTACTGTATTACCATCTGAGTCACAGGGAAGTGATGTGCTAACTTGGAAACCCAAACACAGGCTTCACAGCAGACCTGAGGTACATGCTAGAACAAATGATGTAACCAATGTTTTGAAAAGTCACAACCAGAGCTACTGCTAGAAGAAAGATTTAAATCAATCCAAAGTGTTGGATGAAATATGCATGACAAATGAATAATCAGACACAAGTGGAATGAAAGCTCCCTACACAGGGAACACGATCCTTTGTAAGTCCTACCACTCACTTACTTTAAGGAATACCATTATTTATTTCACTGCTTGGTTTTTTGTAGTTTAAAAGGTGTCTGAACAAATGTGTAAAACAAATTTAACAGACTTCTGTGGTTTATCTGTATCAAGATTATATCATACTTGGAAGTCTTATTCAGATCAGGTGGTATCTCCTTTCCAATGTTTTCTTCCCCACATTTGTCTCAACCAATTGCAGTTTATTTTGATCCCTGAACAAGGCCCCACATTTTACTCCATTTACTCCATTTACTGCATCCCAGGCAGCTTTTTCACACCTGCAGGTTTTACCTGCAGACATTAAAGCATTATATCCTCACCTTGTGTAAACAAACAGCGTTCCCTCCACATCAGTCTTCTCCTGAAGAAAAGGAGAGTTAAGAAAGTTGAAATCATGGTGGCATATTGCTAGCAGTTAGTGAGCCCCCCCTTTACCTCTGTTTTGCCATCACCATCAAGTAAAACACTTTCACCCAAGCCAGGAAAAAATAACTAAACCAAATTTCACTGGCTGGTGATGAGAGACTATGACTAGCACAGGTCACAGGGCAGCTGACTCAAGTTTTATGACAAGATATGGACAGATAAAGGCCCAACACCAGAAGACTAAATGCTGTGCTGGATTAACTGCCCACTATGCTTGAGGGCACCATAGAGACCAGGTGCAGGGAGAGGATTTTCCTCACTGCAGGTGATGCTCAGAGTAAGGGTAACTACTCAGACTGTGCAGGTTCCTCAAACACAGGCCCTTAGCCCCACCATGACCACAAGCCCAGAACCACCTGCAAAGAGCCAGAGCGTTAAATTACCACAAGATTCACCAAATTCTTATTATTTTTAAATCTTAAATACCTGGTTTAGGATTAGTACCTCAAATACATTTATGCACGTGTTTTGGTTCTGCTACAGCTGTTCAGGTAGTGAAGGAGCCCCCGAGGCCCATGGCCCGGTTCAAGCATAGCCCCCTGAAGGACCAAGCTCTGGCAGCCTTTCAGAACCCAGACCCTACACACCACAGGGCCTCTCCCGCCCCCGAGAGACTAACCCCGGCACAACCCATCACCCTGCCGAAACAAGGACAGCCCCGAACACTTCNGAGCGCCACCTGGCTGGCCACGTCCACGATGCTGCTGATGTAGGGGTCGTGCTGCTGCAGCGCCGCCAGGCTGATGTCCAGCCCCTTGCCCAGCAGGGCGGCCCCGGCCACCGCTGCCGCCATTTTGC